>JAAOAS010000116.1:0-468573 GCA_013396035.1 Fusarium pseudocircinatum
CGAATCCCCGCTGTTGTATGTACTTTTTGAAGTTTTTATCGTGATGGTGGATATCCTTTTGCTCTATTCGTGATGGTGCAAATGTCTTGCGGGCCAGTCTCGCGTTGACATCTTGGGACTAACCCGGCAAGGCAAGGGGGAAGCAACGCTAACCTCAAATGGGATGGGCTGGCACCGTCAGTAAGGACGCAGAAAACACGGTTCTGCCATCGTCGTCATTTTTGTAATTGATCACAACCTCATCAGCGTCTATCTTCTCCCGCAATCGAGTCAAATAATCACTAATCTAGCCCAAGCCTGCGTCTTGAGCGTGATGGCATCCGTACCTGCCCAGCCGACAGCTACTGCGGCTCTCTATCCCTCCATTCAGACACAGTCCAACGCGTCCGCAACCCCTGGACCAAGTCGTACATCTCAATCAGCACCAAGGTCTGTGGCACCAGCAGCCATCCCGGGTGCTGATTTCCAAGTTCCAACGTGGCTTCAAGAGCATATGAGATCATGGAAGATTCCGCCAACTCCTGTCAGGGCACGCGCATGGGTCCTCGAGGCTTTTGATCACTTCAACTCCAAGAGAGCGCTACCAGAGCATTTCCACGGTATTCGTCCCCAGCTTCATAGAGCATGGTTAAGAGAGAACAGGAACAACGCCAAGCCAGCCACCACCAAGAAAAGAAAATCAGATAGAACCCCCAACCAGCCTGCATCCAAGAAAACGAAGGGATCAACGACGGTGAAGTCAGAGAACCAGGACGTTGTCATGCCACCTCCAAAGCGCTTGGGAACCTTGAAAGGAAAGCACGCCATCGAGACGTTTTACCGCTGCTGCGATGACGAGTCTCAACGAGACCACGATGAGTTTTGTAGTATAGTTCTCTCCCCAGGAGACGGTGGAACGCTGCGAGGCTATCTCACTTTGGGCCGAATGAAGTACATTGCGCTCATGCTTTTCGATAAATGTCCAACTGATGCTTCGACCGGTAAAGTGCCATTAAGATGGCGCGGCAAAAGAGTGTCCAACAATTTTAAAATGTGGCGAGGTGACAAAAACTATGGCTGGGCGAAGTTTCTTGGAGATGGCAAGATCGAGGTTTATTTTGATAAGCTGAAACTCGAGCTCGTAGCACAAAAGGGTCGGGGTCTTGGCGAAAAGAGAAAACATAGCGCGGCATCGTTTTGGGACGACTGGCATGACTTGGATGAGGAAGGTCTAGACTTGCTTGATACCGACAGATGGGCAACACCTGAATGGTGGTAATCGCAGCTATCTATCTCGGAGTAGCTTGGCTTCCTTGGTTGGTTGTCACTCGTTCTTTTAGCCGGTCTTACATCTTTCGATCAATCAAGAATGCAGATTGCAAATTGTTGAAGGAATGTTTCCCAATAGACCCTGTGAAGACGACCAATGGCTGTAGTCTCATGTTCCCTATATTGGATGATGTTTCGACCCAGAAGTATCAGACCACGGCCATTACTTTGAACAAGGGGTTCAGCCGAGACTGCGGAGTCAGCTTGTCAGCGGCTTGCGGGATATATGCATATAGCCTATATCGGAGAGCTATTTGCCTATAATTGAGTACAATCGTCAGACTTCGCCGTTGTTGGTCTCTGTCAATTACTTTTAGATCTGATTCCATTATCATGACTGGTTTGAAATATGATCCCGAATACCTCAAAGCTCTCGGGCCTGTTACGAAGGGACCCACGCCGGAGCCATCCAGATCTGTTTTTGAGATCAGGAAGAGTACTGAAGAAGTCATCCGCCGAGTCGTCACGAATTCTCCATATCCTGATGGCGTGAAGGAGACCGTGTTCAAAGTCAAAAGTTATGATGGAGTCGAGATTGAAGTCACCCGCTTTGCCTCCGAGGAGACGTTAGCTTCGGAGAAGCCCACGCCCGCTGTGATGTACTTTCACGGCGGTGGTTATGTCTCTTGTTACGTGGAGCTGTTTGCGCCTCAAATTGCCCGTTTCGCGAACGACTCAAAGCTTCCATACTTCGCGGTGTCTTACCGGCGAGCGCCGGAACATCCTGCTCCTGCGGGCGTCGAAGACGGGTATGCTGCACTTCAGTTTGTGTCTAAGTCTGCGGCAGAGCTTAACGTCGATCCTAAAAAGATCGCTCTGCACGGTGACAGCGCTGGTGGAGGACTAGCCGCAGGTCTTGCTTTGATGGCGAGAGATCGACAGCTTGATCCTCCAATTGCGAAGCAACTGCTCGTCTACCCAATGCTCGATGACCGAGATCATGTTGAGAAAGACGACCCGATCCTTGACCTCATGGTCTGGAAACCTGATGGAGCGAAACTTGCATGGGACGTGTACGCTTCTGAAGTTCGAGAGAAGAATGATCCTCAAGGTCTATCTTATGCGATGCCAGCTCGCGCTGCAACGCTGCGAGGTCTGCCTTCAACTTATATTGACGTGGGATGTCTCGATCTGTTCAGGGATGAGAATCTGGACTATGCGAAGAGATTGGCTAACGAGCATGTTGAAGTCGAGTTTCATCTTTGGCCGGGGTTGCCACACGGATTTGATGGGATGAGAGATATCAGCTGGTTTGCAAGGTGCCAGGAGAGTCGTATAAGTGCACTGAGAAGGATGTGATAGTCAGTTGATGGAACATTGATGAAGAGCATAAGTCCAAAACTCAGCCAATGTAGTACAACGGTAGCATTCTCAGGATCTCAATAGCCACGCCTGGGTGTATAGAATCGTTCCGCGCCATGAGGCCCTTTCCGTCTTTGACGTTACTCTGTGTACCTGCAGCTGCCTTCATTCGGCGATGATCTGTTGTACCAAAACGTGTCAGTCGATTAAGCTTAGATCTGGCTGACAGATGATCTCGATAGAGGATGCTTACACCGCAAGCGCATTATCGATCATGGTTCTTTCTGGGCGCAGCGGACGATGACCAGTGCGACCACTACAGCTGCAGAGGGTCGGTCCAACAACGAGCTTCGAGGCAGCCAAGAAAGCCGTTGAGAAAATTTTATGCACTTACCGGCTGTCCTCCGGCCTTCCAGCCTCGAAAGATGCCATCGCATGGAATAACGGCAATTCGGGCTGTGAATTGGTTGACCAGTCAAGGTATGAGACGATCGCATTGGTTGGGAAGCAAGGCGTTGACCAACAGGGCTAATAGGCCCGATGCACGTAAAATGACACTTCAAGTGCCAGAGCCGCGTCAATAGAAATGCGGGTGAATGTGGAGAAAACATGGAGTAAATGTCATCAGGCGGAATAAACTCTGGTCCAAGAATTGACATTGCAACGCTACCGTCCCATGGCAAAATTCCCATTGACGCGTTTTATTCTCCGGTTGATCCATCATACCCCTCACTCAGTTCAATTCATCGGTGAAGAACACCACCGAACCCCCAGACTTTTTTGATCGACACGATTCGGGAGTGAGAGCCGTGGGGGAGCTATGTCATGTCATGCAATGCGGGTCATTTGTGGCCGAGATGACTTTTTTGGTGGCATTGAATCCGCGTATATAAGTCCTGGGTGATGCTGTGCACGCGAGCTTGAGGTTGATCGGCATAGCAAGTCACGATGAAGTTGCTTTCGCTTTCAACTGTCGGTCTGCTTGCCTTGGCTGGTCTGTCGATTGGACAAGAGACAAAGGATGTTCCAATTCAAGACAATGGACTCACAAACATTGTTGAATGGTAATTCACTCGATTGCCGCGGTTGAGACCTCCAGCTAACAAACAACTCAGGGACGACCATAGTTACCTGATCAATGGCGAGAGGATCTTTGTCTTCTCGGGTGAATTCCATTACTGGCGTCTGCCTGTGTACGCTTCATCCCCTCTGCCAACCAAGAACGAATCTAACATTTATCAGACCCGAACTCTGGCGCGACTTGCTGGAAAAGATCAAAGCCGCCGGCTTCACAGCCTTCAGCATCTACAACAGCTGGGGCTACCACGAAGCGACCCCAGGCGTCCTCGACTTCGAAAATGGCGCCCACGATTTCGTGTCGATCATGACCCTTGCCAAAGAGCTCGGCCTCTACCTCCTGATTCGTCCTGGTCCCTACGTCAATGCCGAGGCTAACGCCGGAGGTTTTCCTCTGTGGGTCACGACCGGAGAGTACGGCAAGCTTCGAAACGATGATCCCAGATACACTAAGGCTTGGTCTAAGTATTGGACTGAGATTTCCAAGATTATTGAGCCGCATCTCATTACCAATGGCGGCAATGTTGCCATGTTCCAGGTATGGTTGCAGCGTAGATGATGGTGCAGGAAGCTGACGAGTGCAGATTGAGAACGAGTTGGGCGGTCAGTGGAAGAATGACGACAAGAGAATCTTAAACGAGCCTACCGCCAACTACATGCAACTCCTCAAGGAGTCCGCCAGAAAGGCCGGTATCGATGTTCCCGTATTCCACAACGCCCCCAACACTGTGAGTTCTACCTCTCCGAAGATGGACCTTGTACAGAGTACTGACAGATCCGCAGCGCACATTTTCTTGGTCCAACGACTTCGAGCGCAATGCAACCGGCAACGTCGATGTCACTGGTGTCGACAGCTACCCCTCCTGCTGGAGCTGCAACCTCGACGAGTGCACCGGCACCAACGGCGAATACGTCCCCTACAACATCCAAGACTATGTCACCTACTTCAACAAGCAATCTCCCAATCAACCTCACTTCCTGCCCGAGTTCCAGGGCGGTTCTTACAACCCATGGGGCGGTCCAGAGGGCGGGTGCCCTGGCGATATCGGCCCTGACTTTGCCAACATCTTCTACCGTGACTTGCTCGCACAGCAAGCCACCGCCATTTCTCTGTACATGATGTACGGTGGAACCAACTGGGGTTGGTTTGCTTGTCCTGTTGTTGCAACTAGCTACGACTACTCTTCGCCTATTTCTGAGAACCGTGCTATCTGGGATAAGTACTACGAGACCAAGTCGCTGACTCTCTTCACGCGGGTTGCGCATGATCTCACCAAAACCATCCGAGTTACCAACAGTACTTCCCTGTCCACAAACGATGCCATCTTGATCTCCGAGCTTCGACATGAGGAGAACGGTGCTGCTTTCTACATCGCTCGACACGATCACTCACCTTCCGGCACCAAAGAGACCTTCAAGGTTCATGTCAAGACCTCCGAGGGAAAACGTACGTTTCTATATTCTTCTGTAAGCTGCTTATACTAACGGCCTTTAGTCACAATCCCCCAGAACGAAGGCGCAATCACTATCAACGGCCATCAATCCAAGGTTATCCCAACTGACTTCCACTTCGGCAAGAAGACACTCCTCTACTCGACCGCCGAAGTCCTCACTTACTCCATCATCGACAACAAGGAGGTCATTGTTCTCTGGCTTCCTGAGGGCGAGCAAGGAGAGTTTACTCTGAAAGGACAAACCGAGCTCAAGCATGACAAGTCTCTCAAGGGCATCAAGATCAAGGCGGGCAAGAAGAGCGTTACTGTCAACTATACTCAACAGAAGGGACTTTTCACTCTCAATCTGAAGGATGGGTCTACCATTGTTCTGGCTGATCGAAAGACTGCTTACAAGTTCTGGGCTCCTACACTGGATAACAACCCTTTCGCACCCGTCAACAAGACTGGTGAGTTCTACAGATGAAATAACACACTTGAGAGACGCATATTGACTTTTGCAGTTCTCGTTCACGGCCCCTATCTCGTCCGCCACGCCACCATCAAGAACGGACAACTCAACATCCAGGGCGATCTCGACAGCTCCACCGAAATTACCGTCTTTGCCCCCGAGTCTCTCAAGTCCATCGCTTGGAACGGTGAGAAGGTCAAGGTTTCGTCGAAGGAAGGCCACAAGTACACCATCAAGCTCAAGGGTCCTTCAAAGGTTACGTTGCCCAAGCTTGACTCCTGGAAGTATGCCGACAGCTTGCCCGAGATCAAGACCGACTACAAGACTTCATCCTCGGCCTGGGTTGGTACGTATTACAGTGGTACCTGAGATGACTTTACGTACTGATCTTGAATAGTTGCCGATAAGAAGAACACCACCAACGCGGTCCTCGTCCCCGATCTGAAGAACCCCGTGCTCTACGTCGACGAGTACAAGATCCACTACGGAAACCACATTTACAGGGCGACTTTCCCCACCACTAGCTCTGCCCCTACTGGCGTTTATCTGAACCTCATTGGTGGCATGGCCTTTGGCTATTCCGTCTGGCTGAACTCGGATTATATCGGATCTTATCTCGGCGAAGCCACCACTGGCCATGCGGGCCAAGAGTTCTCCTTCAAGAACGCCACTCTGTCCAAGAAGGAAAACGTTCTGGTTGTTCTGATGGATAACTCTGGCCACGATCTGCGTGACGGCGCTCTTGATCCTCGAGGTATCACCAACGCCACTCTTGTTGGCCCTGCCAAGGGCGGTTATAAGTTTTCTGAGTGGAAGATTGCTGGTCATGCTGGGAGCGTTGAGGGCGAGGTCATCGATCCCATCCGCGGCCCCCTCAATGAGGGTGGTCTCTACGCTGAGCGTATTGGCGCTCACTTGCCTGGTTTCTCCGACAAGAAGTGGAAGTCATACTCTTCCAAGCAGGGAACCCTCGTCAACCCTTCGGCTGGAGTCCGTGCCTATAGAACGACTGTGGATCTTGATATTCCTGATGGCCTAGACGTTGGTGTCTCGTTCAAGCTTACGGCACCTTCCAACACGACCTTCGCCGCCACGAAGAAGGGCTACAGCAATCAAGTCAGAGTTCTTCTATTCGTCAACGGCTACCAGTACGGACGATTCAACCCTCACATCGGCAACCAAATCTCCTTCCCTGTCCCTCCTGGTGTTCTGAACTACAATGGAGAAAACACCATCGCCGTAACGGTTTGGAGTCAGAGTGCTCAAGGTGGCGAGGTCAAGGTTGAGTGGGAGGTTGACTATGCTCATACATCCAGCTTCGATGTCAAGTTTGACAGCAAGTATCTCCGCCCAGACTGGACCAAAGAGAGACTGCAGTATGCTTAGGAAATTAGTAGAGTTACGTGGTGTTAGAGAGTTAGAAAAATGTTAGTTATTAAGATGAGTCATGTTAGCTAGAACATAATTTAGTGAAGCTCCTTTGGCGTCACGAAAACCCAGTTCTTGTCAGCTGTAACGGGTAGTCCTTCCTTCTTCTGAGCAATTGTGTTGTTCTTGATCATGCCGTCAATCTGCTCTCTGTAAGCAGGCTTACGATCAACCCAAAGGTGAATACCGCCACGCCCAACATCGACACCCTGGAAAATCATGGGACCGTCACTATCAGGAGTATCGCCACCAGCAAGAATAGGTCTGTTCCACTCATCGATGTAGGTCAGAATAGCAGCCCACTTTCCGGACTTCCAAGTAGCTGGAGCCCAGAGCCATGGAGTCATCTCAGCCTCGAGGTTCTGCTTCTGTGTCTTTTTAGTGTAGTCACCATCCTCGATCTGTTTGCGAGCAGTCGTGATCTCGCCCTTCTTGGTCTTGAGGAAAAGAGATACACCGATGACGTTCTGGGGGGGGACGTTGTAGCCGTATTTGGGATCGCTAGCAACCATGCGGACAAGCTCCTCGGATGCAGCGCTGACAACGTAGACCTTGATGCCGTTGGCCATGAGGCGGTTGTACAGCTCGACCTGGCCCTCAAAGATCTTGGGAGGGGAGACTTCGGTGGCTGTGACCTTGTCATCCTCAAAATAGGTGGTGGGGATGGTCTTGTTGTAGGCCATCAGCTCATCGACGTAGCCCTTGAGCTCACCAAGAGGGAATCCACTGAAGATTTGCGCAGCCCAAGGATAGCAGACAGCATCTTCAATCTCACAGAGGCGCAAGTAGTAGCTGTACAGCGACTCCTTGTGCTTCTTGGTGTCCTTGAAAGGGACCAGCTTGAGAGCAGGGTCCATGGTCTCTCGTGTAAGAACACCCTTGTTCTCAAGATAAGGAAGAAGTGATTCCTCCAGATCGAATTGGTAGCTGGTGTTGTCCATGTCGAAGACAGCATAGCGGCCATTGTTGGCATTGCGAGCAATCATCTTGTTGAGAGCCTTGGCAGCTTGGGCAGGCCAATGCTTCAGCTCAGGACCCTTGAGACCATAGTTGCCATTGGAGGGAGCGGCAGCAGAAGGGGTGCTCAGGCTTGTCAGCCAGAGGGCATTGACAACGAGATTAATGCTGGGTCTCATGATGGAAGGCTTGAGGTGAGGTGAGAAGTGAAAAGCGTGAGGAACCTGCTTTTTCAGCTTCAGCCTGGGATGGGATTCACAGAGTAATTAAAGAAGTCCATGGCCGTCAAGGTTTAGCGGCCCGACAATTATTCCATACGAAGTCGCTGATAGTGTTACAAGAGGTAATATCCGGTGGTTGGTCTAAATCGACGATCTTGGACTATTTGGTCACGCTACCCCGCTTACACGTTTCCTGAGGGGTTTTAGTCGCTGTCGAGATAACAGCGACAGGAGCTTGTTTCTGTCGATAGAGGTCTCGATTATTTAATGTCGCAGACTGTCTCGTCAATCTAATACTATTAAGGCTTCTGTTCGACATCAGATCGATCTAAACCATGCCCATATCTCGCAGCTGAAGGTGGTGATGTCAGCCACTTTCCTGTCTAGGCCAAGTTTCCAAGAGCAGGGGAGGGTTGTACAGTTCAATAAACGGTCAAGATCTGCGTCATTGACACGAGCAACAAGAACGGCACTCGGCATTAGTTCAAGGCTCCAAGCCAAGAACCCTTTTACTCCAATGATGTAACGTCGGAACGGGTCCCAGGGCGTTTTCTAAACCACTAACGGGCAGCTAACAGGGGGTTCAAGGTTTAAGCTTGCCAGCGTCGGGGTCCGAATTCTGCTTATCGTAGGGAGAAATACTTGTAATTAAATTGCGCTCAATTGGCCGGACGGGGCGCCAATGCTTAGGTACAAGGATTCCTAGCTGCGTTCACTGAATTCACCCTAATTTGCAGAACCCCTTGGTGATTTCTTCGGCGAAGGCGAAGGCGATGGCTCTTCATCGCCTGAGACTCCGATGGCCTCCAGGAATTCTTCGAATGCAGCTTGGGGAATCATTCCGCCGCTTGCGTTCTTGTGACCACCACCGAACCTAGTGCCCAATCGCTCTCTCAACGAATCGTCTTCTGCTTCTTCTGCTGCTTGAACAAGGATTTCTGGGATGTTGACAGGAGGTTCTCTGCCCCTGGCGCACGTTGGAACGCGACACGAATAGTTGACAAAGCCTCTCGCGTAGCCTTCATTCGCTACCATCACGACTTGGAGCTGCCTCGAAAACAATTGGCGAGCCTGGCGTGCTGCAATGAGGGCATGAATCTGTGCTTTCGAGTTGATGCGAATCACTGCGATTTTTCCATCAGCAGAAAACTTGGGCACCACGCGACCGGCCTTCTTCATCTCATGTATCACTTCGGCCCTTGCTTCCTTCAAGAACTTATTCTTAATAAGCTCTACTGGTGATGAGGCCGCGATCAATGTTTTCCAGGCTCTGGGGACGTCGTAGGCTGCGGTTCGGCGAGGAGCATTGATAAGCTTTGCACTATTGTTTATCGTCTTTTTATTATGCGTCCCAAACGTCGCTTGCATGTTCGGAAATGGCGGCCGCCATCTGATCGCATTACCCAGATCCCCATGTGTTCCCATGACACATAACCACCCGCATGCTTCCTCGACCGCTTCGTGTAAGCCGCGGCAGATGAGATAAGTCAGCAGCGAACTTGTAGCTATCGGCGGACATTTGTTCGCCGTCACTAATATCGCGCCCTCAGGGTGATCGTCGTCCTCTGCAAGATGGTGGTCAATGACCAACGCGCGATGGGGCGAGTCGATTATAGGTTCTGATTTCCATGAGCCTTGGTCGAGGACAATGATGTAAGATGGCTTGTGAGCTTCCATGTTTGTTCGAGAATCCATATAGTGTAGTAAGCTGTTTTTGTTCATCGTGTAACACGATATCAGCTTGGAATCAAGGCCGAGCAAGATGAGAGTTTTTCTTATGATGGCTCCAGCAGCAAGACCATCGGCATCTTTATCAGGGACGATAAGAGTCTGTTCACCGGCGGCGGCACTGTGGGATGATTAGCTGAAGTGGCCCTCAGACATGTCGTTCCCATCTAGAGACGATTGGCATGGTACTAAGTAGGGACAGCTGACCATTCACGGATGAAATCCTTTGCTTTCTCAAGTTGACTCTTGGGGGCAGGCCAGATCACGCTTCCATCCTCATCCCTTTGCGGTTGAGCTTTATGATAATCCTCTTCAGAAAACATCGGCTTCGCACCACGATGCTGAAACTTCTTTCGGGCGACAATCGATCTTTGAAATTGTCGAGATATCGTGAGGGATGGTCCATTTCTGCGACATATAGGTAATATGAATCTTTTTGCATTTAAAGTCTTTAGGACTGACGGGGTAGATGTAACGCGAAGCATGGTTCCGGTGGTGATATGAAATTCTCGAGGACATTGACATGCATGCTTGGTTGGTGTCTTGAAAAACCGCAGAAAACGTGGCGCGAGCACACAGCCACGATTATTCGCCACATATCATGCTCTAGGGTATTGCTCTTCTCCTTGCCGTCTAAGTTGAGGGCCTTGATCAAGCATTGTCAGATATTGAAATTATTGCGGATATATATATCAGGCCACATTTCAATGTTCTGTAGTTTGGTTCCCGGTTACCCCTCATACCCTATCGTGAATTTCACAGAACGCTGAGAGCCTAATGTCAGAAGCAAGAATCCCAAACTTTTTATTTCGCGGCTGCCAAGCGATTGCCTTCTTGATAAGACTACTCAGATCAAAAATGAAGTTGGCTGCTGTATCAATTCATGAGGCTGAACGCATGCGGAAAGGTGCTCCTGAAGAATGCGGACAGACTCCAAGTATCTGGGGCTCGACCGCCAGCCACCGCACCAATTGGTGGGCTTCCAGGGGCTCAGGAATGCAGTGACTTCAGACTTTCCACCGAGTTCATTCAACATGATGGCTTCTCAGGTGATCGCCTCGAAATGAGAACAGCGGCTGAAGGTTATCGTCTCTTGATCGGGTGATAAAGCCAGGGTTCTCAAGCCTCTGGCGATCGATGGCGTCGTAGGGCTTTTGTTCCTGACTACTTAAGTACTACGTCCTTCCCTCGCGGTTGTCTTCTCTGGCGAGCATAGCAAACATTTACTGAAGCAAACATGAAATATTCTGTTTTGGTTTTCCTCTTTTCTGCTGTTGGCGTCACTGCCCAAGCGGCAAATTGCAGTGAAGTAGAGGCCTGCCTCAAAGCTGGTCCGAAAAACGCACGTTTTTGTCTGTTTGTCCAAGAAGGAAGGCTAACCTTTATCTCTAGACTGATGCTTGCGGTGATAATGAGCGATGCCTTTGCGGAACACATAAAGAGATTGCCAAGTAAGCAGACTCTCTTTATTGATGGTTCTAGGTTGCTAACACGTCTCCCGCCAAAGTTGCTACGTCAATTGCGAGAAAGATTCGAGAGCGAAACCGGCCGAGCAAGCTGTTGAGAAATACTGTTCTGTATCGAGAAAGCGATCAAAGCCGTTGTATAAGTGAGCGCTGTCGCCTGCAAGATGAGAATTCCCTACCAGCACTCTTTGTATATTATGATTATAGATGGTTTGTTGGCGTCTTATAGAAGTCAGCACATCACGAAATTAAATTCACCAAAGAACCCAAACCTGTCAATCACCAGATCACGCACCGATGCCATTCAAAAATCAGATAGTGACGCATCAATCTCTATACCAATTATCTCAGTAATTTAGTAAATGTGCAAAAAAGGGAATGCTGCTTTTAGCAGCTGGCTGGAACTCTCCCGCCGGGAATTGAACCCGGGTCTCAAGCGTGACAAGCTTGCATACTGACCACTATACTACGGAAGATGATGACTGTGAGCAGTCACTGTAGCGGAGTTCGATGTCACGTGGAAAGATTTTAAGATTTATATACCCATCAGCAAAATTTTGCCCAGTTTCGCACGCGAAGCTCGGAAAACCGATGCTGACAAGCTCAATTCACCAATCACAACGCATATTCTGGTAAACTCTCTTCCGAGCCTGGTAATGACGCAACACCAAGCTGATTTATGCTCGCTTCAGCTACCCTGGATTTTATACTGGGTCAAAATCGGCTCGGAACTTCGGAGGTAGACATATATATAAACTTTTGGTAGTGCAGAGATCCAAAGAAGAGGAATTCTCTTTGTTAATGTCACAGTAAATTTAATAAACAGTTCGAATTGTATTTTTCTCCGTTGCCATTATGTCGGAACCTACGGAATCCAATTCGAGGCGTCATCCCGCCCATAAAGTCTTCGAAGAACTTGGTCTGGTCTCACTCTACCACTCGACCAAAGATGTCAAGATCCTTTGCGCACAGAGATTCATCCGTCTCTTCGCCTATGGCGGATCTACTCTTGTTCTCGTAGCCTATTTGCGAGAACTCGGCGTATCGACAACCCGCGTCGGCTTGTTCATGACCTTGACGTTGGTTGGTGATATCATCATCAGCTTCCTGCTTGCACTATTTGCCGATGGTGTTGGTCGGCGCGCGGTCTTGGCCTTGGGAGCAATTTTGATGACTGCGAGCGGAATTGTGTTTGCCACCTCTAGCAATTACTGGGTTTTACTTGCAGCAGCAATCTTAGGTGTCATTAGCCCTGGGTAAGACAAAAAAAGAAAAAACGGTTTGATGGTGTTGATACTGACAATTGATAGTGGCAATGAAATCGGACCCTTCCGCGGTGTTGAGGAGAGTATCATTGCTCATCTGACTGATGCAGCTCGACGAGGCGATGTATATGCTTGGTACAGTCTCTCCGGGACGGCTGGTGGCGCCTTTGGTCTTTTGACCTGCGGCTGGATCATTCATCACATGCGCGTCAATCTCGGCATGGATATTGTAGAAGTGTATCGCTATGTCTTCTATGGATACTCTGTGATGGGAGTGCTGAAGTTGGTCTCGGCCATCATCTTGAGCTCTGCAGTTGAAGTTCACCACGAGCCCGAGCAAGATTCTCCAGCGGACAACGGCGAACAAGCACCTCTGCTTCCCGACAACGCTCAAGCTCAAAGTGCTGATCAGCCTCAGCCCAAGAAACAACTTCGAGCTCGAATTTCTCGTGACAGTATCCCGACTGTTGTGACCCTTTGCACTCTCTTAGCTTTGGATAGCTTTGCTTCAGGACTGGCTCCTCTGTAAGTACCTTGACACAGTAGATCATCTCTATGCAAGAGCTAACAGTCAACATAGCTCATGGATCACTTACTACTTCAAATCCTACTACCATATCGAGGAAGGGAAGTTAGGTTCCATCTTCTTCACCACGAGTATCATCGCCGCCGCATCGATGCTGGTAGCATCTTCTCTTGCCAAGCGCTTCGGCAATGTTCGAGTAAGAATCAAATGCTACTAATAGTCTGAAAGATTTGACTAACTTGGCACGCAGACTATGGTATTTACTCACCTTCCATCAGCGGTCTTCTTGGCTCTGGTCCCCATCCCCAACGACGTCCACCTATCGGTTCTCTTCCTCATTCTACGATCTTGCACTCAGTCAATGGATGTTGCACCCCGCTCTGCCTTCCTCGCCGCTATAATCAAACCAAAGGAGCGAACAGTTGTCATTGGTCTTATAAACGTAGCCAAGACAACTTCTCAGAGCCTTGGACCTCTCATCACAGGACTGCTGGCAGATTCGAACTATTTCTGGGTTTCTTTCATCATGGCTGGTTCTCTAAAGGTATGCTATGACTTGGGGTTCCTTGGACTCTTCAAGCATCATGAACACGTGGAAGCAAAGCGAAGCCACGAGGAAGAGGGAAGCCAGTGAGTTGCAGGCTTGGTGCCCTGTGTTTTATCTAATCAGGTCAAGAAAGAATTGGAATGAGGTGGTCTGTTACATGCTCTTATTGGTAACTTTATTTATAGTTATGTAAGGTATCAGAAGCTGTCTTAGACTTTAGTATAGAAAAGCTTAATCTCCCGGACGTGTCCACTCACCAAGGTACATGTGGCATAAAGAAATAGAGTCAAAATCAGATTAAGTTCCCTCAAAGACGGAAAAGAATTACCAAGCCCAAGAATCGAACCAGGAGCTTCCCCCCCTCTTGCGGGGCTGACTTCCGCACAAAGGCATTCATCAGTAATAAGCGGACGTGTTACCACTACACCAGCTTGGCCTTTCTGTTGTTGTTTAGTCATGTAAATTCATGCTTATATGTAAGGTATGTTTAGAAGCGATGCTGCTCATGTCTCTAGTACATGCTCCCCCCCAATGCTTCCGCATTGATATGTGATCTTTCACCAACAGACTTCTTCACGACTATAACGAGCTCGTCGAGCGTGCCTAGAAATCTCACAAATGCATAAACGGCTGCTGACCACTGTCTTCCTTCTTGCCTTGCTAGGTATTCCTTAGAGTTGCCCTCATCTTGAAAGTCTCCACGCAACCTCCTGAACTGGATCGCCCGGCCCACCAAAGGCGTTGGCAAGATTGCTGGAAGCGGCTCTCCAGACATCAAGGAATGCTGGAGAAGGGTCATGGTTGACATCAGGTCAGCGATCAGGTTTTCGTCGCCTGCGCTCACACGATAGAAGAATCTCTCGCGGACTGGGAATGGCAGCTTCGTCGCGGTCATGCTGAACTGGGCCAGGAAGACGTTGAGGTTGTTGCAAAGATGGTTGGCGCGGCTGAGAGTTTCAGTATCGATGTTTGAGGTTGAGAACTCAAATTTGGTCTTTAGAATCGGAAGGGCGATGGAGTTGAGCAGCTCTTCGGTCGTGGTAGCCTGCTTCTCGATGACCTCGACGAAATCATCTGGAGGCGAGCGCCAGACTGAGATCAGAAGGGCATAGCGGTCTCTGATGCTCGACAACTGGCTGGATAAAATTTGTCGATAATGCCTGTTTCCGGAAAGGGGGCGCGGAAGAAGCGCCACAAAGACGGCTGCGCCAAAACCGATAAGGACAAGAAGGATTCGCCGCCAGAAGACTTCGTATCCGACTCCAGGGTTACCATAACTAGGAATATGTGTATCAACCCAACTATACGACATAACCATATACATAGTTGATGTAAGCATGATACCTGCAGCCATGTGTTGTGGCGGAGCAAACAATCTCCACCACATCATACCGATGATAGCGACTGCCATGATGGCAGCTAAGCCGTATGGGTTTCCAGGACCATTGCCAGATCCGATGTACCAGCACAGAAGACCCAGGATACCTCCAGCCACAGTACCGAGGGTACGGATGAGAATTCCTGATGTAAAATCAGACATGTAAGGTTCGAGAGCCATCTGCGCCATGATCAGAGCCCATAGTCCCTTTTCGCGATAGTAGAAGCCAGCTGACGATGGTATAACTGCAGGAATGGCGAGGGCGATAGTCAAGACGAGTGCACGAAGAGCGTGCAGACCTTCGACACCCGTAAAGAAGTTGATGAGCGCCAAGAAGATCAGACTCGATTTGCTTCGTCGACGGCTCGTGGGCTGCTCCATACTTTCAAGAATGGTGGCTGTTGTTCTTGCCCCTTCAGGATCTTCCTTTTCCTTTCGCTTCTTGCTGAAGAGACCTCCCTTCTTCTCGGGTTTGGGAATGACGGACATCGTTCGGGTGAGATCGTTAGAGTTGGGAATCGTGGAAGGCGGTGCATCTTGGGACAGACCGAGCGTGAAGATGTGCTGGAGGCCTTTGGGTAGCCATACTCGCTTCGATGTTCGAACCCTCTCAACCTCGATGGCTCGTTCAAGAACCCCTCCAATATTCTTTGTCAGGTTGATGAGTCGTTCCTGGTATAGAAGACCAGACATCAAGCCAAGGAGAGGAGGTGCGCGGTGATCGTTGTAGAGAACCTTGCCGTTGGCATCGAAAAGATGAGCATGAGGAGCGATCAGCTGCTCTGCAGCCGTGTCTTCGAAGTCGTCGAGAGCTTCTTGCAGCGATGCAAGGATCTGCTCATGTTGACTGATTGTGTCGTCTTTACAAGCTCCCGAGAACGCTTCGATTATGGCATCGACGGTTTGCTCCAGTGTCTTCAGTAGCGGAGTAGCGCAAGACGAAAGTGCGTCTATGGTTTTGACAATCATCTCGTCAGTATCAGGGTGTCTTGTGATCTCACGTAGATTAGCCGCTTTCGCAATATGATAAGCCAGAGGGTGCTTCTCGTTGTCAGACTTCTCAAGTTCCTCAGCCGCTTTTGTTAGAGCTTCATCTTTGGCAAAGAGCTCTTCGCGAGAGATTGATAGTTGTAATAGCTCGCCAAAAGATACCAGTACTTGTCGCAGTGGTTCTTGAAAGGACTTGATATCTTCAGGGCTCCATCTTCGAAAAGAAAAGTCCAAAGGCAGAAACTTGACGGCACTCTCAACACTTTTGAAGGAGACTGCCAAGGTAGCTTTCAGCGCTTGTAGCTGCCCAGGTTCAAACCTGCTTCTCGTCTTGAAGTGCCATGTCAAAGCCTTGACGTAGCCGTTCATTGGGCGGAGAAGGTCTCCCATGCTACCGAGGGTGATTTGAGAGGTTGATTGCGGGAAAAACAACAAATTGCAAACAACTCCGACGCCGACTGCGATGGCACTCGGAAGAATCAAGACTTTCGGTATGGTGCCGTTGAAAGTAGGAATGAGCGGTGCTGTAGTGAGATAGATGTTGGCAACAATCAAGGAAAACATGGATACCAGCATCAAGTTGGGAGCAGAAACTCGCACACGCGCCTGGTCGGAGTTTGTCAGTTGTTGAAAACACGGTTGACTGCACAATCAACTTACCATTAAATAGACAAACAAGCCCATCATGCAGAAGTACGTGACCGATACGCGAGTATCCAACATGAAGCCTTCGTAGATGGCTATTTGTGCATATGTTGTTTGACCTGACGCTTGGCCAACATTGGTCGTGTTTTGTGGCATTGACTGTTGTAATTCCGAGTAGCGTTGTTGTAAATCAGCTTGAGGCCTTGTCGCCAGAGCAGCCTTCATGGTGATTGTTCCCCAGGCCCAGGCGAGCGCCATACCGATACAGATCATAACCCCGGCTGCGAAGTGGATGAAAACAACGCCCGAAGGCGGCATGATGAATAGGACAACACTGAAGACGCGTTAGTACCTGATGATGCGAAATTTTCATGATGGACTTACCATCCGAAGAATGCCGACTGGCCGAGTACTCTCAGCGTATCACTGATGTAGATAAACAAGGTGAGGATCCAAACAGCCAAAGAGCATTTGAACAAAATCTTGAGGTCCTTGGCATTGAAGTGGTCCAGCCAAGCCGGGAGTCGCCTGGGGCTGTTGAAAGCATGAAAAGACGCCTCATCCTCCCCCATTGAGCTCTCCTCTTTGGTTTTCGACCGTTTCAGCCTCATTTCTCACACAGTCCGAGTGAACCGGTGATTGTTTTGGTGTTGTTTTGGTGACGTTTTTAGAGTTTGAAGAAATGCATTGAATTTGGGGATCGCCATGCCAGCGCGAGGCGGGAGTGGCGCTTATTTAGTCATGCTTTCAGGCGCTCATTTCGTATTGTCGACACTAAGACCAATGCGTGTAGATTGTCTTATCTAGACGCTAGACCCCTGTAATTTAAGATCACCAAAATCCGTGCAGATCAAATAGCCCTTGCTCAGTGTAGCATTGCGATGAGATTTGTGCAAGTCATACCTGAGCGTAACCTTGTGTTTTATTATGATCATCATTGCAAGGCTTTGCACAGTAGTATTCGCATCAGATATCCCAGATGTTATTCATAACTCAGATAGCCGAGGGCCCGTCTCGTTATCTTGCCGCGGCCTTCATACCAGGCCGCCCACGACAATTAATATTTAAAGAATCCTTCGTTACCCTGTTGTCAAGGAACGTTTTATTCAAGTTCAGTGCCCTTGGATCCTTTACAGAGTAAAACACGTAAAAAGATTATGCAACTATACAGACAACATGCACGTCAGCACTAATTGAGTACCGTATAGCTAAGTGTTAATACGATACTATTGCATTAGAAAAAGAGAAGAATTGCAGGCGGATAAGCCGGTATTCGCAAGGAAGGAGACGTTTGGTATCTTGGGGTTTTCAAATCTAGCAGAAGAGGTGAATGTCCGCATTTAACAAAGCACTACTCATTTGTCCTTCACACTTCAATACAAACACCAATGCCATGGGACGAGCTTGAGAAAGCCAAGAAAAAGGCTTGATATTGTCAACGAAGAAGGGTCTGCAACGTGGAGGAGGACTAGAGCGAGGTTGATCGGACCTAAGGGTCCTAGCCATGTGACAACGATGCCCGTTCCATCACCGGCTCGGTCCATGCCGCTTGAGCTACCTACGCATAGCAACCAACCATGTGCTCTTTGACAGCCACAATATGCAGCTCGAAGCAAATGTGACGGTTTAAGTTCCGAGGGTACTGGAATGAGGCTCAGGTCTAGGCCACGTCTTCGCGCGGGGTTCAGAGACTCGGCTGAGAGCTGAGACGCCACGAACGTTGGATATGCTGATGCGTAAGCAGGTAACACCATTGTGTGATAAGAGGCTTGAATTCGGAAGCTTCATCCGGCCAATTACCACGGGAAATCTCAGCCTGCGTGATGGGACTCATGCAAACAGGAATTATAAACCTCTGGTGACCAGTCAACCAAGGAATGTGACAAGCCAAGCTGAAAAGAAAATGATGAAGTTGAGGAAAGTTTAGATGATTTAGGAAATTTAATTTTTGAACGTGAGAGACATGAAGATGTCAATTGACGGAAAAGCAAGGGACAATAGATCAGTCCACGACCAGGCTTCTTCTATAAGAAGGGAAATGCCTCCCGGTCTGTTCATCTCATCTCCAGACACTCATCACTCACTCAGCTTTCCTACAACTATCAATTGAAACACTTTGTCAATCCCCTCAATCTATACTTTATTACACTATCCAAGATGGCCGCTTCACAGAACGGAGGTCTTGTCCATCAACAACTCATCCCTGCAGACAACATCACTGCCTCTTACGATAACGAGGCCAAGCTCCTGATTCTCAAGGCGTCTGGCAAGCATGTTGACCTTACCAGGGACATCAAATTCCACCGTCTTCCTTTCGCTGGTGGCCTTCTCTTCGAGCTGATCGGTTGGGTGGGCCCAATCATTCAGGGAGAGTCACCCTATGAGGTTACAGATAGCTTCAACATCGACCTCCCCAGCATTGTTTTCCCATCCAACACTGTTGTTGTCAACACGGAGAACAAGCAGCATTGGGTTGTCCATATTCAGTACAACAACGAAAATGGACAGGCTGCCACTAATGGCAAGGCCGAGGTTGAGCTGCCTGAGATCAAGCAGGTCTCCGAGGACAAGAAGATCGATGTTCTTGCCGATGAGCCCTTCGATATCCAGCAGAGCGACTCCTTCAAAGGCAAAGGTGGCTCAGTCAGCATTGACTTCGACAAAAGCTTCCTCACTTTGGATAATGCTCGTATTGATGATGGCAAGATTGTTTGGACTTTCATTGCCAAACAGACTGGAACTACCCATATCGTTGTCTACGTTGGTCAGACACAGCCTCCATTCTTGTATCGCATCCCCTACGCTGTGGAGAGTCATGTTCTCCTCGATGGTAAGTCTGTCCCAACACAGACTACAGCCTCTTTCAGCGTGAGCAACCAAGGCAGTAGCGGAACACACGGCGCTGCCTCCAACGGACATAAGAACGGCAACGGCAACCAGAAAGTTGACCTCCCTCTGTCCTGGGATGGGTTCATTAACGTCGGTTTCAACCTCATCAGGAAGCAGTATCCTAATGCCAACCTCCTCGAAGTTGATGCCACTCCCTTGACTCGCAAGCCTGTCCAGAATGAGTGGGGTCTTGTCAACAACCGTATTGTCTGCGGTCTCAGTGGTAACAAGACTGCTATCATCCAGTCCACTGGATGGGGCGAGTTCGGAAAGGTCCAGACCATCAACTCCCCCTTCTTGGGTGATACTGTCATCTCTTGGCCTGTTAGTCTCGATATCCATGATGCGTTCACTATCCTCCGAAAGGCGGGATATAAGCAGGCAGTTTATGCCGTTACTCTCCGCCAGCCTCTCTATCCTGGAGATGATCAGCCTTTCTACATCTTCAATACCGGCCCTGAGTTTATTGCCGTAGGAACCAAGGACAAGAAGATCCACAACTTTGGTGTCTCCGAGTACAATGTTCAGAAAGCTTAGGTTTCTCGAAGGGGTTTCCCTGACCAAAGACAGTACTTCTCTTCTCTTCAACACAGAACAGATTGATAATGCTTCGCTCTATTTTCCTAGTTAATTAATCCAACTTGTACTTTTCAAAAATTCTTTCTGGTGAATACCAAGGATGTATTAATATCATAGGCACAGCAATAAGTCACTCAAAAAAATGAACCTGTGTCGGTGTGTTATACACTATACTGGGTAAGAGTTTCCTGTAATGCGTCAAAGAACCTAGTTCGGCTTGGCAGACTGTATTACAACCTCTCTCCCCATCTCCTTCTCGCTTGCTACCCCGTCTTCTATAGGTCTCGCGATAGTGACGCCCGCCCGACGGGCAAAGACTAGGGCCAAGATCAGCTATTATTCGGGCGAGGCAAGTTGAGTCAGACATTAGACTTACGGTCTTCCATTTCCTCTAGAGACTTGCCTTTGGTCTCCATAATAAAGAACCAAACAAAGATGACAAGCGCGAAGTTGAAAATCGAGAACATGAGAAATGTCCTCCAGCCAAGGTTCGTGACAGCGTGGGGAGTGGCTTGAGAAAAGACGAAGTTGAACAACCATTGCGTTGAGGTGCTGATGGCAATGCCAGCCTCGCGAGTACGGCTGCTGAAAATCTCACCGGTGTAGACCCATGGTACAGGCCCCCAAGAGATGTTATAGCTCATGGCTTCCAGATAGATCATAGTCAGAGAGGCGATAGAAGGAGGTGTCAGTCCCGCATCAGGGTTCGGAGGGAACTTGACTGTCAGGATTGCCACAATGAGCATGTAAGTACCCATGAGACCTGCACCTCCGAGTAGAGACCCACGACGACCGATTCGTTCAACAAGGAATAGCAGGAAGAAAAGACATGCCACGACTTTGACAAGGCCGAAGAAGCCAGTAAGAAGAAGCTTGTCCTGGCCAGCACCAACTAGACCGAAGATCTGGGGAGCGTCTGAACAGACATGTTAGAAATGATGGGAAATGCACTAAACTGCACGGTAATATACTCACAGTACGCCAAGGAGGTGTTGCCGGTGAGCTGAACGCCTTAACACGTGGAAGATTCATTAGCCAACTACGGGTCCCCGACGAATTGAGATCCAGAAGAAGTGCTTACCGATTTGCAGAGCAATTATGAGGCCGAGGCGGTAACGGTTGACGGGCTCAATAAGCTCTTTCCAAGTCAAACCAGCCTTAATACGGTTCTCTTCGTCGATGCTGCGAACAATCTCGCCGAACCTGTGGGAAGGGCATATGTGTCAGAAGCACGCCATTTGACCAACAGACCAGGGACATGTGAATTGTCATGCGTGAGGGCGACTTACTCTTCTTGGACTTCTGGAGAATCTCCACCACGTACCCAGATCAAAGACTGCAAAGCCTCCTCGCGGCGATTCGTCTTGGCCAGCCAACGAGTACTCTCCTTTGTAAAGAGCATTCCTAGGCCAAGAATAGTGCCGGGAACAAGCTGCAAACCTACCGGTAGTTGCCATTGGGCGCTGCTGTCGTCGGGTATGTGGATGCTCGCTGCATAATCAACCCAGTACGATGTCATGACGCCCAAAGTAAAGAAGAACTGGAACATGCTACCAAGCATGCCACGAATATTCTTCGGCGCCATCTCAGCTGAGTACATGGGTACTATCACAGTGGCCATACCAACACCGACGCCCGAGACAAATCGAGCAATGTAGAACCCAGCGAGATGATGAGTGTTGATAGTTTGCACAACGGCGCCGATATTAAAGATAGCCGAGGCCAGAACAAGAGACCAGCGACGGCCAAATCGAGCGGTGAAGGGCCAGATGAAGAAGCAGGAAAAGAAAGCTAGGGGTGGAGAGTTCCAAGTTAGTTGAAGATTTCTTCTCTGAAGACATGATAAGAACACAGTTGTCATGGAGAATGGCATTGTATTCAACAAACAACAGCAACAGAACCGATAGATAGATAGATGTACTCACCACCAGCTTGCAAAAGACTCGTGGACAGTGAACCGACGTTGGCCTTGTCCTTGGTGGTATACCGGAAATCCCGCTGGAAGCTCGGGAAGGTCAAAATTCCACCAACAATACCGGTGTCATAGGCAAAAAGAAAAGAGCCAACGCAGCATAGCGCTACAAGATAGAATGCTCTGAAAGTTCCCAGAGTGTTCGTCATTTTGGTACTTGCTTTCGAATGTGGCCTTCAAATATGTAACAAGAGAAAGCAGGCTATGGGTGTCTCCGAGTGAGAGTGACTGTTGAGGAGCGGACTGCCTTAGGGCGCGACGAAACGCTTTATACACAAATACATCATCCTCGCGAGATGTAGATGGGCGAATTGGTGTAAAAGCATGGCGTGCTGTGGAAGGGCAATGGTGAGATGCAACAAAAAATGGGCTGAAGTCGAGAATCTGCTAGGTAGAGATCCCGGAGGTTTGGTAAACTGTGAGGTTTGGTGGACACCATCTTGGATGGGCCATAGCGTTGCAATCCGTGATGGGGTATGTAGGTGGTAGTCGACAAGACTAACCTCAAAGGGAGCTCGTTACCGACATCCGGACGCGGGTATGAGTCGAATGAGTCCCCACAGCCAAGCCGGTGTCAATTGCACTATGCCCGATCGTAGCATCCGGCCGACTACCGACAGTCATCATTTCTTCTTTTGGCTGCGAGCTACTGATCCGCCATTGACTCGGAGAAAAGTGCGCCAGGAGGAGAAGACAGTTGCCTACGGGTCGTTGCATCGGCTGTTGCAATTCTCACATACGATGTAGAGGCGTAAGAAGACGGGTAGCTTACATTAGGCGGTGGGACAGTTTATTGTCCCCGACCTGCGTCACAATACATAGTAAGCATTTCACCATTCTCCTCTTAGCTTGTTTCTACCTGATCCTCCTGGACACTTACTGACATCCTCTGCCTCCAGTCATTGGTTCTCGAAGTCTCTCTCTGTTCTCCATCTTCTGCCTCATTCAATCATTGGAGTCAAAATGGACTTGCGACCGAATATTCTCTTCATCATGGCAGATGACCATGCATCCAAAGCCATCAGTGCTTACGGCGCTGGCATAAACCATACGCCAAACCTCGATCGGATTGCTAAGAACGGCATGCTCTTTAACCACTGTTATGTAACAAACTCCATCTGTACACCTTCTCGGGCGGCTATTCTTACAGGCACACACAACCACGTGAACGGCGTCATGACGCTCGACAACCATATCAATAAGCATATGCCCAATGTAGCGAAGCACTTGCGGACCGGAGGGTACCGTACGGCCATGGTTGGCAAGTGGCATCTTGGCGAAGGCGAACCACACGAGCCGACGGGGTTCGACTACTGGAGTGTCCTGCCAGGTCAGGGAGACTACTGGGACCCCGAGTTCATTGAAATGCCCCCCGATGGCAAAGGTGCTGGCATCGAGAGTCACGAAACAGGCTATGTCACGGATATCATCACAGACAAATGCCTCGAGTGGATGACTGCCACTGAAACCTCTGGCAAGCCGTTCTTTGTGATGTGCCACCACAAGGCTCCTCACCGATCATGGGAATACGATACAAAGCACAAGAACCTGTATGCCGACAAGCCGATCAAGGTTCCAGAGACGTACGACGATGACTACAAGAACAGAGCGAAAGCTGCCAGGGTCGCCAAAATGCGCGTGGCTGAGGACTTGACATATCAGGACCTTGGACTCGTTCAGCCCGATGGAGGTCGGTCGATAGGCGAGCGCGTCACTCAGGAGTCTGGGTCAGCCCAACGCAAGATCCCAACGGACCCGAGCATTAAGCTGATTGACAAAGACGACGGTACTGTCTTCACCTTCACTACAGCTGCTGAGCTGTCTGCCTTCAAGTTTCAGCGCTACATGCAGCGTTACCTGCGCGTGATCCAATCAGTGGATGACAACGTTGGGCGCATGCTGGATTATCTTGACCGAAAGGGTCTTACCGAAAATACTCTTGTTATTTACACCTCGGACCAGGGCTTCTTCTTGGGTGAGCATGGATGGTTCGACAAGCGGTTTATGTACGAGGAATCTTTCCAGATGCCCTTCCTGGTGCAGTTCCCCAAGCAGATTCCAGCCAGCTCTGTCAGCAACGAGATATTCTGCAACGTCGACTTTGCCCCGACCTTCCTCGAACTGGCGGGCATCAAGATCCCGAACTATATGCAAGGCAAATCGGCATTGCCTCTGATGCGCGGAGGGTCCGTGACGGGCCCGGAATGGGAGAACGTCGCGTACCACCGTTACTGGATGCACAACGATGTAATCCACCAGGCCTATGCGCACTACGGCTGTCGCAATCAGCGGTATAAGCTGATTTACTGGTACAACGAGGACCTCGGGGTTGTAGGCGCGCGGCCTGGAAGGGCAGACAATATTGATGAGCCAGAGGAGAAGGAATGGGAGCTATTTGATTGCGAGAAGGACCCCCTTGAGCTCTTCAATTTGTACCATGATCCTGCGTATAGTGATGTGGTCAAGCACATGACGACTCTCCTCGAAGCTAAGATGGAGCATATTGGTGACGATCCGATCCACCTCCGGCTGAGTGGTCCAAGTAAAGGTGTGCCAGCGGCAGTCAAGTACGCAGAACAGAACGGCGTGCGACCGGAGGATGCGCTCAAGCAGAAGTTGTGAAGGATTGGATGCAACGCGGATTGTGAGACAACCGATGAATGAGACATGTACATAAAGCAGTGACTAGAAGCATTAGGATACTCATGAAACCGTGCCCGCCAAATTTAACCCTCTTGCCTGCCAAATTTTGTGAAAACGAGCCGAGATGAAGCTCGTCTCCTCGTTCAGGCCCCTGTGAAGGGTTTGTACTGTAAGAACGGCTTTGGCCACTTATACCAATGGTTAACCTCTGAAGGTGCTGTGCCTCTGCTGATGGCGGGGCCAGAAGGCACTAAAAAGACACTGACCCGCCCTAAATTAAATTCAGTTGGTTCCGTCACTTGGGGAGAATAGCACGCCACGACTCCTTGGAAATTCTCCACTTCCCCGCAAACATGGTCACTTCAGCTCCATCGCCATCCACATCATTCACATCTCACGAGCCGATGAGTGTCGGTTGCAAGAAGGATGGCATCCAATGGATTACGAACAGCACATCGGTTCTTTCAAGCTTCATACCAAGACCCATATCCCCCAAACATGCCTTCAATGCAAACAGCGCAAGGTACGCTGCGACAAACAACCAGGGACGTGTCGCAATTGTCGGCGGCTGGATTTAGCTTGCTCTCTCGAAAATGATGGCAAACAGCTTCACGAGAAGCCGTCACCGTCAAGGAAACGCCTCAGAGGAACTCGTGCCTGCTCTTACTGCCGTCTTAAGAAGATCAAGTGCTCGGCGACGCTTCCAGCATGTGTCGCCTGTCAGCAAAAGGACATCAGATGCACTTATCCGCCACTCAAGCGTTACCGACGCGCCCCAGAAGGTTACTTGCTTGAGGAAACCACACCGGATGAGGAAACACCTCAGCAACACGAATGTTCCTTTCTGGAAAGAGGACGAGGCTTACAGGCTACCTCCCAATTCTCAAGCAGTCCTCCCGCTACTGAACCAGCAGAGCACCAACAGCAAAATGAACCAGAGCAACAGCAGGAGCTTTACAACGATCATCAAGACGACCTGGTGATTGATGGGGAGTATGAATGTGAGCACGAGCATCAGCCCGTACAGGAATGCAGTGAGGAACCAGAGCGAGGACGAGAACAGGAACAGGCACAGGAATCGGAGCATCGACGGGAACGGACTCGCCAGCACCAGAGCCAGCAACAGGATGAGGACGATCAACGACTGGAGCATCAACAACATCAGAGGCAAAGAGTAGACCTGCGTCGGCAGCGTCAATCTATGGGACATCTTGCAGAGTTCGAAGAAGCACCAACAATGCCGCTGTCTTCACCCGCAGACTCGTCAGCTCCGTGGCATCCATCATCAATAGGGTCTATAACAAGGAACTCAGGCTATGGTGGCCCAAGCCGGGATCAAATAGACACCCTCCTCGACATATTCTTCAAGTTCATCTATCCCATGCCATCATACGCATTTCTACATCCAGAAACCACCAGGAGAAGATGCCGTTCTCATGATGTGCATCGTGCCCTTCCCGCTTCTATTTGCGCGGTTGCAATGCTGTACCTGCGCAGAGAAGTTGATCTCGATCTGGATCATTCACAAGACTCGAGTCGAAGAGCACTCAACTACGTCGTTACCTCCGCTGAAGATACCAGCGCGTGGATCAGGATGGCCGAGGAGAGTATCTGGCGAAGTCTCGAGTCGCCGAGTATAACCAAACTCCAGGCGCTTCTCCTAGTGATACACTATTACATAGAGACGAAGCTTTTTCAAAGGGCTTTCATGTTGACAGCCACGGCTGCTCGCTTCGCCACGACGATGCGACTCAATTACGAGCGACATGACCTTCAGCCCGTTGCGCAAGAGGTCCGACGTCGTACTCTCTGGTCCTTGAAGATGGTTGAGCGCTATTTCTCGATTGGATTGGCCGAGTTTGACTCGTTGCCAATGGAGGTCATCTACATCGACTTTCCGAGGAGCGAGGAGAGCTTCATGGCAATGGCCAATGGTCGCGAAGCTGATGCTACTAGAAGCGATCAAGCCAACGGCGATTGCCCGAGCTACTATGGCGAGGGGGGCACCTACGGGCTCGTTATGCAGCTGGAAGCAATTCGAAATGATGTGATGAAGATCTCAAGGAAGATCGCGCTGCTTGAAACCCCCTTGGGTAATCTCACAGACCTCTTCAGCCACCACTTACAAACTCTAGCATCCATGGAGAAACCAGCGCCGATCCTAGAAGCTCTCCTGAGCGCGGATGGAACATTCCAGCCCCTTGGAAGCAGTAGCAACAGAGACAGGTCGATCTCCCGATGGCTGCCCCGTCTATTGCTGGCCCACATTTCCTGGCACCAAGCACACTGCGACATCAACCGCATCCTTTTGCCAGGGTACTCAGAAGCTGCTCCCACTGCTGTGCTCGTTGGTCACGACCGCCAGGCCCTCCTTGCTGCTGAGGCTCAGTGCTTGCATCACGCGATGCGTATCATCTACATACTCACCGCGCTCAACCAGCATAGCACACAACACCACCTCCTCGAATTCGACACAGCTATATGTGCTTATCATGCCACCCGCCTAATCCTCTTCATCTCTCGATTCGGTCGAGGTCCTGCTCGGCCTTCACCGGAATTTGCTGTTAGCCGTGCTGATCTTTGCTTAGCTGCACTCAAGAGATTTTTCCGATTCTCAGCACTCGTCAGTCCAATCATTGGAGAGCTGAAGGAGTCCATCGCTATCTTCTCGGACCAGCAAAAGACGAAACAAAACTTTCCTAGCAATCAGCCGGAGGCCGCCGGATCTATTCACGCTACAGCGAACCAGGGGTCAGCTGCCGCAGCAAATGCAACCCCTTTGGCGGGGACACCATCTCATAAAGCAACACCAGGTTCTTCAGGAATCACAACAAACGAGATAAGCATAGCCAATTCCTACCCAGCTACTGTGCCAGCGATCAACGGCGAGCCTGGAGAGGGTCGGGCTCTGCAGAGTGAGGCCCGTCGACTGTCCTCGCTACAGGCTCAAAGTAGATCAGACGGTCAGTTTTCCGAAGCTGTGCGTGCTCGGCAGCGTTTAGCTGTACACAGTCTATTGCGCCGGGCTGAGTTATCAAATGCTGAACATGATGACGAAGAGGACCAGAGGTCTCACGAAGTAACCCCTGGTTCTGCTACAACACCTCGGCGTCCGTCGCTCACAATGGAGGATCACAATCCTTCCAGTCAGGATAACCATGACACTTCTGAAGAAGAGATACCTCGCATCGTTGACGCATCTACCGCTACCACTGTTGCGAATGCCGATTTGCGATCAACGAACCGTCACCCAAGAACGTACTCCACGACCAATAATCATGGTACAAAAGAGAAGTCTCGACCGCATACGGCCAAATCTCAAGATCAAGGGCCAACGAGCACTCGAAGCCCTGCTGTGTCGGGCCTCTTTGGGTGGTGGGCTCCCCAGGACTGGGCATGGCTCCTGGAGGATCAACTCAGAGAATTCGGTGAAAGCACTTGAGTAGTAGTTTATCATGTTCTTGATTCCCCATGTAGCGCCTGTGTTGTCGACGGAAGGGCAGGTCATTTCTTTGCATTTTGAGAACGAATATTGCCAGAAATGCTGCGATCCCTTCGTTGAGACATTGCTTTGGGTACAAAAGCGAAGCCCTATAATCTTCTGATGGCACCGTTGCTGTTGCCAACTTATCAGGGAACACTCCCTGTTGGGAAATGCGTGTCGTTCTCTCTTGTATTTGGCATACTTCTTGGGATCTAGACAGAAACATCACAACCCACGTATTACCCTGCGAAGTACAAGCGAAATGATGGGACATCATCTGGTATAATGCAATTCTGGCTCTATCTTACATTATGCTCACCTTGCAACGGCCGATTTTTCTCGTTCTCGTTGAAAGATAAGGAACAAGGATCGGCACTTCGCACATAACTAGTGCCTCCCTTGGAACAGTTCAAGCTCCGCAGCAAAGCTCGGCGACGAAAACGAACCATTCTCGTCGAATTCGAATGTGATTGCGTCTTTCGAGGACCGATGTCCTTTCAAATCAGTCTAGCCTTTTGCAGTAACTCCGGCCGAGATCCATATACTGGGGCATCTGATCTGGAACTCGGTAGTCGGTCAATATCACCCTGATTAGACTCCGAAGGGTCCAGAGAAGAGACTAAGATGGATTCGTACTATCCGAGCGACTGGCTTCGGGGCTCACTTCACGCTCACGGTCATCGAGTCAAGATTCAACACATGATAATGCCGTCCGGCTGTCGGCCTATATCTCCAGATTGTGAGCCTATCGAATCAGATACGTAGGTTTTACCCCGGATTCCTGAAGAGTATCATGCATATGCCCAAAGACAAGATCATCGAAAAATCCTTGCGGGAAAGGCCTGGTTCAGCTCGCTAGGTGGATTGATTCGTCATACATGCAGAAATGAGACAAGCAAGCTAAGGCCATATGCCCCAGCTTTATACCGATGTACCTTGAAGAATTTATGCAGACTTTCTCATCTCTTCTGTACTACCTTGTGATGGAAACTATAAGAAGAATGCCATCCCATGTATACATCCAATCGCTAACAGTACCTCCCTCAGGACTCTAGCTGTCGGCACCTCTACCCAAGTCACCACGAACAGCCTCTCGAGATGTTTCATTTCACCGTAACACCCCTCGCTCTTGCTGGATCCTTGGCCTACGCTGTGATCGCAGCACCGGGCCCAAACAGCGAAACATGGAAGAATAAAGCTCTTTCCCCAGCTGAGCGCGCGGAGGCTCTGCTACCCACCCTCAAATGGACAGAGAAGATCGCTCAGTTGGGTGGTATAAGAAAGCTTCTGGATCCTAATTCAACCTTCAACCGGACTTCCTATGATGCACTGTACCCTCTACAACATGGCATACTAAGTAGGTCTTTCGCCAAACACAAGTGCATAAAGCCTTGTCTCGACGAATAAGTCCCAAGCTAACAAGCAAATCATCAGGCTACGGGTCACAGTTGAATCCTGCTGAAAAGGTGTTACCATTTGCGAATAAAGTCCGACAGGAGCAGATGCAGGATGGCAAGGTTCCGTACATTACAGTCACAGATTCAGTCAACTCCATCTATGTGCCTGGAGGGACCTTGTTTCCAGCAACCCTATCACTCTCCACGACATGGGACCTAGATCTGTATGGCCAAGTAACGGAAGCGATTCGAGACGAGAATATGGCTCTTGGGACGCACTGGGTCCTAAGTCCTGAGCTAGACGTAGCCAAGGATCCGAGATACGGCCGCGTGGGCGAGACGTAAGTGTATACAGTGTCCTCTCCTATACTGCAATTTCTTTTCCAGTACATATTTCTTCTCCTTTATACTCTCAGCGTTGGAGGCTTTCTGTGTACATGGACGTGTGGCTAACCGATTTTCTACCAGCTACGGTGAAGATGTCTACCTTGTCGGCGAATTCGCGGCGCAGTATGTACGAACTATGGAAGAGAAAGATAGGAACGGATTCATCAAAGTCGCCACGACGGTCAAGCACTTTTTATACGGAGAAGGCGCTGGCGGTATCAACACTGCCAGCATGGCTGGCGGCACTAATCATTTATACAACGACCTCGCCCTTCCGTACATTCGTGTGCTCAAGGAAAACCCCGCGTCTATCATGGTGTCGTATTCCAGCATCGACCGGGTCCCCATGTCAATCAACAAACAGCTTCTGCAGGATATGCTCAGATCCGAAATGGGCTTTGAGGGTCTGCTCATGTCGGACGCTATGGCCATCCCACATCTTCATACTCAAAGCCTCGTGGCTTCATCCCTCAAAGATGCAGCTACTAAGGCCCTCCGTGCCGGGTTGCAGCTCGAACTAGCTCCTCAACAACCAGCCGCATTTCCTAGTCTTGCTAACAACTCAGACGACCGGGAGATCGTGAGTCTGGTTGACGAAGCAGTGAAGCAGCATTTGATCATCAAATTCGCAACTGGCATGTTTGATCTTCCGCTGCCCACGATTAATGATCTTGAAAAGGTACTTCGCTCATCCAAGCATCTCGATGTCAATCGAAAGGCTTCACGCGAATGCATCGTCCTACTCCAGAACAAGAACAAGTTTCTTCCCAAGCCCAAAATCTCCAAGGTTGCGCTCCTCGGCCCCATGGCCGATATCTTGAACCCTGGAAGCTACGCTCCCAGTACGAGCGAGAAACCTTTGCATGGACGCACGCTCAAGGGAAGTCTCGAGGCAGCGCTCGGAGCCAAGAACGTCAAGTACGTCAAAGGTGTCGACATCGCTTTCGTACGTGATAGCGATAGTGAGGGCATTCAAGCTGCTGTAGATGCTTCGAAGGAAGCTGGTCTTGCCATTGTGGCTGTCGGTTCTCTGTCCGTATATACTCTGGATCCAAATGCTGGTGAGCGTACAGATGGCGAATTCTTTACGCACGCCAGCTTGGGTTTCCCTGGTAGTCAGCAGCAACTCCTCGACGCTGTTCTCGACACCGGCGTGCCCACGATTGTTGTTCTTAGTGGTGGTCAATCATTTGTGCTCAACAACTCAACCATGCGGGCAGACGCTATCCTCCACACGTTTCTCGCTGGCGAGTTCACCGCTGACAGCACGGTCGAGATCATTCAGGGCAAGGTCAACCCCAGCGGCAAGCTGACTGTGACTATGCCGCAAGCCGATGGTGCGCTCCCAGTATACTACGACTTTCTGCCTTCTGATGCACAAGGCGGCGTGAGCTTTATCCAGACTCCTAGTGTTTGCGCCACATATGACTACAACTTCCCCTGTCTGAAGCGGGGTGATGCACTCATGCCTTTCGGCTACGGTCTCAGCTACACCACCTTCGATATCTCTGCTCCTATGGTTACTCGGAAGGGTGACACCGTTTCCATTTCAGTTACAGTGACCAACACAGGCTCCCTTACGGGCAAGGAGGTCGTCCAGGTCTATCAGAGACCCAAGACTTCCGAGATCGAGCTTCCGAACAAACGTCTGATCCGCTTTCAGAAGGTTGAGATGAAGCCAGGCCAGAGTAAAGTGGTCAATTTCAGTATACCAAAAAACGATCTTGGTTACTACAACAATGCCAAATATCAAGTCGAATCAGGAGAGTACATCTTCTGGACGGGTTCAAGTTCCAAGATCACTGACTTGAAGAATGCTACAATTACACTATAACGTTTCTCTTTACCGCTGGTAGTTCCTAATAGTATAGCCTAGATAATTTTCGCAATTGCAGGTAACCTTGAAAGTCATTCGAATTCTATAATGAAGTTGCGCTCTTAGCTTTTACCGATGGCTATTCTTTATATTCAGTGTGTTTTTAAGAACTTAATGAAGCCATGTAGGAACCTGTCTCGTCCAAAACACCGACCAGAATAACGAGTATCTGAACAGGCAGACTCCAGACCTTGACAGGAAGCACGCCATCTTGTCGGCGAAGTGCAAATAGAGTTATCCGCGGAGATATTACTCCAAGGAACTATGGTATAAGCCTAACCTTAACTTTAAAGTGCCCAAAATCGCCTCTGCTCGTCGGAGCTCGTGGGGGGCGAGATCCGTCCCGAGATGCGAGGCGACGAAGCGCCGGAGATAGGCCAACCATCATAGTTTCGGTGAGTTTTTAGTCCCAATAGTTATTAACTGATTCTGTTTGCAGGGAGTAGACGATGGCGTAATGTTGAGCAATTGGCTTGGCATTAAAATATCAAGGTCTTGAGTGGTTGCTCGAGCAATGGTGCAATACCTCTCAGTTCTGTCGTGAACTGCAAATCTTTGCCAAGAACCACTGAAATACAGCTTAGACCGAGAACCGGAGAAGTGCAACAGATCCGAAAAGGCGTTATCGGCCAATTGACCCTTCGTTTGTGTTGCCTTTCCGCTTGGAAGCTTGGGGTGCTCACCATCGAGACACACATGCCTCCGGAACCATCTCAGGGGAGTCTATGAAGCAATGGTCAGAAGCGAAGCCAAACAATACGATCAGAGGCAACCCCTACATTTCGCTATCATATCCATGCCTGACGCCATAGATACATTGTTAACCCCACGAAGTTGAGTCTTTCGAGATCATTAACATGGATTTCGCCATTGCCTGTACCAACGTCGATGTATACAAAAGGCGCTGTTACATCCAAGATGATTGCAAAACGACAATCGAAGAGGGCCAAATAACAGATTGATATTCTCAATGGCGCAATCTGATGATGTTCGTCTGTCAGACACCAAGAATGCTATTGACCTTCATATTGACCCAACGGACTCGGATTCCTCCAAGTCGATACCCTCCACTAAGGTAACCCCTCTGATCGCTACACTTCCCCTCGCTGCACCGGAAGAACCTCGAGGTTGGTGGCAGCGACGGTCTAAACAAGATGGAGAGGCTATTGCAACCCGTCGGTCCGTCTTTGACGACCCGGACATGGCGAGGCACTACCAGCCACGACCTGACTGGGAGAATCTGCATCGATTTGACCCTTCCGAAAGGTGGACTTTCAATGAGGAGCGCAAAGTCATTCGAAAAATTGATAAACGGATCATGATATTCGCTTGCGTCATGTTTATGGCTCTTGAGCTGGATCGGTCGAATTTGTCTCAAGCTGTCTCGGACAACTTTCTTCCAGACCTGAAGATGGATACCAACGGTTAGTCTCTTATACCAGATTGCTGTATTGTTTTAACTTGCTTGTTAGATTACAATCTTGGAAATACTGTCTTCAAGTTGTCCTTCTTGTGTGCAGAACTTCCATCCCAGCTGGTCAGCAAGTACCTCGGACCTGACCGTTGGATTCCGATGCAGTTGTGCCTCTGGAGTCTTGTCTCTGCGGTAGGTCATGAGAAGCCTCGAGTTCTTCTTGATACTGACGATATGGTTAGGGCCAGTTCTGGTTGGACGGAAGGGCTTCGTTTCTGGCGTGCCGTGCCTTACTGGCCATCTTCCAGGGCGGATTTATCCCGGATGTGAGTAGTTAATGATGCCGCCCTGTCCAGGTGTTAGTGGCCTCAACTGATCATTGTACTGGAATGTTTGTAGACGATCCTGTACCTGAGTTATTTCTACACCGCGAGTGAACTCACTGTTCGTCTGGCCTTCTTCTGGACGGCATACAACGTTGCCGATATCATCAGTGGGTTTCTCGGAGCAGGCTTCCTCCAACTGCGAGGTTGGCATGGGTATGAGGGCTGGAGATGGTTGTTTCTCTTTGAGGTTTGTCATCCAAGCTCTTGGTATCATTGACTGTGCTGACGACTGGTGCGAATAGGGCCTGCTGACGCTCGCGGTTGGCATTTCCGCATGGTTTCTCATGCCTGCTGGACCCACTCAAACCTCAGGCATTCTCCGTGGTAAGAACGGTTGGTTCACTGAGCGGTCAGTTTCTCCAGAGATTGATATGTCTTCGAGACTAACCGATGTACAGAGAGGAGCGCATTATGGTAAACCGAGTCATCCGTGACGATCCCAGCAAGGGCGACATGCATAACCGCCAACCCATTACTCCGAGGTTGCTATGGGCGTCGCTTAAAGACTACGACCTCTGGCCAATCTATGCCATCGGTTTGACATTCTTGATCCCAGCCACGCCGCCAGCCCAATACTTCACCTTGACCCTTCGTGGCCTTGGCTTCAACGTTCTTGTCACCAATCTTTTGACCATTCCGCATACAATCCTTTCCATTGGCGGCTTGCTACTGATCTCATACCTGGCTGAGAAGTGGAATGAAAGATCTCTGCTTGGTCTAGCTGTTCAGATCTGGAAGCTTCCGTTCATGATTTATCTATACGTCGTGGACATGAGCACGGTCAACAGATGGGTCTCGTTCGCCGTGTTGACACTGTTGCTTGGTTCTCCGACTGGTGAGTTTTCTTTCCCCTTGACTTACATATCACCGACTGACATGATCTTCCTAGCCCATCCAATCCAAGTCAGTTGGAATTCACGCAACTCCAATACCGTTCGTCTAAGGACAGTCTCGGCAGCTGTTTATAACATGTCCGTTCAATCTGCCGGTATTATCGCATCTAATGTGTACCGCAAAGAAGACGCGCCGAGATACCGGGAAGGAAACAAGAATCTCTTGGCCATCATTGCGCTCAACATCACATTGTATCTGTTGACCAGAGCCTACTACATCTGGAGAAACAAGAGCCGGGATAAGATTTGGGATGCCATGGACGATGAACAGAAGAAGCATTATCTTGACACCACAAAGGATGAGGGCAATAAGCGACTTGACTTTCGGTTTGCATATTAGTTGATCTGGGCTTCCTACCGACTCGCATAACAGAGGCTGTTTGTTTCAATGATGAAGATGTTTGGCGACACGAGCGAGTTTGCTTCAGATTTATTAGTCCCGGTATTGAAAGGGGAAAAACAGTCTCGACAGACATTCAATTGATGTATTTGGTCATACATGCTCAAGTTCATGATAGTCAAGACAGTGAAGATGTCGGGTTTATGATCCGGCATTTCTTATCATTACTGATAAGAGCAGCCAGTCAAATTCAAGACAATCAGTGCAGGTGACACAGATAAGCTATCAGTCGCCTGATCCTTCTTATTCCGTACTAGCGCAGTCTCTAGCCTTATCTCCATTCGCCGCCTTGGAGCATCACCAACTTAACTTTCCCCCGCCCTCATTTGTTACCTAGCAAATGACATAACCCCAAAGCAGCATGTTTTGCTTTGTGCTCCAAACTCAAAGCCCCTGTGATGCCACCGCAGCGTCGATCATGGGTTGGTTGTGCGAGGTGCAAGAGCTTTAAAAAGAAGTGCAGTGAAGAGAGACCCTCGTGTCAGAGATGTCAGACTGCCGGGGTCAAATGCGAATACGGGGTCAAGCTCCGTTGGGGAGGGAGGCCGTTCAACCGGTCACCTTTTGGGGATTGTTTGTCACAGAATGAAGGCAGTGTTCAACGACTAGGCATGTCAGTCAGTCACTGCACAAGATACATGCTAACAATCTCTCAGATCTAAACAAGAAAAACTTCATATATGTTTCCCCTTCTACTCCTAGACCAGGCCCGTCAAAGGCTACATCGCCTCCTCCAGATCAGAGCATCGATGAGCCAGAATGGATAACAAATTCTCCACCAGAGGACTCAGAGTCTTCTCAACTTGTTGTCAGTCAAAGGCAAATGCCAATGCCTCCGCTAACCCCGTCCGTTGAGTTCTTTGGTCACCTATCGCCCTTGCATCGATCAGGCCTACAGTACTTCACCGAGAGGACCGTCAAAGTCCTTGCGCCACATCCCCAGATCTTTGATGAATTATGCGAACTCATCTTGCCAATGGCAGTCTTCAATGAGCCTTTACTACAGGGCATCGTCGCGCTGGCGGCTACTCACCGACTCGCGACCTGCAAAACAAGCGAGGAACAGACCTCGCAAGCGCTCATTGTCGCTGGCTTTCAAGCTCTTAGTTCCAGATCCCTTTGCCAGAAGCTTTCGGAATGTGATGAAGATCAACAACTCATTCCATTGCTGGCCGCATCAAGAGCACTCTTCGTTTGCGAAGTTTTCGCCAGCCAGCCCAGTCCAGAGCGATGGAGCGTTCACTTCCGTGGAGCGCGGGGGCTCATTTCTCGAATCCACGATAGGGGGCTTTCCCAGAACCCGACGGACGAATTGCGATTTCTACTACGATGGTTTGATATGACCGAATCGCTGGTCTGTCTTTCGATGAGTGATCTCGCCCCACAACAATCGAGTATCCCCTCACCAACAACGCTCGCATCAGACACAGATGACGAGCCTGTATACATCGACATGTATCTTGCACGTACAAAGGACCTTCTCGTAGTGTTCAAAGAGATTGCACGACTAAGCCGAATCAACAATGATGGGACTGCGTCTGAGATGTCATCACAAAAGGGTCAAGTCGATGCCGAGGTCTGGTGGCTACTCAACTATCTACAGTCCATCATCGACCGAGACCAGGCGAATCCTCCGCCAGTAATGTCAATACGTGGTCGCGTTCTATCTGTCGCGGAAGTCCACGAATACCGGTTATCGAATCAGATATGGCAGCTCACTGGTCTGCTTCTCATCCATCGACGCTTACGCCATGAAAGAAGATCGTCACCTCTCGTGCAAAACCTCGTCAATCAGATTCTCGAATGCGCAGAGCGTCTGACGCTTCGAGATGGCCTCACACCAGTCACTCTGCTTACTCCGCCCTTGTTCTTCGCAGGATGTGACGCGCTTGGTGATGATAGGCCGAGGATAAAGACTTCGTTGCAAGGCGTCTCGACCGCGCTTGGACTGTTGAATACGCAGAGAGCGTTGGAAATACTCGAACAGTATTGGAAAGCCGATTCGGGTGTCGATGATGATCTAGCCGATCGTTCGTGGCCTAAGATCAGTCAATTTCTGCCATACTAATGCCAACTCTCTTATGAAGAGCCTTTACCAAGTCTACGACGACGCTCACGAGCACGTGGCAAGTCGCCAAATCAACACAACTCTATCTACTGTGTTGTGTGGCATGTCAAGCGATTGTGGTAAGCCCCAATGACAGATTCTTCGGCCGAGGACCAACAATCCAGGTGACTCGAGTCCCTTCATCCCCAACACTGAGGAGGCCCGACAAGCCACCAGCCACCAGCCTCCCGAGCTGAACTTCCGACCAACCGCGCCGAATACATGGCACTTGTCCATGTTCATGGGGGGCTTCAGGAGCTATCGCTCAACGCTACCTAGCGGGAACTTGGATCCAGAGCAAGCCATCTCATTATTTACAAGTGGCCATTATCTGAGCGCAGTGGCTAATCTTACCATCCTGGGCACATGGCTTCTGGCACCTCTGAAGTCGGGTTTGTTTCAGCCTGTTGAAGAACCCCGAGGTTGGCAGACTTATGTCACTAAATTGCGAATTCGTGGGCTTAGCCATCTACCACTAGCCTCGAGGCCAAAGACAGGCTGCATCTTAGCTGCAAAAGCTGAATATTTGGTGCGTTTTTGATATTACACGCAAGCAGTCAGAACTTGCAGCAATGTTCCATGTAACCACCTGGTTTGTTTGAAGTCGGCAGCTCCTTTGAAGTTGTCATTAAAGATTTTACTTTGGATAATATTTCCCCGTAACCGCCGTTGTTTCTACTCAGTCAGTACCATGACATTCATTTCATTCAAACCAATAGACAGCAATACGAGCCTTGTCTAAATGGTAGCTTAAAGTCAGGGCCCGAGGCGATTCTATGTCATTCTTCTTGCAGGGAAACTCTTCATGATTTCAACATGGTACAGAAACTTAGGGTCAAAATTTGAATCCCGTATAACTTTGAAACTCGAACTCCAAGATACAAAGAAAAGTGCTCCGCGGGGGAATTCCTCTAAACACCCATTCAACAACGCGAAGACAAGACCAAAAATACCCGGTCTAAACCCCAATCAATTCCCTTTCCGCATGGCAAAGACGCTTAAAAAGATACTCCAGCCGAACCCAACACAAACTGCCACCAAAACCCGAGAGCGCACGGGAACCCATAGGAAGTTGCAGATGGCAACTAATGGCCAGATATGCCAGCCAGCTTTGATGAGTGGCCAAAGTCGATTACGGATGACTTCCAGAACGAGGAAGGGGTGCGAAACACGTGCGATGTTTGTGCATATGAGAAAGACGGACCCGCTGATGGCAAGACCAATTGTTTGATCAAGAATCAGCTTCGCCAAAACGTTGCGCCAAATGAGATCCGGACTGATATTGAACCATCTCCTAGTCGTTCCTCTCGTATCATCGTCCTTCTTCTCCTCAACTTGCTTCACATCCGCCTGAACCTGCGGCAGGATCTCGTTCGCCCTGATTGCGTGGCCAGTGGGGAAGCAGTCCTCCAGGATGAATTGGATGATGTTGCCGACCTGAGAGCCTATGAAGCCATAGACAGCAAACTCCAGTACCTGCTGGGCATCAAAAGTCGATACGCCTGGTGTTCTGTAGTGGATGATGATCTGGGTGACCAGGTTTGCCGAGACCTTGATAGCTGTTGCCTGAAGGGCGAGGCGGAGATTGAGGGCGCGGACCATGGTGCGATGGCCCTGGGGACAAAGAGAGGGGCCTATTACGTAGTCATGAGAGTGAATGGAAAAGTGAGGCGGGTAGGGACAAGGCTGATGGTGGCGTGTTGGTGTGCGTGCGTGTGTATGTATGTACTGGATCTGATCTGGAGAAGCGGGAGAGATGACCAAAGATGATTAGTGACAGCCTGGCTTGTGCAAGGTCAAGGTCCCCCCTGAAATTTGACGAATGAGAACAGCTGTCCCTTTTGTGGGTCACGTAGCAATCAAATTTCAGCGGGGGCTGAGACTCAAGGACATTGGTATTATCTTCGTTCCTTGGGGTTGCACAGCATATTTAACACAATTGCTCCATCAATCCGTGCTGCTGAAACATTTGCGCGCTTGGCATTGATGAATTCCATGACAAGTTCGTGATTCTGCGTCTGTGGGGTTCAAGGCTGATGGTTGAGAGGGGACTGCCCCCGCCAGCTGTAAAAGCCCTTGAATTGTCGATTGATAACATGTGAATTTTTAAGTGAAACCGAACGGCACACTGGAGGTCACCAATTAATTGACTTGGAAACAAAGGAACGTTGCAAAACACTAAAGCATAGAATTATAAATACATAGAGCTATAAATAATCAAGACTCTGGCATCCATCCTCTCTGGCTATCTGGTATTGTCCCGGGTAGGTGACGCCAAAAGATGGTCTGTACGGCAAAAAATGTGGATAATAGTGGATTTAAACCACCAACTTTGGACGAACAGGGAATCGAACCCTGGACCACTCCCAAATTATGCTCGTAGAGAACATGCTAAGGGAGTATTATACCACTAAACCATTCGCCCGAATGGATGCTGAAATGACTTCAACCAACGTCTAGATTCCGCCACTGAGGCTGTGGAGTCCTGGACTTTACTGTAGCAACTTTCTTCGCCATGATGCTTGACAACACCTCGTCAGGATAGGGATAAACCACAGTCAACAACAATTTACTTATACACAGTCGAGGCAACGTAGAAACTCATCAGAGGGCTTTAGATAGTCTCAATAGTTCCACTAATAACTATGTGCTTTGTCTAATGCCATTGTCCACAGCTATTGATCTACAGACGATTAGCTGTTAGGAAGTCTCCAATGGTACAAGCAGTAGTACTTTATGCCAATTCGTGTCCGAACCCCCGCTCTGCAAATAGAGAATCTCTAAGATGACATGGTGTGTGTATCTGAGGGAGATGTTGCTCCCAGAAAACGAAGTGATCGAGTGTCATTCGTAGCTTCATTAACACTGGCGGCAATCTTCAACAACAGCCTTCAGGGAAAAAGCCTATATAAGTAAAGAGGACTGAAGTCATGTAAAGCTATAGATTTTACCTTTAGTAGAGCTCATGACGTGCTTATAGCCTCCTGAATCGACTATTCGTATTGTGTTTTTCAGAAACTTGCTCGTGCACGTTCCTGAAGCTCTGTAGCTGCACAAGTGGATGTCACTGAATTTGGTGGCTGCAGCAAGGCCCACTTCTGTGGGTCAGTCTCTATCGTTCAAAGATCTATCTACTATTCCGAGAAACCCCCCTCTGATCTCTTCCTTCTTCACCTCCATCCCTCAGTGTCCATCTCACGATCTCACCATGGATCATCCCGTCAGAGGCACACGAGTAGGCTCTCCCATCCCTGGACTGGATCCAATATCATTAACATGTTCTTTTTAGCTGGTTCCCGGAAAGTTATCTTTCGTGGATCTCGCTCCCGAACTACAGTCAATGATAATGGAATTCCTCGTTCTCAGCATCTGCCCTCTCACCGTTCCCTGCGATGCAAAGACCAAGTACTACCCTATCACGTCTGCCGGTGAGCAGAGTCTTCTCAATCTAAAGCTCTCATGCCGCATGATCTATAACGCCATCAAAGAGAAGCGATTCATTGAAGCTTTCACGATCGTTCAGCCTCAGCCTCACCGGAGTGAGTGGGATCCCTCGCAAGGTGCTGTCATCTTCCGACCCTCCCGCAAGGCTTTTACCATTAACCCTTTTGTCCCGGACCTTCAACTCGCCAAGCTAGTCTGGCTCGACGAGCTCTACATTGTTGCGAAAAAGTCCCAAATGACTAGTGGATTCCGGGATTTTGCTTCGATGAGCGCTTCCGACAGACCGGCGACCCTCCAACCAACGGCATTGCTCCTGGACAGCATATCGGCGAGGTCTGGAACAACGGCGCCACGTCCCCTCCTCCTGGCCCAAATGAGTATCGCTGCCCTACCAGTGGTGCTATGGTGCCCTCCGAGCCTCCCGCTCGGCCCCTGGTCGGGCTATACGGTTACGACAAGACCGAGACGACTCGGGGAGGCTTCTGGGCCGGCTTTCTCTACTACCCGCTGAAAAGAGAAGTGTGGTTCTCACCTCTTTCCGCCCCTGAGATCCGTGACGCAACCCATGTCCCGGTTGCGGACAAGCCGGAGCGTAAGCTCTTTGAAGGCACTCATTCAGATTTCGTCGCCCGTGTCTGGATCATTCGCAAAGACCAGGATCTGCCTGCTGCTCAGCCCCACCATCGATGGGTCAGGGTCAAGAGCGATCAGCCTGGAGATCCTCGCTATACTGGGGAAATCGAGCTTATGTGGTCCATCGTCGTTCACAGAGTCCTCAAACAAACTCAAGGCGAGACCCCTTACGAGCTCCGAGTAGCTCAATTTTGAGTGGGGATAGAGAGGGGCTTGCTGGAATGAGCCGTTGTTGAGATGGCTCATAGGGACCATAAAATGGATGCGGTTTGGGACCTATTTTGTAATGAATGAATAGATGTTGTAGCATAACGTTTTGCAAGATAATTAGATTTGTATAATCCAGCGACTAGCACCTTGGTTCTTATAAACCTGCAATAGACACAACCCGACCTAACAGTACGTTTCTGCAGAGACAATAATTGATGATCAATGAACCATGTCAAAAATGAAATTACGATAGAGTTGTATGTCTTCAAGACTCTGTTCACAAGACAAAAAACATACAACAGCAGGTATTCGCTAGTCGTCTCCGACCTAACTACTAATCTACCCCTTGCGGGCTTGACTAAGGGAGAGCAGACGGGATCCCGTACTTTACCGCAGGTATGGTCGTATGTGGTTGAAGGCATTGTGACTGGTGGCCAAGTTGGTGCCTGCGTGGTTGTTTGCCAAAGACGGATCACAGAAAGGAGAACAAGGAGGTGGGGCTTCACTGAGCAATAAACAACCAAGCAACATTAACACAAGGAAAAGCCTTTTCAAGATCGCCACGAAAGAAATTGAATGTACATTGATGAAAATTTGGATCATTCTCAAAACAAGCAGGCAGTTTGATAGTGACTCGAGATACTCGCATCTGCCTAGTCTGGTCAAAGAACTCAACAAACGGCGATGCTCGGTTGCCACAGCCTTTCATGATCTTTTCAAAGCCCTCCTTGGCGGTTTCTCTACTCAATACCCCTAGAACTTGTTATTTCAGATGTACCAGACTTTTTTCTAACTCAAGCGCTTCACAGGACCATCCACATAGCCATGAGACCTCCCAACACCCCACCGACCGAGCCTGGCGTCTTCATGTTCGAATCATTGCCCGTCTGAGACGAACTCGCCGCAGCGCTGGTCTCCGAAGCTGTCTGTTCCGCACTTCCCTTGGCGGTTGTCTTGGAAGCCGTCTCTTTGGCACTGTCATCAGTTGAAGTCGCGGACAACGCATCGTCTGTAGCCGATGCCTCCGCACCATTCAGGTACCTCGAGCTTGCACTCTTGACCCGCGAGTCATAGTCTGATGCTGAGACGGGGATCGTGGTATAGCAGCTCATTGACTTGGGTTCCCAAGAACTGCCTGTGCAGATAGGCCATCCTTCGCAAGTGCTGAGATCAAGCTTGCCGCCGACGCAGCAATACGCTTTGTTATCGGAGGGATTGTTGAGAACACCGGGACAGTTCTTGTTATTTTCACCGGTAATGATCGTTGTCTGTGCCAGGATGGCTTGGACCAAGCATGCGAGGCTAATCGAGGAGAGAAGCATGGTGAATTTGATAAGAAGTTGACAAATTATTCTTCAATTGGACTCGCAGTGGAATGCTCAATGCTGTTTGAGAACCAGAGTATGCTCAATTTGTCATCTTCAGCATGCGGAAGTCATCGTCACTTATATACTTCTGGACCCTGGATTGAGGCTTGTGGCTTGAGGCCATCTTGTCAGCAACGTCCCAATCAGAGGAACTCAGTGTCGCTGCCCCGCACGATCGTGGATTTTCCTGAACCAAGGAATTCGTATTTACACTTTTCGACGATGATTCTCGTTACTAAAATCTTATGATGCAACGCTTTTACTTTGTTCGAGGCAAGGCCACAGACGAATTGACCTTTTTGGACACCAAGCTGAGGCAAGCCCCGGCATCTGCCAGCCGATATCCCCCCGACGATGAATCTAGCCATATTTGGTATTTCAGAAAGACACCCCTGCGATCCTTCAATGGAGCAAACCTTAACAGAAGCCAGCTCGGCATGCTCAAAAGGGTAAGTGACAGGTATCGTGACGTAAATGTCTCATACTCTTGGGGGCTAGCTGATTGTCAAAAGGCCCTGAAGAGCAATAAAGGGTCCCGATTACCCCGACGTTATGGCTATTGATCGACACTCCAACAAGATCTTTCCTGGGATGTCGGCACTCCCGGATCCCCTACGATGATTCAGCTGAGAGAACAGAGACAAAGTGCTAATTGAGATTTGTCAATGGCTGTCTGCCCCTACAGATCTAGAACCTCCACATCGCCAAGCGAATCCATCGACAGCTCCGCGCGTTCAGAAGCCACGTCCCCCCCAAACTAACTGCATCCGTAGCATGGCGTCCTAGCGTCTGATCGCTTTCCCTACGGGGTATTTCAACACCTTGCCCCCGTCCAACCTTTACCCTTCCTGCAGCCAGCCAAGCTTTGTCTTTCACAGCCCTATGAACCCGACTCTGTGGTTTCGGTTCCGATCTAACCGGTTTTCTATTCTTGTTTATTAAAATTTTTATACTCTGTTTCATTTGTTACACGTCTCCACATGACTCGACACGGAAGACGTATTAAGCGTTGCGGTACTTGTGTTGAGCGCAAGGTTAAATGCGGTATGTTGGTGTCGAGGGTTGAGTGATTCAATGGAACTGACTGTTGATAGATGAGCAGCAACCCCACTGTCAACGATGCAAAAATGCAGGTCTTGCCTGCTCGGGGTATCACAGTCAACTAAAGTTTGTTGACGAGGGGACTCGGTTCGCTTCGACTACTGCTTGTCCTTCTCAGCCTGTTTCGAAATCTGCGACATCACAATGCAGTCGTCTCGCCAAGAGCAGAGCTTTAACAAAATGCTCAAGGAATCCCAAGCCTCAAATAGTCAGCCTTGTACCGCAGAAGAATACTCTGTTCTTCCCCTACACATTATCGAAGCTGTCACCAGAAGACTCACAATGCGGGCCAGGACTGGGGCCAGGAATACTTTCAGAACTACTAACGGGCCAGCACTCGGAACTACATCAATCATGCGTACAAGCATTGGCAGCGATGTACTTTGGAAGAACGAACCGGGATAGAAACGCTTGTGAACAAGGGCTACGGTTGTACTCTCATGCACTGACTCAGCTCCGGACGGACATCAGCAACTCAAATCCCGAAATGGGCACCCTAATGAGCGTCATGTGTCTTTGTGTATACGAAAACGTGGTGTTTTCTCAACCGACTGCTTGGCTCCTTCATTATGATGGTCTCGGAAGACTGGTAAGTCCTTTCATGTTGGAATGTTGACCTTTGCTCAACCGGACTCCTAGATGCAAGCACGAGGTCCAAAACCGTGGAGAACGCCAGCCGAAAGGCAAGTACTGCAAGCGGCACGGTACTACATTGTAAGTTTCTTTCACCTCGCAGAGTATTAGAACAGTCACTGACTGGAAGCAGACTCTCTCCGCTGGTCACCAACGTCGCCATTGTTTCTTGGACCAGCCGCAATGGGAGAGCACAAGATGCCTCCCGGAAGGTGAAACTCCGGATAAGATCGATATCTTGTACGACATCTTTGCCCAGCCGCCTGGGATCGTTGCGGATTACGACGATATACGCAAAGCAAGTGTACCGGACCCTGTTGCAGTTGAAGTCTTGCGAAACAGGACACAATCACTTATCGAAAAGTTGCATGAATGGTACCGCGATATGCCATGGGTATGTGCCACCGATCCAGTCATGAGGGAGTCCAGCGGTATCCCTCTTCCGGATGACCCCATGGAATGTGTAGCTCTCGCAATCAGTTACGCCATGCTTTTATGCCTTGTTCAGCCTTGCGAATACCTGGGTATCTCACTATTTCCGGAGAACAGTATGGAGGAGACAAACAATATTGATCAGGACTCAAAAAACAAGTTCTTGGCCCTGGAGATATGTCGCTTGGCAAACTGGGCACTTCGTGGTCAAGCTTCAGCGAGTTACGCCTTGCTGTTAGTGTATCCACTTCAGATAGCATGGTTCTGCGTGCAGAATAGTGAGGAGGATCTCCGTAACGTTAGAGTCATAATGAACTCGGTTGTTGCGGACTCGTATGGTTTTGAGTTGGGGAGGATGAGGCACTGGGATGAGAATAGTCTGGATCAAGGCCGGTATGGCTTTTTGTATTAATGATAATCATCTCGAAGGCGACATGAGAAAAATGCTACATGAAGCATTGCGACGATGATAAAAGCGAACGTTGTTGCGCATTGTGTTGTACCGCTGAGCTGACAAGGTGCTTGGTAATCATCCGCTGGCCTGGCTTTGGGGTTGCGTCGATTGCACAACTGGCGCGATATCTAAGCGCTTTTGCCAGATCGACACTAATTGATTGGTGTCAGGAAACACGAGATTTCAAAGCATGCGGCTCTGCTGATTGCCCCCAAACAATATCGACGTATGTGGCTGTATCGCCAAACCTGACATGACCCCTGTAATGTCGTCAATCTGCTTCCCCCCTTTGCGTGGCGATGCACAACACCGCAAATGCTCAGCCCTAGGCTACACCACACCACGACAAAAGATCAACGAAGCAGGCCGTCTTGTTCGGAAATATGCCAGGCTTAGCCCCCCCCAGCCAAGTCAACTCCGTCGGAAACGGAGGTCCGCTACTGATTGACCACCTTGTTTGACTGGTCTCAGTAACCTCAAGGCCCACTGATCTTACAAGGCTGATATGCAGCCTTGCTTACGCCCAGCTATCTTATACACATTTGGAAATCGCGCTTATGGCCCGAAACAGTCCAATGGAGCGCCCATGTCGATGTCAGCACGCGTTTCCCCGCCCAATTTATTTCACGGTCAATCCCACTCTCTTCTGTTGATGTGGCGTTGTTATAATAACCTTATTCCCCCTTTCTTAGATACAGGCGCGCGTGTAGACGCTGAGTTACGAAAATGTCAGAAAAAAGACCCATCAAACGACTCGTGGTGTTGGTAGACGGAGTTGAGGCTCGGGAAACCAAGAGTGAGCATTTGTCTTGGCGTCGTCAAGGATCATTGCTGATTGATGACAGAGGAGACCAACCCTTCAACGATTCAGAGGATCAGTCAACTCGTACACGATGGGCTAGTTGAGTCGAATGGACTTTCTGTTGCGCAGATTCCCAAGTATTATGTTGCACCCAGCAATGTTGTCAAATTGAGCGACATGTTTCGATCACGGAGCACGACAAGTGATGACTCAACAAGCCTTATCAAGACCATTGTCAGGGACATCTGTCTCACGCTTGAGCGGCCAGAAGATGAGCTCTGGCTGTACGGTTCTGGGCACGGAGCCTTCATCGCCCGTGCAGTTGCTGGCATTGTGCATCGAATGGGCTTGCCAACAACGTCAAGTTTTGATGATCTGTTTGATACAACTCTAGGCCTGATCAAGACTCAGCTTGAAGATGATTTCAAGCGAGGCCCCGTCCTACTACAGAAGATCAAAAGTGAAGCGCAAGATCCTCCTCGGATACCGTTCGTTGGTCTCTTCGACACCATCATCCATAACTCAAAGATCTCATACGACATCTCATTCAACCACTCTATCGAAACTCTTCGCCATGCGCTGGCTATCAATGAGAACAAGCCCAACAAGACACCGGAGGTGGTCAAAATTCCTGACGATGCGGACATGACACACAGATCACTTACCCAAGCATGGTTCCTCGGTACACACGAAGATATGATCGGCGGTACAGCTCACGACGGCCTTTCGCTCTACCCGCTGCAGTGGATGGTTCTGGAGAGTATCTACTCTGGCCTCCGTGTCAACAATATGGGCGACTCAAAAGCCAGCGATAACCCAATGGCTTTGATCTTCCCGCAGTACGCTGGCAACCTTCCGCCCTTGGATGGATCAGAAGAGATCGAATGGCGCCTCCAATACACCAATGGCCTTCGAACAAGTATGTTTGACCTTCAGAGTACACATGCCAAGAAATCGGCAGGTGGCGTGGAAATTCACTCGGTCAAACTTGATACGGATTGCTACAAACATGCAGCAAACCGGAAAGCTTTTGCTGCAGATGGAAGCTTGAAAGGATGGTGTGAAGTCGGTAGGTACTCCGAGTTTGCCAATCTCTACTCAACTAACAAACATAGGACCGTATGGGAACATGATACATCCCTCACTATTCTGCATTCTCGATAGATACCCCCGATACAATGACCTGAAGAATTTTCAACCCCTCAAGAAGCCAATCTCAGACTTTCAAGACTCCTACCTCGTAGCTACAGAGGATGGACTAGCTCCATGGCTTCAAGGGATGCAGCTCGAAGCAAGCGGCGTCAAGGCCTTCCGAATTCTAGTATGCGGCAAGACTGGCGTTGGCAAATCGACATTGATCAATAAGGTCTTTGGTGTCGAGATGACCGATGAGTCTCTTTCATATGATCAGGGAGTTCATGACATCAACGTCGCTTTTGAATCCCCCAAGCATCCTGGACTCTTGATTCACGACTCAAGGGGATGGCAGGCTGGCAGTGATACCGAGCTTGAGTTGATCGCAAAGTTTCTTCGACACCGAGCGTTCCAAGAAGACCCCGCCGAGGCTCTCCATGTTATTTGGTAAGTTGCTCTTCTTTGTCGCGGTACAGTAAGCTAACGTGATCTTAGGTTCTGCGTTGATGCCGATGTTGCACGTATCGAAGAAGCCGACAAGCGAACGTTTGCCACCATCGCCCAATACTCCCATCAAGTCCCCGTTTTCGTCGTTGGTACAAAGAAAGATAAACTCACTGGCTATCGAAAGATGCAATACTTGGAAGAACTTATGGAGAAGACAGACGATTACAGAGAAGCCAAGCGACTCGCTGAAGAAAAAGCCAATGCCGTTGCCGAGGAACAGTTCGCCGAGCTGAGGAACCAGCTCTCACAGATTGAGCACTACAAAGCCGACGGCTTCTGCTGTCTCTCAAAGAGTGAGTAGAATCCACTGGTGAGAGTTATGAGCGGGCGCTAACTGTGATAGATGATGACGCCGGTGTCAAAGACCTACTCTCACAAACCCTCGGCCTGATCGTCGACGAACGCGTACGTCTCTTTTGTGTTGCCGCTCAAGTCGTTGATGTTGAACAGAAGATCAACTCAGCGATAACAGAGTGTATGAGATTAGGAACCCATGCGATCCGCACTGCCGCCGTTCCCCTCCCCTGCACAGGCTTGGTCGGAACACCGACCGTTTCACGCCTCATCTGCGAGCATGTACTCCAATGCTTCGGCTTTCCTAAAGCTGCGCCAGCAGAAATCGAGCAGATCATGTCGGATATCGTCATGAGCAACTTTAAACAGTACCTCCGGGTTTCTCTGTCGCAATTTGCGGCAGTTAGTGCTATCTCGATTGGAGCTGCGGTGCCGACTATGGGAATTGGTATCATTGTTGGTGCGGCGGGCTGTCTTTTGGGACTTCCTCCTACCGCTAGGATGTTGCTCAAGTGCTCGTGTGATATGATCCTTATCCTCGAGCGGTCGTTTCGATACGATGGAAAATATGTTTCTATCAAGCAGATCGAAGACGCAGCGAAGTACTACTCGAAAACGACAATTACGACGTTCAATGGAAAGGAGAAGCGGTTACAGCAGCAAGTCCATGATGAACTAGACCACCTCATCCCATTGAAGAAGGTCAATATTGGCTTCAAGTTCAACAAGCTGAGATCATCAGTCGAAGAAATCATCTACAGCAATCGTTTCGGCAACCCTCCCGATTACACTTCCCTCCGAAGCCCCTCTAGTATTGGTCTTGACCTACAACCAGGAGGACCCGTCGAGATGGATGCTGTGCCTACTATTTCAGAGCTGCCTGGCGAGGAAGTCGACTACTCGCAGTTATCGAAGTCAGACGAGAAATCTGATCAGGTACCACTTCTCGAACTCGACTCGACTGAGGTCGGCGCGAAAGATGGACATATTTCGATGGCGTCAAATAATTCAGGAACAACCGCACAAATTGGTCCTTCACTTGCAAACAAACTTGTCGAGCTTCACGTTCAGCCGCCTGAACTCGAGGGCAATTCGCCGGGTGAGGTCACTAATGTGAGACAAGACTCGTTGGAAGTTCCGCCACCAGCGACGAGAAGCAAATCTGACTCCTCAGGGTCTAAATGGTCGAACAAGTTGTCATCCTGGAAGTTGAGTCGGAAGTCGAAGACGCTGAAGCAATAAGTGAGTGAAGGCTCTGCTTTCTGCAGTTCGGTTTGGTTTGTTGTTGGAGATACCATAATGTTGGGTGGCCTTAGAACTGTCCTTTCTGCTAGGGGCTCACTATATTTGGATTTTATGTAATGTATCAAGAGAATTATTATACATCAAAGAAATTTGCCATAGTATCAAGATAGACGGTTTCGTCACGTCAAGTTTCAACGATTCCTCTTTGACTCTTGACATTTGAAATTTGTTTTTTCCTCCAGGTTTATGTGGCGCAGACTGATAACTCGCGTCCAGTCATCCCATATACTCCTCGCAATGGGCATCCTGTCCTAACTCAGCCGGTTTCTTCCTATATTGTGAAAGCTGCCATTGTTTCTCAAGGGAAGCACCAGCCACAGTCGTTCCACCTGGAACCGAAATACACAACCTGGCATCGAGCAAGTTGCAAACATGCTTGAAAGAGTCTGCAGCGTAAGATCCCGTCCATGAACGATAAGTCGAGCATAGCACAACTTGTACTGGATCCGCACCAGAGACGATATCGGGCATCAGTCCCTGACTTCGTTCCCAGTCTTGTAGATGAAACGTGGTCGTATACTGCGATCCCTTGTTAACTTATGTGATTCAGCATACACTTAGAGATCTTCTCACCTCATTCAGATTCAATTTTACCTCTTTGCCGAGGATCTTGCGGGTGGCTTTGTGAGCATCGTCGTAGAATTGGCCATTAGCCTTCTTACTGTCACTGAGAGGCACAGACGAAGGAATATCCCAGAAGAAACTGATGCCGGTCTGTCGCAGCCATGGGACATCTTTCATTCGATCTTGATGGATCAGGATGCAAACAACAATGCCAGACAGCGGTGAGCCGTTGCATCTTTCGCTAAACTCCCGCGAGAACGAATGTGTCCGCAGTACTTCCAAGATGCTTCCAAGAGACTTGATCAGCTCGGCATTGATGACCTCACGCTTGAAAGTTGACTCATTGTGCAAGTTCAAGCCGATAACAAGCTCAATGCGGCCCCTTTGGCGGAGAGAAAAGTCCAGCTTCTTAAGATCTGTAGGTTGGCCTGCAAGAGCGGTATGCCTGATGTATGACGTCTCATATTGATCAGATGGTAGCTTTTGATAGATATCAGGTGTGACGGGAACATCTGTTACCCAACACGTCGCCTTACCCTGTGCAGGATATAGATATGGGTTGAGCAATTGCCGAGGTCTTTGCGGGTGAGGGTTGGTGTAGTTGTTCAGCTTGACGCGACTTTGTTGAGAATTGCTCATGATTGTTGTTGCCTCCGACTGCATGCTCACAGATGAGCGTTTATCAGAAAAGGGCATGCTGGACATGGTACTTGTTGTACTGGCAGATACAGACTTTCTCGCACTGACGGACTGAGTTCTCTGTGCTGTTTTAAACTCTGTGTTGACGGAATGATAAGGGGGCAGAGTTGGCTCAGCAGGCGGTGGTCGCTCCCACGATGTCGTTTGCGTATTGTGGTCGGCATAGTAGGGTACCCCATCTGGCGTGCGCATCTCTTGCCAACCAGGTGGCAGAGGGGTAAGCACGGGAGCAACAGGCTTAGTCCATGACGTGGTTTGATCTAGATGGTTGACATAATAAATCTGTCCATCAGGAGTAAGTCGTGACTCCCATCCTTTTGGAAGAGGAGCGAAAGGATCCGAGGTCGCATTGTGTGGTATAGAAACATGGGGGCTGATTGGTGTCATTGGCGTAGAGTCGGCCCATGGTAGCGTGGGTTGGACTTCGGGTTCTTGATGGAGCTGGGCCTGCGCCGTCTTTTCTGGCATTGAAAACGGGGACATGGTAGATTGTGATTGTGGCGATGCAGGTGGAGAGCTGAATACTCGTTCGGGTTGAGGAGAGCTAGGGGCAGGAGATGATGGTGCCTGTGAAATCGTAGCTTGTTCCTTCGCTTTGGTAAAGGGCACCGAAACCGACACCATATGAAGCGTATCAAGTCTTGCGGCCAAAAGCGCTGTCGGATCAGGATTCCGCACAATAACATCGGGGATGCCTTTGATGTTGTACTCATTCCCAGATTGGGCCATACAAAACTTCTTCGTTGAAGACTTGAGCTTGAGTTTAGACCAGTCAAGATCTGAATCCAGAAGCACCTTGAAAGTGATTCTATTCAACCCTTCGAGCCAAGATGCCAACGCTCCAATATGCTCATCCTGCAGCAAAACTGCCTCCCCAGGTCGGAGGTCAGCACGCTCGCCGACAGTCCACGCGTACAGAAACCGCCCAGGGTCCAGCTGCCAAGTCATGATGGGTGCAGTGTCGTGGCCAACGCTGGCATACATTACTGAACCGCCATATGTAGCGAAGGGCATGCTCCATGTATTGATGCGAATTCCGTCATTTGGCGGTAGTGGCTGGGGATATCCGACTTTTTCAATCTGCTTGAAGACATCGGCAACGACCCCAGCCTCGGCTTTCAAAGCTTTCTTGTCATACTTCTCGTAGTACGGTTCGCTGTGTCCAATGCGAGAAGGGGATTTCTTGAGTAGTTGGAAAGGGTGCGGGACACTCTTAAGATATGCTATGGCCTGGTCAATGTCCAGATTCCAATAAGTCGGGTTCTCGGGGTTGCTCCAGTTTGTGTTATTCATGACTCCGCAGCCGTATCCATAGTAGATGGGCATGGGGTGACAAGCTGCGCAGAACATGAAGCCACAAGCGATGAGATACTGAAGAATGGGATCAAGGCGCTCCAACTCATAAGTGAGATCATCCTCTGAAATGTCCATCGCAACCTTGACAGCTGCGAGGGCCTGTGGTAAAGCATCGTAGTTGACCACGTCGAGTGCCATTAAGCGCTGGCCCAAAGAGGCAAAGACCAAGTAGATCTCATCAAGTCCAGCACCTCTTCCACTCGAGGTTGAGCCTTGCCCTTCTTCGCGTTTATTCCTCTGGCGTAATTCCCACCATGTCGCGATACTTGCGCCGGCCTTTACGGCTGAGATGCCGATCTGTACTGAAGCGGTGATAGGGTCCGACATGGCGTGTTAAAGTAAAAGGTGCTTTCACTGCTATGTTGCAAGTCTTTCGGGGTTGTGTTTCTTTATAGCATGTCAGCAATTTTTCACCTAGCGATTGATAATGTACTCGACTTCATCAGATGATTCTGTTCAGTTGCTGGTCTAGTCGGCTCGATTGTAACCCTCCAATTTGGCATGGCGTTCGATAGCGCCAGCGCTAGATCTGCCTGGAACAGCTGCCCATGGATTTGGAGTACTTTAACTGAGGCTGATAAGATCTTCAGCCTATCAGACGTTGCACATTATATAAACCCTGCATTCAGCTTCATAGATGGGAACAGCAAAATGTGCCTTGTGTGCCGGCTGAGCCGGAAGTGGTGAGTGTGACGAGAAGATTACTGGTAGTTGCAGATATCAAAACGCCCATGCATGATAATTTGAGTTTCATTGGTAAAAAGTAGCCTCTGGGTTTCGGATCGCATTTAAACAAGAACCGGCTTATTTATGCTTCATTGAATAAGGTTTTAGTCCACAGGCTTATGTCCGAGAGCAATACAATACATACACTGAATGAATATCGCCATTCCACTGCCTGAAGAGTTGTCACCGGGGCGAGGCCTGAGGGAATGCAAACCGGAGCAGACATCATTGGAGTGCTTTTGGTAGTAGAGTGCTTAGAATTGCATGAGTAGTTAGTTGTTGCGCGGCTATGGGGTCGCGCCTTTTCAATTCCTAGTGAGCGAAGACAACGGTTTTCTGAAAGGCTACAACAGTTGTTGCCTCTCACCGAGGGCTCATTTGAGTAGCTCCACTGAATCGCAACAAGGGTTTTCGATGAGAGAGCCGGCTGAAGCCTCATCTGGTTGTAGATATCGATATCAAACTCATTACCCCAGCCGGCATAGGGGATGAGCGAGAGGCCGTAAAAATAGGATATGAAAGGCGGCCTAGGGCTCCCAGCCATCCCGCTTGAAAAGACAATTGTTAAGCTTGCAAGGTGCTTGTGCAAAATCGCAACCGTTGAACCCACGACCACCGAATGCCTGTCGATGAGATCGAAGGGCTAGTGCACGCGGGGGAGCTGGCTTCTTGTTGGGGTTCGGCTACAATTCGTCGTCCGAGTCAGGTTCTTCATCTGGTATCTGACCGTCAGCTGATCTAACAAATAATCCACGGGATCGAGTCCCATATCCAGCAGTTCGGCAGCGAGAGCCCAGAGGGACCATCGAGGTCGAGCTTGCCGGGTTATAACACTCTGTCGGCGTCAGACTGAGCTGGTTTAGGAATATGAAGGTTTCCATCGTCGGGCTTGAGCTTCCTCGTGAAGAAGTCCAAGATTTTCCAGGCCGCGAGGGAGGAATCATCGACCTAGGTCGGAAGTGGGCTTGGGCACTTTGTCGTGGTTGGCGTGGTCGATGTCGGTGTGAAGTGGCAGATACAGTGAGAATCCAGCTTGTAATAGATGAAGTTTCTGTCGACGTTTAGGGCGAGGAAAGGTTTGACGTGGGAGGGTCAGGAGTGGCATTGGTATTAGTCGACTTTGATGTGGACTCTAGAGATGTAGTAGAACTCGACTCGGATGATGGAGGAGATCGAACCTGGAGCTGTAGAGGTTGTTGGAGACTTGCCTAGATAGTGTAACTTCGGAAGTAGATTGCCTTTCGGTTGTATTACGCTTCGCTTGAGCTGACCCACCAGAGACGATTCTACTCAACCCTGAGGTCAGAACTGAGTGTTGCCAACGTACGTGGGCACGCCAGAAATAGCGCGCCACTCCGCCGCACCTCGAAAAGAATGAGAATTGGGAAACAGCTGGTGGCTCCAGCAAGTAAGGTTACAAAAATGCTTTGTTTGCGATACCGTTGCTGCCTAAACCCCTAGAAGGGGTAGCAAAGAAGCCCTCTCTGGCTTCCAATGTTGTACAAAGCTTCCCCTCACTCCGTCGCCGTGTAACCTCCCAATACAAGTGGCCTGGAAAACACGAGATTCACCACGTCAAAGTCTCTGCAACCAACGTACAGATCTAAACTCCTACCAACTTTGCGCATTTGCGCAGAACTTGCCCTTGACAAACAACCACTAGTTACAAAAAGGAGACATGGATAGCAACCCCCTGTCTCCTTTCTAAGCGCATTTGCGCAATATTAAGACACCAGGTATCTGCAGAAGCCTTTTCAAGTATCTCGGAGCGCTCAAGGCAGAACCCGGACCCCGTGTCACTTCAGGGGCCGGGGACGCAATGGCAAGTCCTACATGTCGCACTGAGTCCCTTGTCCGCGTGGAGTATCAAGATGGGTGGTTATCACCAAGAAATTTGAGCTAACCTCTCTCGATTTCTAGACCTAGAGATCACGATGTACGATCCTACCAACCTCGCGAAACGAGCTCATGGTTAGCCAATCACTTGGGCCTGAACTACTCTTGCGGTGGCGATCCCCGATCCGAGGGTTGTTGGGGCTATCACCTTGGCACGCCGTAATGAAGGTAAGCAACGAACTGGCGTCTCGTGTCCAATAATGCTTCAGGCACATATAGACTACTGATTGTTGACGAACAGTGCTACTACAGACTGAGTTATCTCACAACCTGTTCTGATCGAAACCCGAGTCACGCACGACACGGACAGCAAGTCCCTACAAATCTTCGATCGTTCTGGCGTTGAAGCGGATGTCTGGGTTTCGGAGCTGACTGCGTCATCTCAATCATCCGAGAAGCCTTTGCCAGCAACTGTGCTAGGTATCACCAAAGCTTAGGACCGTTGGACTGTACGAGGGCATCTCGGCCGTAATAGACCCTTTAGAGAGCGGCAAGAGGTCGCATCCAAGGTCATTGAAGAGAGTTGCTATATAATTCCGTCTCTGTTCGAATCAGTCCTACTTGCCGTCTCGAGGAGTAATGGCGTATGGATCAGCGATCTTAGCAATACAGCTCCCTTTCCACCAACTACATCCCAAGATTCGGTGATCTTGTTCGACTTACCCCGCTCAAGGTAGTTTGTTGAATAAACTCACTCTCTCTAAGCTCTGTTGTCGAAGGATTTCCCTCCTGAATGCTGGTTAGAAACCCGCCTCATGCTTTCCCTTGTCTCATGATGACCCTGACATCGCCGCGCCTACAAAGAATTTGCAGATTCTGGCCACGATCAGCAACTATTACCAGCCCGGTCGTAAAACTGAGCTACACATCGGGAAGTTTACGGGCTCAGTATCGGGAAGCTATTGACCCCGAGATGCCTGAAATGTGTGAAACGTCAAAAGGAAGATTACTGTTACCTGCCAGGATTTTAGTTCGGTACGAGTTATACGGGCCCACTTCAACCGTCGCGAAAAAAAGAGTGGAGCTCGTAAAACGTCCCAAAGAGGAAATCGTCTCTTACGAGGGAGCGAGAATGCGCAGAACTCGATGAGACAGGGGTTCTTCAGCACGAGATGGGCTGGCTACATAAGATATTACGCGCTGACCGAATATGACTCGAGATCTTTTGCGCTGGTTTATGTCCCATCTCATTCTTATCTTTAACTTTATTTGTTTCCGTTCTACCGCAATTAGAACCTCTCTTTCTCAGTCTATCCTTCATCTACTCTTTTCTCGCAAGCAAGCTATGCATGCTGTTGTTGACTGCTTGGCATAGACACCCCAATCCCCGTGGTTCCAGTTGTGGAAATCTGCATTAAAACAGTAACGACCTCAATTCCCCATTCGATACATTATTTGACCGTTGTGCTAATACATTTCTGTCAACAGACCACTACGTTACCCCTTCCTCCATCATGGCCGCCGACGCCAAACCCCCTAACGACGCCGAGCACGATGACGAGAAATCCCCCACCACGAACCAAGATACCCAAAGACCCCAACGAACACCAAAAGTCGCCGACTACATACGAGTCTTTAGTTATGCTACAAAATGGGACTTCTTCATCTACACCCTTGCCTCCTTCGCATCCATCGGCGCTGGAATTACCATGCCGCTAATGAACATCATCTTTGGCCAGCTCGTCAATCAGTTCACAGACTACTTCAGGGACACGTCTAGCTTCCCGACCGATAAGTTTCAATCTATCTTGAACCGACAGGCGCTTTACATCATGGCCTTGTTCTTGGGTCGTTGGGGTCTCAACACTATCAACAAATACTGCTTCCGAATGATTGGTATCCGGCTATCGTCCGCTATTCGTCTTCATTACCTCCAATCTCTCTTTTCACAGTCCATTCACGTCATCGACTCCATGCCGGCCGGTGCGCCTGCTACTGCCATCACAGCGACGTCTAATACCCTTCAAGTCGGCATCTCCGAGCGGCTGGGCACGTTCCTCGAGTTCAACGGCACCATCTGGGCAGCTATCATTGTCGCCTTCGTGTGGAGTTGGGACATTACCTTAGTCACTGCATCTTTGATCCTTTACATGATGGTTATCCTGTCCATCTCCATGCCAATTCTTGTCAAGGGCCAAACCGCGACTGGACAGGCGGATGCTCAAGGTACCGCTATTGCTAGCGAGGCACTCCAAGGTATCCGGCTGGTCACTGCTTGTGGCGCTCAATCCCGCGTGATGGCTAGATACAGAGTCTGGGTTGAGAAGGCTATCGAGGAAGGCCAAAAAATGGCTCCCTTCATGGGTCTCCATCTCGGCATGATTGTACGTCCCCAGATGCTCCTTGGAAGACAGATACTGACAGCTCTCTAGTTCTTTGGAGTCTTCGGAACTTTTGGTCTTGCCTTCTGGTATGGAACACGACGATACATTTCTGGTGCCATTGACAATCCCGGAGTCATTGTCATTGTCCTCATGTCCGTCATGCTGATCCTCACCTCTCTCGAACGTATCGCCACTCCTCTCATGGCTGTTAGCAAAGCCATGGTTGCTGCATGCGAGTTCTTCACTGTCATCGATGCTCCCATCCCCTCCTCTGGCTCCCTCAAGCCTGGCATTACCTCTTGCGACATTGTCTTTGACGACGTGACCTTCGAGTATCCTAGCCGTCCTGGAGTCCGTATCCTGGATGGACTCAGCTTCTCCATTCATTCTGGACAAAATACCGCGATAGTTGGTCCTTCAGGCTCAGGGAAGAGCACAATCGTTGGCTTGCTTGAGCGCTGGTACTCACTGAAGGAACACCACGTCGTGCCTCAAGTCGTTGAACCCAAACCTCAAAAGAAGGCCGGCGAGGAGCCTGAGGAGCAGTCTGAGGAAGAGGCTCCTGTAGTCAACCCTACCTTAGCGGGCTCGGTTTCCATCGGCGGGAACAACCTCGAAGACCTTGATCTCAAATGGTGGCGTTCACATATTGGCTTGGTGCAGCAGGAACCCTTTCTCTTCAACGATACAATCTTCAACAACGTCGCGCATGGCCTTATTGGATCCGAATGGCAAGATCAGCCTGAAGAGAAGAAGCGTCAGATGGTTAAAGACGCCTGTCAAGAATCCTATGCCGATGAGTTCATCAATCGCCTTCCTGATGTAAGCCTTTCGGCTCCTCACCTTCTCAGTCATTCCTGTCCTAACTAATTGATACAGGGCTACGATACGCGTGTCGGTGACGGCGGCGCAAAGCTGTCGGGCGGTCAGAAGCAACGCCTAGCGATCGCGAGAAGCATCATCAAGAAGCCCAACATCATCATCCTCGACGAAGCCACCAGCGCCATTGATGCAAAGAGTGAGAAGATCGTCCAAGCTGCCCTCGATAGAGCCACGCAAAATCGCACAACCATCACCATCGCACATCGACTATCTACCATCAAGAAGGCCGACAACATCATCGTTCTGCAGAGCGGGAAGGCGGTTGAGCAAGGCACCCACGCGGATCTCATGACGAAGGACCACGGAGTTTATGCTTCTCTTGTCAGAGCGCAGGCTCTCAAGGTTGCCGATGATCAAGAAGAGAAGGGTGCTCTTGTGTCGGATGACGAGTCGCACATACACCATCCCGATGCCAAGCTGGCTGATGTCACTACGACTTCTGCCCAAGAAGAAGCACCCAAAAAGCCTCGTGGTCTCTTCAGAAGTTTCGGAAAGCTACTGTACGAACGAAGACAAAAGTGGCCTAACTTCCTTGGCATTCTCCTCTCGTCTATGGCCGTCGCAGCGGGCACTCCCATCCAAGCATGGCTCTTCGCGAAAGCCCTCGGGGTCTTCCTTCTTCAAGGCAGTGACTTGAAGAGTGAGAGCCAGTTCTGGGGCTTTATGTGGTTCGCCCTTGCTGGAGGTGTTGGTCTTGCATATCTTTGTGAGGGCTGGATCGGATTGCGCGTTCAATACTACGTTAGCGGAGTGTACAAGTCCCAGTACCTCAACGATATGCTGTATCAAAAGCTCTCCTTCTTTGATCAGGAAGACAACTCCCATGGATCTCTAAGCTCTCGCGTTTCGAGTGACGCTAAACAATTGGAGGAACTTCTCGGCATCAACCTCGCACTCATGCTCTCCGCCATCTTCAACATCACTGGTTGTGTCATCATCTCACTTGTCTTTGGTTGGAAACTTGGCTTGATCTCCATGTCTGTCGCTCTGCCACTCATGATTGCTGGTGGATGCTGGAAGTACAAGCATGAGGTTCACTTCGACAAGATGAACGCGGCGGTCTTCCAAGAAAGCTCCGCATTCGCCACCGAAGCCATTGAGGCTATCAGAACAGTGTCGTCACTTACCATGGAGGACTCAATCAACAGCCGGTACCGCGATCTCTTGGATGGGCATGTGAAGGCGGCCAACCGAAAGGCCCAGTGGACATCAGCGATCTTTGGCTTCGCAGACAGTGTCGGCCTCGGATGCCAGGCTCTACTGTTCTGGTACGGCGGCGGTCTCCTCATCAGTGGAGAGTACTCAATGGAGGCGTTCTTTGTCTGCTTCATGGCCGTCATCCAGGGAGCTGAGGCCGGCAGTCAAGGGTTCGGACTGGCACCAAGCGCTGCCCAAGTGACTGCTTCCGCGAACCGTATTCTCGACGTGCGTCAATCTGTTCATCCAGATCGGCAGACACATGACAAGCATGGAGAGGGCATCAAGGACACTGACGGTGGAGTCAAGATCGAGTTGCGCGACGTCTCCTTCAAATACCCCACGAGAGATGTTCCCGTCTTTGACAGGCTGAACCTTACCATTGAGAAGGGCCAGTATGCCGCTTTTGTCGGAGCATCAGGCTGTGGCAAGACAACCGTAATCTCGCTTCTCGAACGCTTCTACGACATTGAAGCCGGTCATGGTACAATCCTGTGCAATGGCCAGGACATCAAGGATACGAATGTCTATGATTACCGCCAAGTTCTATCTCTCGTATCTCAAGAACCCGCCATGTTTAGAGGCTCCATCCGCGATAACATTCTTTTCGGAATCGACAATCCAGAGTCTGTGACCGACGCCAGGATCCACCAAGTTTGTCGCGATGCCTTCATCCACGACTTCATCGTCTCACTTCCCGAAGGCTACAACACGGACATGGGCCACAAAGGAATATCCATGTCTGGAGGGCAGAAACAACGAATTGCGATCGCCCGCGCCTTGATTCGAGATCCGAAGATTCTTCTTCTGGATGAGGCGACCTCAGCTCTTGACTCAGAGTCTGAGAAGGTTGTTGCGGCTGCGATTGACACAGCTCGCAGCGGACGAACTGTAATCTCTGTGGCTCACCGACTGTCAACTATTCAGAACGCAGATGTTATCTTTGTGTTTGATGATGGAAAGGTCATTGAGAAGGGTTCACATACCGAACTCGTCAACAAACAGGGCATCTACTGGGAAATGGTGCAGAACCAAGCTCTGGACCAATAACCTTCTGTCACCTTCTCTTCTTGTTCTCTGCTTCACTTGCTGCCTTCATCATTAGCCCTTTGTAAACTTCTCTTCTCGGATACAGCGTGCTGTCCTTGTTTCTCTTTTTTCTTCCCTAGATTTATTTCGCATGATCAAAGCCTTCGCAAAATCGAAGCATCTTAGAACCATAGCTTGAAGTACCATAGTTCATAGTAATATAGTATACATAGCTTATAGAAGTCTCTCCACTAATTACAACCCATGAGGCCAACCTCTTGTTTACCATCGCTTGCTTTGAAGTCACTCTCATTCCACCAACTCAGGCCAGAGGGTGATTATATCTCCCAATAACGGTCTGCCAGCTGCTGAAGGCGGTCTTCTCTTCCACTCAATAGCGTCAAGCTCTCCCTTCACTACGGCCGTCTCCTCCACAAGCTGCCACTCCCCTGTAGTCTCATCCTTCTCCAGATAGCAGAAAATAACCCGGTCACCTCCTTCTTCGAACAGGTACTCCCTGCGCAGTAATCTGTGCCATTGCTCTATGGGCGTACCTTCAGATGCATTTATCCTCTCCACGACCTTGTTTCTGTGTGCTAGTAGGTACAGCGAGCGGGCGTTCCAGATCCCGTCTTGGCCAGGGTAGTCTTTTAGCAACCACGTAGCTTCATCGCGAAGAAGAGCATCTCGACAAAATAATGCGATGAGAAAGAGATGTGATGCCATGTTGCATTGTAAAGAAAGCTGCTGCGCTGGGTTCTTCAAATCTCGCTTGGCAATTCGAATACTGATCTCGGCTAGGGAGAGATACTCGCGAAACAGGGGAGTCTTGGCCTGGATGGGTTCAACATCGTAGAAATGCGTGAGATCATCGAAGGTGCATGTGCCGAGATAATGTAATCGAAGATGGACAGCTCTGATGTAGTCCGTCGATTTCGCATCCGACATGATTGCACGGTTGAAGAGAGGCATGAATGCAGCTTCGAGGGCCCTTAATTCCTTGGTGGAGGCTTCACAGATCTCTTTGATACGTGGATCAGCCGTGATCTCCCTCCAAACTCTGGAAATAATATCAGGGTCCGATGAGACCAAAACACCAGTGTTCTGGACAGCCTCCATGAGGAGAGGAACCACAGCAAGTTTGGCATTCCGACCGGTAAGCCAATATTTCTCAAAGTCGTCCAGGTTGTCAAGAACAGGCGGTAAGTTTTCAGTCGGCGGGTAATCTCGAGGAATCTGGTTTACCATGGACATGAAAGACTCGACTGTATGCTTCTTGGCGCGTAAGCCTCTGGTGAAGTTTGGTACAGCGGGGCTACGGCCGATGTTCCCACGTAGTATGAGTCTTGTTTGCGGAAGCAGCTGGGAAAAGATGTCTGCTACCACGGCGATGAGCGGCTGTGGATTTGGGGCAATGGATCTCATCAGAGTAGAGTCTTCATCAGTCAAGAGCGCAAGTAACATTGCCAAACCATGGTTGATGTGATCCAGCGCAGCTTTCCTGTTTCCTCGCAATGTTTCGAAACATAGAAACAGAACTGAAAGGAATACGGCGTCGTGTATCGAAACTTGTTGGCTCTGTAATTTGAGCGCATGGCAGTAGTGCGATACCGCGTTCAGATAGTCCGGATCCTCCTGTGCAGCTTCATTATCCGCTGATAACAACGAACCAAGCGAATCGTACTCCAACTTGGCGAGCCATTTGCTCAATGCGCCGATTGCTATCGCGGCATGCCGTACAATATCGTTGGTACGTGCGACTTGGGGTAACGTTACCGACCATAAATCGCTGTTGAACCCAGCAGAGATCCATGGGCTCTGCACAACATGTATAAACTCATTAAAATAAAGAACACTCTGAGCGTCTCTGAAGTCGAGAGAATCTTGAACAAGATGGAGCTGCGTCTTTAAGGGAGCTGACCAGGTGACACGTTTCGAATCCCATTGAAACTGACCTGGCCCCTTATTCCGCTTTCTGTCCGGGATGACGTAACCTTCACATTGTCGATTATTCCTCACACAGTTTCGACAGTGAGGCTTTGCTTCATCACATTTGACATGACGTTTTTTGCAGGTGACACAGCCTGTTCTGACTTTGCTTGTACTCGTGCGAGTCAGCTTTGGCTTGGTGGATCTATCTCAATTGTCAGCTTGTGAACAGAATCCAAAGAGTTGGTAACAATATTCTTACGTCGTAGAAATTTCAAAAGATATAGGCAGTTGATCTGTCTGGAAGTCCATGGCGGTCTGGTTGAGAGATGAGGTGCACTGAAGATAGACATGCTGACATGTTGCTATTGCATTTCGCGGGGTCCGGCTAAAGCCCGAATCGCGCCGAATATTGTTCCGTGATGCCGCTGGATGTTTGTTGGTTGTTTGCTTTTTGTCGTCATGATAGCTTGGCATTTCTGTATTGAAACATTGTGCTTTTACGTCATTTCAGTAATGAGACGCAGACATACGTAGCTTCAGTAAGTCAGAAATTTAATTAAGCTATGAAGTCCTCTTGGCCTTAGGCGGCTGAGCGATATCGCGAAAGGGACACTGAGTCCGCGAACGCATTTTGTGGTGTTTACGTGCAAATAATGCGGCAACCTCAACCAATGGAGCTTATACCATAATCTTGATCTCATTCTTTGAGAAGTACAGTCTGATTGTCTCAATCAGTCAGATATTATTTCTTCAAAGAATGGAGCTGAACATGGCCATATACCTACAAGATAGGGCCCTGCCTTTAGCTAGGTTCAACTCTCAACCACGACTATATTTCCAGAGACATCTGTACTGTAAAATGAGAAAATACTAGCTTCGTTACAAGTTATGTTGCTGCTACGTTTACATCCCGCTTCGAGAAGAAGAGAGTAAGAAGAAAATTCCTTGTCGTTGCTTGACAAGCTTTCAATAGCTGACTTCTGATAGTCTACGATATAGCCGTACTTGTGCATGTGGCTCAAATGAGTCTCGAGAATATCTATCTAGAACAGCTGTTGAGCGGCAATACAAATCTAGCCCCAAAATGAAAAGAAGTTGGCTAGCTTGCAGGCGTCTTATGCTTGGAAGGAACTCTGCGCAAGCACAGCTGTACGTATGCTTATGCTAGGGAAAGGGATAACCGAGTATAATGCAGTAGTCATGATCTAAGATTGCATTATTCTCTGTCGCTAACGAGATAACAATTCAAGACAAGATGATCAGTAACCTGCACGTAGTGTCGTTGCAATCGCCGTCGTCATAAGAAGATGAAAGTTCAGAACAACGTCAAGATGAATCAGAAGAGCTACCACGTGCGAATAGAGTTTATAAGTTTGAGCCTAATCTTGTCTCGTGTTATACTGGTATATAAATTCTTTTAAACATAGTGCATATTTAACAACGAAAGCAGTGTTCCCGGGGGCCGCGGGTTGGAGAGGTGCAGAAAGTTTCGGGTGATGGCAAAATATTCACGTGCTGACAAGGATGGGAGGCTAAAGATGAACTTTTTTAAGCTCTGGCCATATTATTATAATTTATTTCACAGATTGCAAGCGAATCCAGTGACCGCCAACTGTTTTCGGGCTCCGCGGGGAGGTTTATTCGTCACGATGCGCATCAATCGTATTGAGCAAGGGCCTACCCTATTCTATTTGAGTTCTTAAAAATGACGCAAAAGCTAGACGATATTGACTGGTCCTCCCAATTGTCTCTCTAGCTTTAGCATTAAATCCTGAATCTTATGATATATCCTGACGAATGCTTAAGTGTTAGGATGATATGCTCAATGGAGCATCATTTTGTAGCCAAATGCATGTCTCGTGGCTGTGAGTTGTTTTTTCACGGCTGATGCGATTATGGTGGTGGATGTCCCGCATCCTTCGGGCGCCTAGCTCCAGACTGTACCCTGTTTTGCATTGAATCCTCCGGCTTTCGGGTTGGTAGCGAATGGTGATCATTCTTTTAGCATCAAATCCTTCTGTCTGGTTGGGGGCCAAAGTGAATGGCAGCGGAAATCCGAAAATTGACGGTCTGGGAAGTGGCGCAATTGGCCAGGTTGAATGTTCTCGGGTTCACACGATTGCTGATTGAGGGAATGCCCGACGCGAAAAATGCAAAGCCAAATCACTAGATCACAATTACAATTCGATTAACAGAAATGACTTTGCTCCCAAGAACTGCTACGAGAGGTAGGGCTGAAGAGGGTGGCAGAATCGAGCCAGCCAAGGCAGAATGACTGCTCTTCTAGACTTTTCCTCCCCTTTGAAGATGACAACACATGCCAATCAGAAGCAGGACATGAGCCTGGACCAAGCCCCTCCAAATTTAACACGCGACTAGCTCGGCTGTTTTCCCTGCACAAGGGGGCACAGATCAGCAGCATTCACTCCACATTGATTGGCGATAAATGGGGCTGTGTGTTTGGACTCACTCACTGGCTGGCCCGTAAAACGACAAATGCAGCAATGGATGCACAGGACAACAAACAGTTGTGAGTGACTGTGCCTCGTATTACCTGCCTGCCTGCCGGCCTACCAACATGCAATTCGGCGTATACCCGTTTTAGTTACTAAATGTTGGCTGCAGATACACCAAGAACATCATGATATTTTCTTGGGTTGCTTATGGCGATTTGCAAAGCTGTTCACAACAGTTGTGAAGGAGCGGGCAAGCAATGCCATTGTGCATTCTGAACCGTGTTACCGACGCCCCTTTGCCCCTTACAGCTAAGCTTTAGAGGAAATTAGAGGCGAGGGCCAATCAAATCGGTTACCGTTAGCGAAACCAGCCCTGGAATGACCCCTGTGGTTTGGGGATCCATCTTCTGAAATCTGCGAAATCTGACAAATGGGTCTCTGACGTCCATTTTAAACGTCGAATTTATGTGCAACTTGTCGGTCAATGACTGAGTCTGACCGCCATTGCAATCGCCATGTTGCACTTCCAGACTGCCGTGATGATTGCAATTTATGGGAAATGCAGACTGTATCCCTTAAACTCGACGTTTGGGCTAGATTGGCGCCGCCCAGCACCATCTTCGTCTCGACGCAGACAACGGCACCCTCAGCCGGTTCTGGTACGTGCCGAAGATCCGGGGCCAGCCGCCCCAAAAAGCCAAAGTCACACGAGTCATCTCCTTTTCAGTGCCCCGTTGTAACTATTTTGATCACCGACGGGTGCCCTGATTGGAGCCAGGCTGCATGCAAAATGTCAGCGCTGAACCCCAAAGGGCAAAAGGGCTGAGGCTGAGGCTCCCTCCACATGCAGTACAGGAACAGGCAGCTCAGGCAGTGAGAAAACCCCCTTAATAACGGTCTTGCCCGTGGGCCCAGCTGGGCGCACTCTGTTTCAAGCTTTTGCCTTTGCTGTTGTATCTTTTTGCCATGCGATGCTTTTCTGTAAAAACAGACTTTATTCTTTGAGAGCTTATTTGGAGGCTCAATAAAGTGGCATCTTTTTTTTTTCTTCTTTTTTTTTAAGCGTGTGTTTCCTTTCTTCTTCCTCTCTTTTTAGACAAACCATTCATCCAACGATGCAGAATACGACACCGTCTCAGGCGGCCTTGGCGCTCGCACGCGCTCTGCTAAAACGAGTACCCAACCGCCAATTCTTCTTCACCTTCACAGCCCTCGCAGTTTGGGGTGCCAAGATAATACACATTTACGCACACATCAACGCCGTGCACCAAAATCTATTACATCGTTGGGGTTATTCTTTCGTCACACAAGATGTCGTCGTCCTCACCCTCATTCGACTTCTCCTTGACCAATGGTCCACGGGCCTACCCACGCGGTCGCAAATCGCCGTCCTCGTCTTCACTGCGCTATTCATGTTCATCAACGCGCTGCTCAGTGTAGTCTCGATATCCTTCTACCTCGTCGCCGGCTCCGAAATACATTATAGCAACATCTCTCTGCCAAACGACCCCTCCTCCAAATCGTTGATGCTGTCGGGCAGCGTCGCGTTTACAAGTGTCCTCTGCGCCAACATCTTATTGAGTTGGCTCCTCAAAACACCTTGCTACAACATCCATGGCTACGTCGCTGAGGTTATACATCGATCGATCGCCAATGCTTGGCAATTCCTTCGTCGCATTCTTCCCCGCCAAAATCGCTACGCTCCTCTACCGAAAGCCGACCTTGAGGGCCAGGCCGAATCCTTCGATGACGAAAGTTGCGACGACGACCTCCAGGAACAAAAGACTCAGCATCTGAGCCCGTTTCAATTCAGACTCAGAAGTGCTTTGAGATCCGTGCCATTCGCCTTGGCCGCCATCTTCTTGCTCACGCTCCTTTACGCAGCCGTCGCACGACCCTCCGATCGATCCCTCATTTTTCTCTCTTACACTGCAGCACTGTCACCATTCGTGGATTTTTCCTCGGGACCGACATTACAAGACTTGCCTAGTGTTTTTGGCACTGGCATTCAATATAGCTGGGACAATGTCACTGCGCTCGCGACGGCCGAGCCATTTGATTGGCTTCCCAATGATCAAGTATTGGCCGGGTTCGAGGACTGGCACTTGAAGCGCCCGCATTACAATGCTGATGTCGACCCGTTAAAGATTTCGAATCTCGGGCAAGACGTTGTTCCCACACTGAAGGACAAGCTACAGGGCGTTCCCATTCGACATGTTGTTCTTTGCTTCCTCGAAAGCACACGGAATGACGTTTTCCCAATCAAGAAGGATGGAAACATCTGGGAGCTTCTAGCATCAACATTCCCCGACAACACGATCCCTCCAGAGGCTTACGAGAAATTGGCCAATCTCACCCCCACCGCCAACTATATCACAGGCGACTACGACGATGGATTCGACCACCAAGGATCCAAGCCCAAGCGCGGCGGTGTTCACTTTACCAATGCCCATACCACTGGCACCTTTACATTTAAGAGCTTGGTCGGTACCTTATGCGGTATTGGTCCATTGCTCGCCGACTTTAATCTCGACTACGCGCATCACATCTACCAGCCTTGCTTGGCTCATATCTTCGAAGCTCTGAACCAAGTGTCCAACACTACCGACGCAGGATCGCGCCCCTTCAACGACTTCAAGTGGCAGTCATACTTCTACTCCGCTGCGACTTTAGGATACAACAACCAGCAAGAGTTGATGGAAGCAACTGGCTTTCCGGAGGAGCATCTCATTGGACTTGAGTGGCTACGATCTGAGAATGCGACACACGGGCCGGTGACACTACCACGAATTAACGGCTTTGCCTTTGAAGAGGACCCTCTCGAGGATTACTTTCGTGACGTGTTTGTCCAGGCCAAGGAGAAGGATGAGCGAGTTTTCTTGTCGCACATAACATCGACAAGTCACCATGCCTACAAGTTGCCTGAAGGGGAGGAGTACGTCCCGCTTGCTAATGGCCATGATATGCTTTCGCATTATCTCAATACAGAAGGCTATGACGATCGATGGCTGCGCAAGATCCTGAATCTACTAGATGAGCAGGGTGTCGCGAATGAGACCCTCATTGTCTTCGTTGGAGACCATGGCATTTCAATGCCTGAGAATGGCGCCGTGTCGCCTTACTACAACCCTAGCATCGGCATTGATCACGTTCCTCTCGTCCTATCTCACCCTCTCCTGCCCGCTTTCGACATCCACGATGCAGTCCATTCGTCCCAAATCCTACCAACCATCCTCGATCTTCTCCTCGAGACAGGTTCCCTAAACAACGCTAGCCAACAAGTCGCATCCGACCTCGTCCGCAATTACGAAGGCCAATCCCTCATTCGACCACTCCTCACAAAGAACGAGACAACCGGCCAAGGGAACTGGCAGTTTGTTGTCGTGAATCCTGGTCGCGCTGTAGTAACTGCCCGAGATGCCCGTTACCCAGAGCGTCATCTTGCCATTCCTCTCATCGACAATGTCGAATGGCGATTGAGCAACGTGGATGAAGATCCCATGGAGCACGACTCTGTGCAGAGTTTCGACTTCACTTCTTTTACAGATGTTGTCTCACGGAGGTTCGGCAATGACGTTGCGCAATGGGTTGAAGAGGGGGCTTTCATTGCGAGGTGGTGGGCGGAGGAAAACCATAAACGGTGGCAGTATGGGCAACATGACGAGCGAAAAGCATCATAAAGGGCTTGTATAGAATAGAAATAATTGCATCATATTTTACATGTTCAACCAATGGCAAGGATCGTGTGTGAAACCTACCTGTATATGCTTTGTATCTAAGATGTTGGTGCCAAATAGAATGGAAATCTTCCCTTGTCTCGATACATGCAAGTCGCCAAGACCGCCCCTGGCCTTCAAATTTTTAACGAGCCACGAAACAACAATGGATTTATCTCGTCATCTCTTGGAATTTACCCTTCCAACACTTACTAAACCCCTGCCCCTTCATATCTCATGGAGGCTTTTTGGTCAGAAGCTTATATTGCGAAAAACAACATGTGTCCTTGTCATATGTTAGCTGCGTCAAGCTTAACCTTATGCCAGACAATGTTTGCTTCGTCAGTGGCGGGAACTTTATGGCCTTGTGAAATCATCTTTTATGGTGGTTTCTTCATTGCTACGTAGACTATTGCGATTTATGTGCCTAAGTATACTCTGTTTATACCAGAAGGGTTAAGATAACCAATGTAGCAATCGTTTCGTATGACTTGCACTCGAGGACTCGACAATGTTCGAATTTAAAAAACGCCACTAAGGCTCTGAAAACCTGGATGATATCTCATCTATTCAGATCGGGGCAGCACATCTGAGATCATTGACTTCATACCTTCTCCGAGAAATATAGTCTCTGTGTTGCTCCATGTCGATGAGAACTGTCATGAACACTGCGTGCCATTAGACTTAAGCTTTGCACTGATTAGAGTCAGCTAATCCTCTAAAGGTCAGCAATAGCGTGTGTCATACGGTCGTTTGAGAGGACATCTAAGATTTGTTTTGTTGCAAAAACTGTTGTCGAGATTTGGTTTCATCAGTCCGTCACTTGGACCTGGAGACATGATGTATCTCGACATTTCGAGATTAGCTGCTAGTTATGAGTCAAGACCAGTATTATCACGCCGAGGGATCTCACATATGATATGACAATGTGATAACACAGAGTCCCAAAAGCAATTCTGCGTGTATTTCTGTAACTAAAGAGTGTTGACATTCCATTTGGATTTAAAGTTCCAGTCATGCTAGGCTATACATATTTCAAGTTTTGTCCCAATATAAGCCAGCTCATGAATGCCCTCCAAGAAGTACTCGAGCAAGTAGCCTTATTTCCATCTTAGAACAACTCATCGTGAAGGTGTTGAGCTTAGCAGCCGCAACCACACTGCTTGCAGTCACCCTTAGCGCAGTACTTGTCGTCACTAGGACAGTCACTGGCACTGTTACAGGCCATCCAAGCACCCGTTCCATCTTTGTGGGCAGACCAGCACCACGCACCCCATTCGACCTCCTTGGCACTGCCGCAGTTCTGCCAGCACCAATGCTTGTCGCAGCCGACCCTGGGCTTGCCTATGGATGAAGTACACTTTCTCTTCTGAAGGACGTTGACCTTGGTAGCGTCAGGGTTGCGGCTGTGAATCTTGAGTGAGAGGGGATGCTCTTTGCATTTGCGGAGCTCAGAGACGTCCGTGCCGGCGGGAAGGGCATCGAGATCCCATTCTGCGACGCCGAGGGCACCGCACTCCTTTGCGGCGTTGGGGGCCGAGTACATGTTGACGGCGAGGGCCTGAGAGGCGAAGAGGCCGAAGAGAGTAGTTGTGAACTTCATTGTGAATAAAAGAGGAGTTTGACTTTGTGGTGATGGTTGTGTTTGAGTGGATAGTGAAGTGAGAGAGATTACTCTGGACATACTCAGCTTCTTATACCCATAACTGTGGACTCGACCTTTTCATGGATTTTTCTACACAACATTCGCACTTCCATAATAGGAAAGCTCCGAAGGATCTTGGAGACAATTCTAGGGGGCGATGTTCCGCTCCAATCATGTATCCATTGATATCATGATGCCCGATGGACCGTGAGTCGATTTGCGGTGTTTGTATAACTCGAACCCTGCAACTTCACATCAGTGCAACACAGTAAGGCTTGTGGAAGGGAAGGAAGCCAATGAGAGGACAACGCCCCATGATCTACACCGTGGAGAAGCATTGAGCCAAAGCGCACTTCACTGCATGGTGCCAGGTCTTGGATGGCTGGTCAGTTGCCATGTCATCGGGCCACAGATACAGCCCTGGACTGTGGCAAGGTGGAAACCTTATCGTTTCAAGTGGGACTTAGCATTCTCATAAGAGAAGTTAGCTTTTATGTGGAGTTGAGAAGCTATATCAACTAGTACTCTGTACGATATAGTAAGTTGAGAGCCTCATTTCCCCCTGACTCGCTCGGTTCTTGTCTCTTTCTGGCTAAATCAAGTCGACCGTAAGAGCCTCGGACCACGGAGAATTCTGCACGAGTCAGATGGTTCTAATGGGACCCTGCTGGTCTTGTGTTGGTTGTTGGTTATTAGGTAAATCGCAGCACTAGTTTATGCTGTTGGTTGTCCCCTGTAAACGCTCGGAAATGCTCCGCCAATGGGACCATGAGTCGCTATGGCTCATTATGGAGGTCAATGTCATTGTGGGCCTATCACCAACAACTGCCTCTTCCATACGATCCTGATCAAAGGCAAAAGTCCCCGGTCCCATGTTCTGAGAGGGTTTACCAAGCTAGAGTTTTGAGTGTTGGTTGTATAAACATTATCCTTGTCGTTGAGCCCCCTGTAGTCTAGTCCACCTCCGCCCCATCGGCACCTTTGCGGCCCGTTCCTGGTTCCTAGGCGGATACGAGATCGACAACACCACTACGGAACAAAGACTTCTCTCCCCACTAGTGAAAGGCACAGCAAATGTCGACGTTGGGGATCAACGACATGTTCTGATCTAATGTCATGACATTCGAGTTGATAGCATCGATCAGCGATTGACTGCCTGGACCCAGTCTGTAAGTCGCTATTTGTGCCATAGGCCGTGCGATTTGCGGACCAAGGATATTCCTTGGCGAGAATTATTGACTGCTGTGCTACGTGGTATAGTGGACTCTATTGCAGCCTTAAATCAACACAGACCAGACACAGCCCTTCATGTCCGCTTGCTCATTGTGTAGTGGGACCAAGCCAGTCAGCCTGATTCAAGACATGGTCTGTGCTGCTTTCGGGCTGCATCTCCGGTGTCACAAAGCCCCAAATATTGGCTCAACCAACAGAGGATACACCGACACTCTCGCCACTCTAACGCTTTGACTTGGGGGTTGGTGCATGATTTCTGGGGAAGCGGCGCCTAATACAGTATTCTTTTTCGCTCACATCGTCCGAGAATCTGAGAGAGCGAACAAGGGTATCGGGGAAAGGTACGCCTAATTTTCGTCAAGCCACCTGTATTCTTGCTCTGAGTGCAAGGGTTAGGCGGCTCCTCGCATCGAACGGCCGACGAGCCTTAAGTCGACGACTCTGGTCCTGAAATAGCCAACCAGGACATTTTCGCCAAGAGAGAAAATGGAGAAAGGTGACATCAGTTGTTATCGATAGGCAAAGTGTCGTTCGTGAAGGCATTAGTCCAGATCACAAATGGGAAAGGCGCGGATAAGTTTACGTACCATTCACTGGAGTTTGATATGGACTGGACCAAATACAGCAACATCAGTTCCCACGATTAGCATGATCCTACAGATGCATTATGAGAGCTAGGAATCATATCAGGCTAATCTTTTTGTCCACAACAATCAGAAGTCGGGCATGATGGGCCGATGATGATCATTGTTTTGCCAGTCTCTTACCCGAGGTATCTTGAGTAAAGAAGTTCTATGTTTGGGTGATGGAGTGCTTTCTTCGCCACAGAACTTGAAATCCCCTCAACGCCCACGCTATATTCTATCTCCAGACTGTCATTTTCTGTTTCTGTTCTATCAACTTCCCTGAATGGTCGGCTGGAAACTCAACAGAATCAAACGCTTTGTCCGCAGAATTCGCATCCATCCAACTAGAACTTCTCATTCATGCTCCCAGCAAACCTGAGCCATATGCATCTTTCGAAATGCTTGTGAGCTTCGTGTATTAAGGCGGAAATGTTGTTGTCTATCGTTTGTCGACTGACGAGTGAGGTGCGTAATGCAAGCACCAGCCGTCTGGCCCATCAACCCGACATACCACTCTCATGCACACTCCTTGGGCAGCTTACTAACTGCCTAGTCTACGTCATTACCTAGTGTAAGTGTTCCAACCTATCTGATGAAATCTGACGCGTACAGAAAATCGGTGGCCAAAGATCAGTCATTACAAAGGTATTCTAACACAATGATTGCTGTTTCTCTATATACCTCGCCTCCATCCTTTGTCTAATCTCAGCAAGCAGTCAGCCCTACCCATCTCTAAATCGTTCATTGAAGTCTCTCTTCAAGCCGGCAATACATCAACAATATTCACTAAGCGATTGAATTAAAAGACAGGATTGCCCTCCTCATACAAACAATCAGCGTAGAGGTACTCGGTCATGACCCCCAATAGCCTTGAGAATCATCTCGCCTTATCATATATCACAACAGCCCGGCTATAACATCAATTTCATCTACAGCTGATTAAGTTACCCCCATAGAGAAAGAGAAGACCAACTATTCGCTTCGCTTTTCTTTCTCGAGCTTCAAGAATACAGCAATGGCCTTGCCAGTCAAGTTTGAGTGCTCCAATCCTCTTTCGCTGGCTTGTCTCTGTCAATACCTCACAATAGCACTGCCCACCTTTCCTTGATCAATGTAGCCTACCAAAAGACACCGGCGGACCAAAGACTTTGTCAAGGATACCGCCTAAAGGATGAAGGACTTCCCGTTCTTGAACAGCACTAGTGCATTAACTAGATTCAATTTTGTTTGAAGCCTTAATCAATCGTTGGAGGGGAAAAGAGGAGAAATCAGACCTCAGATTTAGTAGTCGGTCGTTAGATTTTGGCGTAACCCGTCTCACTCTCCTGTGTTCTCCCCTTGGATAATAGGTTTCGTTGAGGCGGTAGTCTTGCGTCTCGCCCATTCGCGCCGGGCCCGATTGATTAACATATGGCTGCGCCATGTCTTTAGCCAGCAATGAACCTGCTTTCTTTTAGGCTCCCGTCCAAAGAAATGACGCTGTCTCCAACAAGGTACCGATCTGCCTGCGGCTTTAAACGCTTTGACTTTACGATAGGCTATATCATCCGTGCGTTCCGTTTTCACCAATTATAATGATCAAGACATGCTAAGTAGCGAGTTTAAAGCCGGGGACGAGATCTGATTAGACAAACTGCGTAGTAGATCGTCGCATTTCGCTTCTTTCTCGCCTTTTCGGTGCCGAAGCAGACAAAAAATCAAGTTTCTCCTTCAATTGGAGTTTTCTTTGAACCTAGGATCGCGGATAGCAAGTGCCGGACCTTCCAGTCAGCCCCTTGCATCTGAGCAACGTTTCAACGAGATGCAACCTCAAAGACCCGCTTCTAAAAATACACAACTTCTGTCTTCAACGGGTAACTTCGCTATAGAACCAGAATACCTACGAGAGATATTCTGGCATGAACGCTTTGGACAGGCTGGATAACCAGATAGCGCATGGGGTCTTGAATGACTTTTGTTTTGAGAGACAACACAACAAAGGAGCTGTGTATATGTTGTAATTAGGTTGTAAGCCTCGAAGGATGAGTAATGCAAGTGCCGAACATCCGTCGGCTTCTGATGCCAAGATAATCCCGGGCCTCTCGTGCCGTTCCGTGCGACTCTGAGGGCATAATTGGATGAATTCTACTGGTTCGGGGATGTCTCCATCATTACTAAGAAGCATGGATGTCATTAACAATTTCGCGGTTCGAGTATAACGAGTATCAACCCTCACGCATGTCAGTTCTTATGTCCATCATCGACGCGGGCAATTGGGCAGAGCTGACGGAACTTTTGTCTTGTGTTACACATACTACCTATCCGGATGCTCCGTCGGGGCCGAATGCTTCTATGATGACTTCGGGATCTCGGTGATCTCGGAGTTAACCCTACATCACAGTGAATGCAAGTGATCAGCCATGAGAGGCTTTTGATCGTCCATTACAGGCAATACTATCGACCATGATGCACCATGCTTGCAGGACCATGGAACGGGTTGGAGCTCAAATTCTATAAGAGGCAGCAGCCTGCTACTGTCGTCGACTTCTGGAGCCACAGCTCGCATCTTTGGATTTAAATCATCAAGACAAACAGCTACTTCCGATTCAAAAGGCCAACGTCAACATGGTACGCCGAAACACCTTCTTCAAAGCCTTGGTGGCCTCACTTTCTGTTGCTCCAGGCTCAGCTCGCCCTGCCCCTCAGTGAGTACACACTTCACCGTGATGCTAAATCAGGAGCTAATGAGTATCAGAATGGGCGAGTATGGGGAGAACTTGGGACCCGTAGGCGGAGTCAAACCTCCGACACCAACAGTCACTTCGACGAGCGGTTCGCTGTACGGTGACTCTGGCTTGCTCGGCGGCAACGCTCCTCTTCCAGACCCCGACCAGGATTCTGCCATCGTCAAAGACCCAAAGCTCGTCAACGGCCAGCAAGCAGACCCCAAGCTCGGGCTCTATCTCGATTTTGATAGTGTAGATGTACCCCAGCCAATCCGTGGCGAGCTAGGTGCCACTGACCCTGGTCCTCGAACTTACGACTACGAGAGGCTCAACCCCGATCTCTTCGCGCCTCCAGGCACAGATGCGGGAGATGTCCCCAATGCCATGTGGCCACTTGGTCTCTCTCACAACCGTCTTGGCAGCGAAGCTGGTGCTGGATGGGCTCGGCAGCAGAACCAGGATGTCCTTCCTGCTGCTACCGCCATGGCTGGAGTCGACATGCGCCTCGCTCCGAATGCGTACCGCGAGCTGCACTGGCACACCGCTAACGAGTGGGCATTGGTTACCAAGGGTTGTCTGCGTGTCGCCGCGGTCAACGATGAGGGTAAAAGCTTTGTCGATGATCTCTGTGAAGGTGACGTCTGGTTCTTCCCTGCCGGTGTACCCCACAGTCTCCAAGCCTTTGACAAGGGCGTTGAGTTCCTGCTGGTGTTTGATCAGGGAAGCTTCTCTGAAGATGAGACATTCCTTGTATCTGAGTTGTTCTTGCGAAACCCTGTCTCCGTTCTGGCAAAGAATTTTGAAACTGAGACAACGGCCTTTGATAACATCCCCAAGGATGAGCTTTATGTGAGTACATTGCCCTGGTATATATCTATATCCTAATTTGTGAATTTGCAGATTTTCAACGGAACGCCAGCACCGAAGGACATCGAGAAACAGAACGTGACGAGTTCAGCTGGAGTGCTGACAGGCAATGATTCATACACGTACCATTGGTCTCAGCAGAAGCCCCATACCGTACCCGGAGGCTCTGTCAAGATCATTGACCCTACGACGTTCCCGATTGCGAAAGGCTTCTCAGCCGCTCTTGTTGTCGTACAGCCTGGTGCACTCCGCGAGATCCACTGGCATACTACCTCTGACGAGTGGAGCTACTTCCTCCAGGGCAGCGGTAGAATCACCGTTTTCAAAGCAGCCTCGTCCGCTCGCACCTTTGACTTCACAGCTGGTGGCGTTGGATACATCCCTGCTGCAAACTCTCACTATGTCGAGAATACCGGAACAGAGGACTTAATCTTCCTTGAGGTCCTTCAGGCGCCCAAATTTTCAGATGTTTCGGTGGCACAATGGTTGGCTTTGACACCCAAACAGATTGTCAAGGATCATCTGAAGGTTTCAGATAAGTTTTTGGATTCGTTGCCCAAGGAGAAGCAGTTCATCAAGACGGGAGATGTGAACATGACGGCCATTGCAGACGAAGCGTAGAGTCCATCAATTAGAGCTGAGGCTGCGGGCGTCTGGCTCGAGTTACATACAAGTTTCTCAGATTCAACATAGTTCTCATAGTTAATAGTGACTTGACACCCTGAGTTCCGCAACATGTCGTTGTTGAAAAGAGTGAATAGTTAGTGAAAACAGATCTCCTGACATAAAGATCGCTATCGACTGTTGATGAGACGTGACACAACGTTTGTAGGCTAATCGCACAATCGATACTAGTTGGGCAAACGACATCACTATTTCCATTCAAAATAGTTTTTCATGCTTGTAATCTACGGGAGCAAAATCAGTCTGACAAAAAAGGAGTCCATTGAGTACCAGGTACTCACCGTCATCGAAAACTTAGACTACCCTACGACGACTGGCACTGTCACTGATCAGGACCAGGCTAATAAGAAGTCGATAATATGTTCTTCATCTCTCTAATAACTAATCAGGCCAAGCTTAGCATCTCGATGAGAGAAAACAAGCTCATGGCTGGCTCCTGTCTGTCCAATGACGTTCGGTCGAGTCCTGGATGAGCAAAGCCGAGTTTGAAGAGCACATACTTGCCCCACCGATCCCCAGGTCACTTCTTAAATTCATTGGTGCACAATCAGCAGCAGCCGAGGCTGGTCTCACGATGACAAGTACAAGTTGTCCCCCATGATTTCGACTGTGAAACAGGTATTCTTGATCTAGCAGTTCTTCAAACTAAACCCAACAGAGGAGCTCACAGGAAGATTCTGCGCCACAAAAGTGATCGACGCCCTGAATTACCCTATTGATTGCGCCGTAATATCGCTCCTGCATGAAGAACCTGGGTTCTGGTGGCACTAGCTACGTCGTCGATACATCACTGTGGCGTAAGCTCTCCACTATGACCACTAAAAAAGCGAGAATGACAGGGCATCTGAGATTTAGAGTGACAGAATTAAAGGATGGCCAAGGATCAAAAGTGTCGATAGATCTGGCACTTTCAGGCACACAAACGAAGTAAATTGATTGTATGTTTGACTGCATCGTCATCGATCTTAAATCGTAGAAAACTGTGCAAACAATGACGAACGATGACAGCATTAGCCACATAAGCTGCCAAGGACTATGGCATGAGCTCATTGATCTGCCAGAGCTATTAAGAGAGAGCTCTACAGCTTATTTGAGCCCCAAATATTCTGGCATCTGACTTTGAATCTACTCACAAACCGCTCAAATCACATCAAAATTCTCACATATTCACAATGGCATCTGAACTTCCCCCCAACGCCCTCGGCAAATTGGCCTCATCTGTCAAGAACATCGTGACTGGTGTTCCTCTGGAAGACCAAAACGAAACCAGTGCGCCGGCCACCAAGCAAGTCGACAAGAGCCTCGACAAGACTGTTGACAAGACCGTCGAGACTACCGACGATGCCACCATCCACAAGGAGAAGCAAGCTCCCGTCGTACACGAAGACGTCAAGTCTCACGAGCATGAGAGGGTTGATACTGAAGTCGATCACGAGGTCCATCAGGACCATTACCATACCACCATCCAGCCAGTCAAAGACAAGAATGTCCTGCCCACCAAGCATGTCTACAAGGAGAATGAAGTCGAAGAGGAGATCGATCATCGCGATAACGAGGCCAAGTTGAAGGCCAAGGAAGAAGCTGCCAGGATCAAGAACGAGAAGAACGTTGAGGACACTACTCATTCAAGAGAATATGCTCCCGCGAAGGAGAATGAGCACATTCACCAGTAAGTAACACGTACCCGCCTCCATCAAGTACAGATTCTTACATATTTTCCCAGCCATCTCCATGAGAACATCCAGCCCGTGATCGAGAGAGAAACCGTCCAACAGAAGGTCATCCACACTACGAATCGCATCCACGAGAAGGAGCAACTCAACGACGAGTACCATGAGGCAACTGTTGCCCCCGCCATCTCTATGGACGAGTTCAAGAACGGCGGTGCCAAGACTGGAACTACTGTCACCAAGGACATCGAGATGCCTGTCTCCGGTGTCAAGGCTACAGCAAAGAAGAGGGATGCTCTCGGAGACGTTGATGTCGAGGAAGGTTCCAAAGTTGGTAAGTCAAAATCTTCCTAAGCCAAAAGCCTATGAAATAACAAGTTACTTAGAATCAATCTAGTGAAAAGGAAGAGAGGGTCTTCCTGTACAGTACTTGACTGTAAATGCTCATGCCATCGATGAACAAGGCATCATGGAGAAGAATTGTATTAATAGGACGGAGTTGGGATATATATCTTTAGTACTTTGATAGCGAATGAACATTCCCTGACTAAAGTAAGCAATCTTTCGTTGTAATGTGATATGTTTCTCAACAACCCAATAAATGCACGTGTAACTTGGCACAGGTATGTCTACAGCAAGTTCGAATTCGGAGTTTTGCGCATTCTTCATGTATACATCTGAAAATTAAGTTGAGGGGTTCATACTATATTTCTTTCGAGAAGGACCTGGGAATCAAACGAGCACGGTACGAAGCGATACTCGTCTTTGCGACATATATAAGCGGGCATGAAATTGTGCCAAGATGAATTATTGACAAGAATCCAGATTTAGTCAAGTCGATGCAAGGGCGTTGAGATTGTCTTGGCTCGCTGAATTGACCGGCCCTCTGAGATCCGGGCATTCTTATGTCAAGCTGCCCGACTCACTAGCAAGATTGGCAATCCTAAAGGGATTTGGTCTTGCCACCTTCCATGATGTACAGAATCTGCATACCACACACTAAAAGTCCAGAGACTTCTCGTTAAATTTGCTGGACTTCAGTTTAATCTCTGCTAAAGGCCTTGACGATGACAGATCCCATACCAGCCACCAACCTCAACCCAAATGTCTGGTATCACATATCGGAACAGGCTGTAGATTCAAACTATGAGAATGAACTCAAAGCGATGCTTCAAACAAACCAAGACACCAAGGCAAACGATACAAACCTCCACGTATAGCCAGTGAAGAGGGATAAGCAAGCCTTAAAGGCATACTGGCAATTTGTCATCCGCCCTCATCAGCCTTTGACGCCAACTAACAATATGTGGTTCTAGCAACCAGTTGACACAACTCTAGGCAGGTATATGCTGAGGTATTTACGGACCGGCGCGGATAAGCAACTCGCCGTTTGCCTCTCCAGCGACGCAGCCGACGCAGATACGAGAACACGACCTTGCCTACTCGATGTAAGCAACGATAAAACACAACAGTGGGATGTTGCAGAGTGGAGGTCAAATAATACGTACAGGTTCATCAATGTCCATAATGGAACCAAGTTTCATCACTGCATTCTTAATGGGCCGGTGTTTATGAGTCCGAATGTTGACGAAACTCCGTACCAGGCGCGACGGCACTGGCTTATGACAAGTGCGTCAAGCGTGAACGACAAGGCTTTCAGCACCACAGCTTCAGAGGTGAGCCACTCTCCAACAACCCTCGAGCAACTACGTCTGTACCCTTGCTGACAGAAAGCGTAGGTATCTTCTTTGACTTCATCTGAAGACGACCCAACCTCGACCGCTGGTTCAGAATCATCATCCTCAGGCGGAAACAACTTTTCATCGGGGAAGATAACTGGTATTATCGTTGTAGTAGTCGTTGGTGTCATTACCCTGGCTATCTCAATGGAAGCGTTCTTTTTATGGAGAGGTAGAAACAGGAGGAACGGACAAGGCTCGTCCCAAGGGAATACGACGGAAAGCGACAAAGGCCGAGGCGAGGACAGCTCTGTGTCTCTATCGCATCAGCATTTCAGTTCCGAGGACGTGGGGAGGTTTCCAAAATGCACCGAGCTCCATGCGGACCCTGTTGGGGCTAAGCTTCCCTCAGATCAGACATATGAGCTTCCATGAGCAATGCTATGCATTGGCCTTTGCGAGGTGTGAAATCTGATCTTTGTTGTCCGGCATCATCCGCTGCCTCGAACCGATGCGAAGGGCAATATCAGAGGATTGAAAGCTAAAGGGCAGTTCAAGTCGAAACTAAACGAGATGTTCGGGTAGATACTCAGGCACTGCTACCTAGTCTAATAACAAATCGATGATTCCATATTGGCCATACTGGGCCTTGCTGAATTGACCTTCCTCGTAATCACAGACTGTTCAATCACTCCTCTCAATGCCTGTCTGGGAAAGCCAGGACCTTTCATCAAACAAACCGCTATCTTCGTCAAGTTCATAATAAGCAGATTCAGACTGACTCGTACTTTCGGCGCTTCTATCTGCGGTCGTGAATCTTTTGACGGAAAAAGGTTGACAAAACTCCAGCTATCTGGCTGCGCGCAGCTAGGTTCTAGGCGATTCCCGGACAGGATCGCCAAGGCACTCGAGTCCAACTCGATGGTCTCTTTATCCACAGAGCGAGCGCCAAGTGCCATGAGCTGTTTCTCGACGCCAAGAACACTGAGGAACTGGGGGGCAGATGAGTCAACCATCGCAGCATCCGTGGCATAATTCGCGAGGTCGCTACCGGAAAACTCTTGATCCCACCATCTCCCTCCCCAAGGTAACTCTGCCAAGGTCTGAAGTTCATGCTTGCCAGGGCCGAGCAGCCATTGCATCCTCAAGATCATTTCATCCCTTTCGCGGTAGCGCAGGGTCGAGCCAAACATGCGACTCTCTTCTGAAAGGGGCAGCGGTGCATCGATTGATCTGCTGAGAACAAGGCAGCCGACTTTGAAGCATGAATATGTGAGGCGACAAATGAAGGAATTGAGGGACAGGGGGGGCAATGAGGGTGCCCACAAAAGAGGGCTGAGAGGTGCCGGGATAGTAAATGGTGGATGATTTGCTTGGGAGTAGATTGTTGGAACTACCGGTAACGGCACGGTTGCGTCTGCAAACAAGGGCATATTTATGGGGGGGTCGTCTGCAAGGGGCATTGGGGAAATGGCAGTCATCGGGTCGTCTGGAGTAACGGTAATGGTCATACTGGGGTTTGAACTAGGGAGCTCATGTTCGGAGTCTTTGGGAGAATGATATTGGGCTTCAGTGGCTTTCCCTCGAGCCTTACGAGTCTTGGGATCCTGTTCGGGGTCTCCGGCTTCATTGGCCAGTGTAAGAATGTCGGCGATAACGCCTTGAATGCTGGCTATAATGCCAGGGCTCTGCTGGACGATATCCTGCTGTAAGAGACTGTCTGTAAAGTCCACTAATACTGTGCTCATTCTCTCAACCACGCCCTCGAGGTGCTTTATCCGGTTGCAGCGTGTCTCATCGACTTCTTGTTTCTTCCTCCGAAACTTTAGCTGCGCTGCCCTATTACGCGCGCGACGTTCCTAAGTCTATTGTTAGGTGACACGGAAAACTTGACATAAGAGACCCGAATAGACTTTACCTTGGCCTCTGGGCTGGGTGGCTCATTGGAGCGAGGAGACATCGTGGCAGAAGAGCGGCACCTTTGTAAGCCGGTTGTGTTTTGCTGGTTCAGAGAGAGGAGCAATGTTAACCTGAGACAAATTAATCATTACTTCAGAAGAGACGAGAAAAAATTACCTTCAGTGGATTTGAACTGGAAGGTTTCAAGATTTAGGGCGCAAGGCACAAAGCGCAAGGCATAAAACGATGTTTAGTGAAGGACGGGGAGATAATCTGGGCGATCGGACCTCTCACTGAGGAAAATGACATAAACTTGCCCGACTGGCCCCGCTTTTGATGCCAGAGTCAAGGAGCTAACTCAACTGGGACAAGTTTCAACGATTGTCAGCGACGATCAACCTCAACCCAAATTGACATTGTATCAAAGAACCTCGGCTGAATCAATTCGATGAGGGCATCAGTTTAAGGAACAAGAAAAGAAAACATGACATCTCGCCCGCTGATAACACTTCTCGACATTCCGAGTATAACTCGCAAATCGTGGTCTCCAAATGTTTGGAAAGGTCTGCTATCTTAGCATCGACGCCGCGCGTTAGACTGACTGCTCAATGGTAGCACGGCTCGTCCTCAATTACAAGGCATTGCCATATACAACAGAATGGCTTGACTTTTCCAACCTCAGTACCTATATGAAACCTCAGTAAGTTCCTAAGGACCCAAATCTCATTTACATCAATCATTGACACCAGCTCAGTGTGAAACCGAACGAGCCGCCTTTGAGCCCCCATACCATACCCTGCATCCTGTTACAAGAGGGCGATACCACAAGAGGGATCATGGGATCAAAGTCTATTGCCGAGGAGTTAGAGAAGTATTTCAGCTCGCCGTCACTCCAATTCGACTCAGAAGAATCCGCTAGGGTCGAAGAATTAGCTGAGAAGCTACTGATAAGCAGCAGACCGTTATGGGCACATTTATTACCCAAGAAAGTTCTTGTGCCATCAGATCGGCAATATTATGCAGACACACGAGCCGAAAGGTTTGGAATGAGTCTCGACTCATATTATAGTGAGCACGTCAGCCAGCAGCTTTGGTACCAGCTTGATGCGATGTGTCATGAGATCGCAGAGGCACTGGCTGAGACTCCAGGACCGTTTTTAATGAATTACCATCGTAAGAACAAAATCAGCCTCTCACCATTTGATGATGCCACCGCTAATATGCAAAGCCTCGTACGCCGATTTTACTGTCGTTGCTCTTCTTCGATTCTTCAGTTGTATTGATGAGACCATGTCAGATCACTTCTACAGTGCTGAACCGCAACTCCTCAAGTTGTATGAGGCCTGCCAACAGTGGCTTGAACGTGATTATTGATTCATTGTATCTATATAACTATATTAAAGAATTCTTGAGTTGAAATCCAGACACAAACGTCATTCAAGGGGGTTCAGATGACTCGGGCTTTGACCTCGAGCCAAGTTCGTGATTTTGCTAACAGGCAAGGGGCGGCAAGAATCTAGACTGATACGGACGACCTCTATTCCTAAATGATGAAGACTTTAGTCAAAGTTGAGCAAGTCTCGATGTAGATGTCCAATCTAAGATGAGATATCTCTGGCACCCAGGGTGATGCAAGACAAATTGAGATCATTATCCTAAGTGATAAAGAGGCTTAGGAAATTTAGTCCAAGTTCAGGGGAGTCTTTCCTGAGTTTATTTTGGCATTCTATTCTAAAGTCTTATATTTTGTTGCTCCTTGAAGGCACTTAAGTCCAGTGTCGGTAATTGCTATAAGACAGTTGCTCTTGTCTGGATGACTTTTGCCAGTGACTCACAGGTGCCCCCCTCGCACGAGGAGTCAGGTGCGCGCAAAGGTAAGGGGGCGGCAGGTGCGCTCAATACAAATCACAACCTCGCTTTTTCCATTCCACACAAACTGGCTTTGCATCCTCAATCATCGCAACTGCAAAATGTCGGCGATCAAGAGAACCGCGCCTCCAACGACGCAAGCGGCTTCCGCTGCCTCGAAGAGACCCCGGCAAGAAACCGACGAGCCTGGCGTTCATGTCATCTTGGTTGCCATCAGCCACCACAAGGATATCGGTGAAGAGGGCCACGATTGCAGAATCCCCTGTGACCCAGCTCTTGGCTCATTCGAAGCTGGCGATGTCCTAGGCACTTTGACGCCTCAAAGACTTCAGGAACTGGAAGTCGATCTTGGTCCTGGACTTGTCAGCAACATCGGCCCCAAAGAAACACAAACGAATGGTCTAGTCGACTTGTCTGGTCGCATCGCAAGATCACAAAAGTTCAAACCAAAGGTGATTCAGCCCGTCTGGAACGACCGCGTTGTTCTTCTCCACCAGCAGGTTGTCACCATGCTTTGGGCCGAAAGAACTCAACGCGTTACGGTTGAATACGTTACTCTTGACTGGATCATGCGTCTCGTCAAAGAAGGAGGCAATTCTCTCGCTGATCAGTTTTGCGATCACAACCGCCCGATTGTCTTCTACATCCCACTTGACTCAAAAGATTGGAGCCTTCATCCTGAAGTTCGCTCTCTCTACGAAGCCATCGATGCACTCCAGCATTTGTTCAACAACATCAGCGTTTATCCGGCATACCACGAGAGCTGGAATTACGGATTCAAAATTGCCGACATCAAGGCACTGGATTCTATCGCAACCAAGGACTCCACACCTGAACCATACCGTCACAGGCCCAAGACATGCTTGGGGGCTGGACCCTGCAGACTTGATGAAACACAGGGGCCCCAATTCGTCAGGTTCGCGCTCAGTGATCGCGCGGACTACATGCATCATGTCACAACCCCGAGCTATAACACGTTCATTCATAACCAGCCCTTCACAAAGGAACTCGGCTCCGCCAAGAGAGTTATTCACCAGCAGTGCTTTTCATCTGTCTCCAAATGGGGATACATACGCGTCTTCATGGTCGGCAACCGGATCATTGCCCGCAGCTTCACCTCAAGCGACCAACGAACAAACGTACACAGCACATCGACTCTTCGCTCCGATTGCCACTTCGACTTTCGCGCCGATGGTTTTCGACTCCCAGATGCGGACCCAGAAGTGACTGAGCGACAAGAAGCAAAGCTGGAGGAACTCGACAACTTTTGCAAGTGGTGGCAGCAACAGCTCACTACGCATGATCCTGAACTCTTTGAGTCTCTCAATGTCGGATGTATCTTGAGAATCGGCCTGACGGAAGCAAGTCTTGATGGAAAGTTCTTTATCCTCTCGGTTCACAGATGGTTTGCGTCTCCCTTTTTCAGCATGGACTTGACAGCCAAACCATTCGATCAGTTTTGCAAAGCATTCGGGGAGCAGTTTGCACGAGCTTATGGGTCCTTTGCCGCGACGGATGTGCCCGATAATTGAAGGAATTCAAGGAGAGTCGATGGTTAGGGAGGGCGTTTCTTTGTAACTGTTTGAGACCTTTGCTTTTGCGTGCATTATGCTAGCCTCAGGCAGCATTACTTCGGACCGTAACTATAGGTGCCGCCAATAAACTCAGTAAAGATATTCTAAATTCCGTAAAAGATATTCTAAAATACATAAAAAATATCCTAAATTTATGCAAGTCTACCTAAGTCTTTTTACCATTTAGGATCAAGGTCTCGAATTTTCTTTCCCCTCCATAGCTCGCCTGGGCTTTGTGGTTTTTGGCGGGTCATGCAATGCCCCGCACCCATGATTCCCCATCATGTTGCCCTCGGCATCGTGAATACAGCACTTTCCCAAAGTGCACAATGTGATAGGTCTGCTTGGTTCAGAAACGGCATGGCATTATTCCCGGTGAGTTTAATAAGGCTGATGCGTCGACTTAGTCCCAGGACCCTGGCATGATTGCCGCTACCCCAGGTTGGCCAGCCGGGGACCCCCGGAGTCGGTTGATGAGTACCCTAGAGCTTACTCTGTGATTGAGCTGTCGCGGTCATTGTCGCTGCTGAAGGTGGTATTTCTTGTGATACAGTATGGTCTGATGTTTTCGAATCGATTTACTCTGGATATTGTCTTGTCCAGCTGAGAATACCGTAAATCTTTGCCGCGAGCTCTAGAATGACTTTTCAAGGTTGATGTAATCAAATATGCACGTGAAATGGTTCGCGACAGCAAACCAGTCGAAAAACGGTAATAAATCGTACGAGAACCATATCCGGTAAGAAGAATCGGCAATCTATTCATCCAGAAGGTGGGAAAAGTTGGAGAAACAAAGATCCGCTTGGTGAGGAATCGGCATCTTGGTACGGCACCTGCGGGTAAGAATATTTCCCCCGGTTCGGATCTCTTACCCCAAGATTGTGCTAGAGAACACGAGCCAATAGACACGCAGTATTTGCAATGGTCATTCTGACGTGGAGAGCCGACTTGAATTGCCGCTACCGTTGGCGTCTATGATCCACGGCCCCGCCCCCTCCAAGTCTCCCGGCTACGGAAACGGCAAACGACGATTCATTTTCATACTTAACGGCGCAGCCTCCACGTTCTGTCCCAATCGTCTTTTCCCTCATCATCCCTCATCCCCAGATACCCCAGGTCCCTAGATACCCTAGATCCCTAGACACTTCCCTCCAATCATCATTAAAATGGCCACCAACGGTACAAACGGCACCAATGGCGCCACGGCGCAATCTAAGTTCGACCCCAACTTCACAGACCATGTCATCGGCCTCATGAGCCCCGAGACCGACCCTCGCCAGCGTGTCATCCTCACTTCTCTCATTCGTCACATGCACGACTTCTGCAGAGAGGTCGAGCTCACTCAGGACGAGTGGATCATCGGCGTCAACTACATCAACTCTCTTGGCCAGGCCTACAAGAAGAACCGCAACGAGACATGGCGCGTCTGCGACATTCTCGGAATTGAGTCGTAAGTTCCCAAACCAATTGCGCCTGCTAGATCAATCGCTCACAATTGCAGCCTCGTCGATGAGATCAACCACAAGGTCATCACCGATGGCGGCAAGGCTCCTACATCCTCCAGCATTCTCGGTCCCTTCTGGTCTCCCGAGACCCCCTTCCGCGACAACGGCGCCAGCGTCGTCCAAGACATGCCCAAGGATGGCCAACTCACATTCTTCCACGGCGTCATCCGTGACGTTGATACCGGAAAGGGAATCCCCAACGCCGTTTTCGACATGTGGCAGGCTAGCACCAACGGCAAATACGACGCCCACGACCCCGAGAACCAATCGCGCCACAACCTTCGCGGCAAGTTCCGCACCGACGCTGACGGAAAGTTCTGGTTCTACTGCCTCAAGCCCACAGAGTACGCCATCGACACATCTGGCCCCTCGGCCGAGCTCCTCAAGATCATGGGCCGTCATCCTTACCGCCCTGCTCACATTCACATCATGGTCACCCACGATGATTACCTCGGTGTTACTGCTCAGCTCTACCCCAACGACGATCCTTATCTCGAGACTGACACTGCTTGCGCTGTCAAGGATGATCTCCTCCTTGATTTCAAGCCTGTCAAGGACGAGCCCAAGGGCGCTGTTCTCGATGTCGAGTACAATGTCAACCTTGCTTCCAAGAAGTACAAGCCTGATAACACCATGTTGATGCAGAACGCCAACCAAGATAAGTTCTAAAGCAAATAAAAAATGAAAGAGAAGGAAAAACAAAAAGAGGACGAAGCATGAGGATGTATATACATAGCATTGAATGAGTGGACTTTAGCGTTTGATTCATGTATTCGATGACTACTATGGCACTAAATAGTAAGAAATGAAAATTACTGCATTATAAACCATTTGCTCTCCATAAAGCTTTCCTCACTTAGGATTGTTGTCATATAGCATCGATATCTTCGCCCGCGTTTCAAGGGAAGAGGACCAAAGACAACGAGCGTTTCATGACCATCAAACAGTCCTATGATTCCACTGGACGTGGTAAGGTGCACGACGCAGTCATGATGGCCAAACAATTGAAAGTGGCGTCCTCGACTTCACTGTGCTGCAAATTTAGAACTAATAAAGATGTTTTCAATTTATGATAGACTTTTATGAACGCAAAATAATAAAACTTCTCCGCGTTGAGGCTTCTTTGGAGTTCCCGTGTTGAAACCATAGCATCTCAAACCGCAAGACAAATCAAGCCACCCGAGTCATCATACTCCTTCTGAAACCAGTATTGGCCACGCTACCAATACCAAAAGAAGGTAAAACTCGTATCATACGTAAAGGTGTAGCAAAGCCAGTGTAGCGCCGAATCACACTGATCCGATCTTTGATCGTCATGCGGACCTGACGAGCATGGACGTCCAGGCCGAGCAGATGAATCGGAGTACTGACTACCTGCGAGGCAGCTGGCATAAAAAGCTGAGCCATCTTGAGCCTTGCATCATCAGACTGAAAGATGTTGGCAAACGGGGTAATCGACGCAAAGGGGAACTCGGCAAGCTTGGGAGCAATCATGGTAGGCAGGTTGAACGAAGCGTATATAGTCACCGCATCTCGCAGGGTAAACAGTGCATAACTCAGCAGAGGAGTCGACATGCCACAAGACATTCTCGAAAAGTACGCGTCTTTGAATATACTCAGCCCTGAACTGACGGTCGTGGTGGCGGCGAACTTGGCGGGAGATGAGCAGACGATGGAGGGGTCACAGTCGTATTGGACGGCGTTGAAGGAATCGAACATGTTGGCAGTCGCGTAGGTTCCGAAGTAGACGAGGAATGGTATGAAGAGAGAAGCAAACGTTGCCTTGGGCTTGGATGCCCACTTTCGCATGGATGATTTGATAGAGGTGTCACTGGTTGCTTTGTTGAAGACGAGCCTAAGGACATTTGTTAGTACTCACGGAACCTCGAGGATAGTAAGATGGACTGAGATATCCGCTAAGAGGGTACCCACTTATCAATGGCTGTCACCCAGGGAGTGACCAAAGCAGAAGCGAAAGCTGCAGCTGCAAGGTCAACAGCAAAGTACTGCAGTGTACAGCGCTGCTGCTCCCTAATACTCATAACATCCGTCATTTTGACAGTCAGCAATCAATTGAGAATATTGGAAAAGCTAAAGAACAAGATTCGAACATCATTGAGTTCTAAGTTATGACTCTTATTATAGTGTACGGCATTTGATACCGAGACACCGAAACGCCGTGAAACCAGCCATGCAGGGCGACCTATCACAACAGTTTGGTGTGCACAAGCGCTTAACTACCGCTGTAGTACAGCAGCACCCAGCCCGTCATCATCCGACAAGGCATTCCTCAACAAAATTACTAAATGCTTGCGATCATCACGAAAACGATCAAGTCAAATGCCCAATTAGACCTCGCGTAAGCTCACCTTGTGGGTCCTCACGGTGAACGGTGCGGCTGCGCTAATCTCAGCCGTCTTGCATCGGGTTAACCAGGAGGTCATGGTTGACTCACCTAGGTGACAATTACGTGGCAGGAATTCGGCTACGCTCGGGATTTGTTGAGACAACCGTGGTAGTGGACGAAGAAGCTGGTGTCTAGACCGACATTCTGCTCTTATTCGGCTTCTGGATGACTCCGCGTTTTCCCCACGTCGGTATAAGAATTGAGTTGAGTTGCGTTGAGCTTACTTGACTTTGTTGAAGCGCTAGAGCTAACCCCGGATTCACCTTCAGGGGCGGGACACGGACCTTGTTGTCAGCCCTGTTCGTTGATGTTCATACAGACTCTGGTGCTTGCGTGGTCGAGGTGATGACAGAAAATCTGATACTTCTGTGATAAAATCAGAAGAGAAGAATTCGTAGAAAATCTAGATTAAGGTGAGCGAGACCATTTTCACTGTGATAAAGTCCAAAGGCTTTCGAGGCTACTGTACCTGGCCGCAATGGGGAGCTGAACGCCAACTTGTCCCAATTCCTTATTACTCACGGAGCATTCACAGCCTTTTAGTCTACCAATTACTCTCTATCCGCGATGCTTGCTATTTCGATAATGTCATTCCCCTTATGACTTGCATTACTCGGCTGCAGACGGTTTATACAGCAAATACATTGGGGACCTGTACTCCACTTCAAAGGTCAAGCGTAGAACAGATTTATGAGTGACATAGCCGATGATTCCCGGCATGGGACATTAGACCTGCTGCTGGTCAGTCCACTCTAGTTAGATCAAAATCTGGAAGAAAAGAAGATAAGTTGTCGCAGCATGAGCCATACCGACTCTGAATCTTGGTTGGTGCTGTCCAATTCATCGTGTTTAGCTAAGTTGTCGCTAACCATTGCTTTGTCCCCCTGTCATCCGCTTCCGCTAGCTGAAGAACAATCCAGTCCGTCATAAAGCGTATCCGTAAACGGAACCAAGGCCTGCCTAACTTTAACCTTGACCAGACGTTAATCTTGCTCAATAACTTTCTCATTTTTGCCCGGTGTTCTACTATGAAGATATTTTTAAGATGCAGATAATATTTGACTGGGAACTATCTTCACCGGAAACGCAGCTCCCTCCACCAAGGTTCATCAGTACTCTCGGGATCCCCTTTCTCCCTCCAGCGCCCCAGAGGAGTATGTCACTGCAAGACACAAGTACGTGTCATTTGAAGCAGTTCGAAGCACTATAGGAATACCCATGCCTTGGATGATACAACAAATGTTGGTCTCGGCGATCAAGGGTACCAATGCCATTCTTCATTGAGCTGTCATCGCGAGCCGCCGATCCCTAGATCGCGGACTGAAGGCTCAGTAGTTGACAGAATCCACGAGGCAGAACTTCGTGGAGGGAACAGAGAGATCATCTCTGTTCCCGCCTTGCTTCGAAGACTTTCACAATACAGCAATATATCATCAACATGATCGTCAGAAGGTGAAGGTCTCTGACGAGGACCTTTCGGCCATTCATAATGCCATGAAAACCTTCGAATGTTAGCTTCTATCATCCAAGGTCTTCATTACTGTGAAACTGATCTAAGCTGACTATAGCGCAGAGAGTTCCGATGATTCTTACCATGATTCTTACACAGATCTCTACCGCGTCGTTTTCACTCCCCATCGATGTCTCGTAACGTTTGAGGCATCTCTCAGATAACATTTATAACGGAAATAGGTTCCAGATACTCACTGGCCTTGTCCCGTCGAAATACTCGACCAGACAGAACGTTCTTCTGCATGCGGGCATCAGTGCTCATATCAGCCCAGAGCGAGGTTTTGTGGACGTTTTTGCCAAGCGACCCGTTTGTATGGCTTCATGAACCCACAAGTTTAAGAAGGCCATTCGAAACAAGTTATCATAGGTCATGCAGTCAATGTTCTGAATGGCGGTGATGGGTCAGCTTCCATGGCTCCAGCATTTAGTGATCTCCCGGTAAGTTGCTACCTATCCTCGGCTGGCAGCGTATGCAAAACTCAGAGCTAGCAGCACCAAGCCAAAGGCAGGGGGGAGCTCTGGGCGCTGTGCAATGCATCATCCAAAGGAACGCATTGTCAATTTCACGAGGTGATATGCTCTTCATCAACGAAATGGCAGTGTTCCATGCTCGTGGCGAGTCCAAAGACGGTTACGCATGTATGAAGAGGCACCTCCTCAAGATATATCCTTGTGAGCCCAGCTGGGTTGGATGGTACCTTAAGCTCTTCAGGAGACTTTGGAGCGAGATACACTCGGAAGTCTGGCAACCTGAGTCCAGAGATCTGGGACATTGGCCACGAACCTGGTTTGGAAGAGCTTTCATTCGTCAATGGTCAGTAGCGAAGCTTCAACAAAGTCTGTAGCAGCAAGTTCTCGTTTTCACTTGTCTCAGTACCACCAAAATTCTGGCCCAATGGCTCAGCCCAGTCACGCTCAGATACCTTACTGGTATAGCTATTAGCAGTGCTTGTCGTGCATAAGAGCTGTGTCTGAGAAGCTTGACGCCTCTTGCTTGCGTCTAGAACGTAGCTTCCAGCGTCATTGTACAGTAGCTTCATCGGCTGCCCCTCATAAGCGGAGTGACAAAAGATCCTAGTTTGATCTGAAGATTGTTTGTCTGCCTGTATCTGTCTGCTGATGTTAGATTTTAGTAGGAGCTCGTAAAGAGTTGCGTCATCTAGCAACCATCGATGTCACAAGTGTTTCGATTCTTATCATCTCAAAGGTCCACCATGACCAGCCTTCAGCTGCCTCAGCCACTTTGGACCTCGCTTAGAGTTGAAATCATTTCAAGAATCCCATTCGAGGAAAAGCAACGTGGCTATCAAGCTTCTCAGCCCTAATCTCCCAACAATAGGGCCCTAAGCCAAGCCTCATAGCGATTCAAGACGTTACAATTTTAAGCTCGAATGGTCTCACCAAAAAGAGACTGTGATTCGATGTGGTTGCATACCACGTAACAACTGACCAGTGACGTCTGTCTTTAAAGAAAGCGCCACATATGACTGGCTTCATTGGTGTCCTATCCCTCAGCTCCTGATTGGGTGCTAGCTAGTAGCCATGGCGTTGGACGCACGAACGCGGGTTCAGCGTGGCTTATTCGTTGCTAGTTTTGACGCGTTTGCGAGGCATTGCTATGGTGCTAAAATTCCAGTTCTGCAGATGTGGCTTATCGGCTAGAGCTTGATTTGAAGCCACCACGGCATTTGCCGTTGCAGTGTTTGAGGAACTTGGATTTATATAAGGTCTGGATACATATGCTGTTTGAGACAAATCACACAATTTGATCTCAGTTCCTCAGCTACAAACATCATCTCGAATAATTCCCTATCATGGACGCACCCAAGTCTTACTATCTCTACAATCCTTCCGAGCCCTTGGCAGGAGTTGTCGCAGGTCTTTATGGAGTGAGCTTTTGCATCACGCTCTGGCAAATCATCAGGAAGAAGGCCTGGGTATGGCTCTTCATGTTGCTTGCTATCGGGAGTAAGTCGGCAGTTCAACAAACGCGAAAACAGTTAATTAACCATGGATGCAGTGGAGGTCATTGGGTACGCAGCTCGAGTTGTATCCGCTACCAAGCCGACAGAAAAGGGACCTTACGTGCTTCAATTCACACTTGTGATTTTACCCCCAGTGTTGATGGCCGGTGTCATCTATGTTATCTTCGCTAGAATCGTCTTCTATCTCTGGGTCAGTTACTTACCACGAATAGGTCCGTTCAATCTACCGTGAGATCGACTTCGCTGGTGGCAAGGATGGTACTACCCACCAAAAGGAGTGGTAGTAAGTAGAACTTTTCCTACATTCTCGAATGAACTAACATGTATCTCTCAGTTTATATGTTTTTGACACTCTTCCCATTTTGCTCGTCGTCTTCCTCTACAATGTTTTCTTTCCGGGCAGCTACCTCAAGCATCTTGGTTTCAAAGTACCCAAAGAAAACCAGGGCGCTGTGCTCGACGCCGAAACTGCCGACAAGCAGGTCTTAGCGACTGCGGAGTCTGTATGACATACATCATCCGTCCCACGAGCTGCTCAAGTACCCAACCGCTTCTGGTTGGCATGGAGGGTCTTATCCCTACTTTTCATGAGATGTCTTCTTGGAGTTTGTTACTTTATCACCATATGGTTTGAGTTTTAGCAAAGGAACTTCTGTTTAGGCATACAAATAGATTCAGAGTTATATCAATTTCGATCATTAGTGGTCCTCAATTCACCCTACTCGCTTAACAGTCTCCGTCTTGATGCCCCATGTGGGACGGTGAAGTAGTAATGTGGGGTAATCGATTAAGGCCCAGGTACTTTTCATCGCAATATAGCTAAGCTCCGTGACTTCTGACATACTCCAATCAAAAGCATCCGTAATCTGCGTTGTACTTCCGCTCGATAGCGTTGCGTAGGAAGCGGTTTACCCCACATCTGCCATGACGATATCCCGGGACGTCATCTCCGCACACTTTGCCGAGTTGGGAATGTTGAAACGACCCGGCCCCGACGTGGCCGCCGGCCAAAGCGAGGGTTGCCGGATGTAGAAGAACGTGATTAACAATTTCTCGTGAGTCTTCGATATCGGAGACGCGGGGTGATTGACCAAGTCTGGATGATCCTGCCTGAGACACTCACTTTATGCTCTCCCTTAAGATCTGGGGCCTCCGCATCTAAGAAAGCTAATCGTAACCTTACTCATTTGTACTTTCAACATCGCTAAGATGACGTCGGATACTTACAAAGTTGCTGTTCTTACTGTATGCCACTCACTCCAGGTTTTACGCCTGGCCTCAAGTACTAATTTAATAGTCCTCACAGGAGCACCATGCCAAACCCACGTTTGAGATCAAACAGCTCCCAAGACCTGTCCCCGGCCCTAATGAAGTCCTCATTCGCCTTTCACTCACCAGTCTATGCGGCTCTGATTTAGGCATGGCTTTGGGCCATATGGGACCCGTGGGAAAGATTCTTGGCCATGAGGGCGTTGGCAAAGTCGCAGAGCTTGGCTCCAACATTGCCCACATGGATCCCACCGTTCAGGTTGGCCAGAGAGTTGGAATAGCATGGATCAGAGATATTTGCGGATCCTGCAACATGTGCATTGACATCGCCAACGAGGGCGAGACGCGATGTGTCGAAGCATTGCATTCCGCAAAAGCATATGATGGTACCTTTGCAGAGTATACGCTTGTGCCATTGCGATACTTGGCTCGTATTCCATCGACCTTTGATGATATTCCCGACGAAGAGATCGCGCCCATTCTTTGTGGGGGAGTTACAGCTTACAAGGCAATCAAGAATTGCAACCTCACACCAGGACAATGGGTTGTTATTTCCGGCGCAGGCGGCGGTGTAGGAGCTCTTGGCGTTGCTTATGCTCACGCAATGGGCTATCGAGTCATCGCTGTTGACGCCGGTCCCGGCAAAGAGGAATACTGCAAATCTCAAGGCGCCGAGCATTATGTAGATGCTCTGTCTGGTGTTGATGCAGGAAAGCAAGTCAAGGATCTAACTGATGGCCAAGGAGCTAAAGCCGTCGTCGTCACCGCAACTGCTGCGGCTGCGTATCAGAAGGCTTTCGACATGCTGGGTCCGTTCGGCACATTGATGTGCGTATCGATTCTTCCAGAAGATGTCAAGATTAATTTCCACCCGCTGTGGTTCATTGACAATGGCTGGACTGTGAAAGGATCGGCAGTGGGGACGAGGGCTGATATCCTTGAGGCTTTACAATTTGTCAAGCGACGGCTCGTGATCCCCAAGATCAAGTGGGCCAATCTCGAGGATATTGAGGGCCTGATGGAGCAGATGTCCAAAGGACAGGTAAGTCCAGAACCACAGAACTCATCATGACTAGCTAACAAGAATCTAGTTGGAGGGAAAGTATGTCATGAAGTTATAGAGTATGAAGGCGGAGTGTGGAGTTGGGGGGAGCTGAGAATTTGTGTTTGTGGTTCATAAAAACTATCCAAAGAGCTTTACGCAACTAAATACATGAGTAACCAGGTTATTATGTTCATGTAAAGTTGATCAATTTCTCAGGAAGATCGATTATCGTTCAGTGACTGCGAACTATCATGATCTTGAACTTTCGATCGCCGGTTACTTCATCTGTCACAGTCGTGAAACGGGCAAGGCATAAAGATTCAAAAGTCCTAAACTCAAACATTTTCATGGACTAAGTACAGCTAGCTAAGAATAACGCGCCTCGTGTAGATCAAGTCCACTTTCAGCCAAGTTGATAATGTTTCTGCTACTGATCTTCGCCCTCTAGACTAATCTGAGGGCCAGTGAACGTCTTTCGAAGACCACCAAACCAGAGTACAGTGGTAAATACGAGTCCAACTGCCATAACCACGATAAGATAGTTCATTGAAGATGCTGTAACTGGCATGAAAGCAGGAAAGCAAAAGCTGACAGAGAACAATGCAACAAACAGTGTAGCTGCAGTGTTCACAGCGTATCCCGCTTTCCCAAGTGAGAAAGACCTTTCAGGAAGGCAGCTACGCCCACGAACAAGCAACGCGGCCTGGGGAAGAGTGACAGTAATGTTGAGTGCAAAGAGTGTAAGACCAATGAAGCTGTTGTAAGCGGTGCTCGAGGCAACATACAGAACTCCAATAATGATCTGCAGGGCAAGCATGACTGCAGTAGCTCGAACAGGACTGGCCCAGTTGAGATGCGACAGGAATGCTGAGAAAGGGACACCTCCATCTCTGGAGAAGGACCATATGGTTCGACCCGAGAAGATGAATAAGTTCAGAACGATGTCGTAGAACATGACGATGTAGTAGACAGACCAGATGGTGGTAGCAACTCTGTTGTTGAGAGCTTGGTTGTAGACCTCGAGGATAGGTACTGTCGACTCAATGATGGCATCGACATCCTTGATGGAGAACATGAGGGCAATAGTCCAGGCGACGACGGTGGAGATACCGAGTCCAATGGTCAGGAATATAGCTCGAGGGACATTCTTACTTGGGTTTGGCACTTCTTCTGCCAAGTGGGTAGGACCATCAACACCGCTGTATGCCCATAAGCAGGCGGTAATAGAGGTGATCATAGCCCAGCCATCTCCCCATCCACTGACATTCTTGTACTCCTTGAAAACAGTGGAAGCCGACTCCTTGTGATCACTAACAGCGAGAAGAGTGACCATCGAAGCGATGAAGCCGACCAAGGACAACCAGAAGATGGTAGTAGTCAATCGGCCGATGGCAGCAGGAAACCGCGAAGTGGCGGCAAAGGCGATGATGCACAGCAAAATGTGCATCAAGTACGTATGCCAAGCCTCAATGCTGTAGGATGGGTGCCACAGTTGGACGAGGTCTAGAACAGAGCTGGCAGCGAAGAAGTTGCAAGACGCCGTCGCAGCCATCAGGTAGATAATGGAGATCCAGCCAGTGTAAAAGGCAGCAACGCGTCGGGTAGACGTGGGAAAGGCCATGAAGACAATATGATACTGTCCACCAGCCGAAGGGAACGCTGAAGCCAATTCAGCAAAGCCAATGTTGATGGTAGCCATAATGATGCCACCAGCGATCAAGCCATAGATGATCGAGGGTCCTCCACCACAAGCAAGCGGGATTGCAATGCCTGAAGCAAATGCCATCCAAGAATTTGTGGTGGTAAAGGCGAAAGCGAGGACAGAAAGAGGACTGTATCGCTTCTCAAGCTGTTCACCGCCGTGGAGGTGATGAGTGGCGAATGTCTTGCCAGCAGCTTGGGATGGCGTCAAGGACGCATTATCAGGAATATCGTGTTTCTCGGCCATTGTGTCGGTGTTCAGGCTCGAAGATCAAGGCGGGACGCGAGGATGAAGGTCCGATGCTCCTGTTTGAGGAGGATGTTTGTGTATTGCTGGGGGCTTTTTGTGGTCATTCGGTACCGTCGGTGAAGCCGTCGATACTTGCGGCCACGAAAAGAAATGGAGTCTGGAGAAAGAAAAGTTTGGATCCAAAGGCGAGGCTGGATGAGAAGAGGCGACATCGCATGGGTGCAGTCGCATTCTTAAGAACAAACGCGCTCCCATGGCCTAGTCTTGATCTGCACCACCAAGATAGGGCGCGGCACAACCTCCGTTGTCGCATGGCATCTCCAATCTTTAGTCAAACTATATGACAATCGATAATCGCAATTTCTCAGTCATATCTCCCCCCTTCCCACTCGTCTTATCTCCAACTTCCCCGGTTTCTGGGGAACCTGGGGCGCGCGCGCAAAGATTAGGCGAACCTTGTCAGAGCCGAGGACGTGGTTCACTCTCATTTTAGAACCGTCCTTGTTATCAGGTCTGAGACTCTTACTCGATGACTCGGTAGATGTCGCCTGGTCTTTCCAAGTATGGTTTAGTTCTATGGAGGCGAATGGAGAGGGTACGGCCGGTTAGTAGCCGGCTGGTGGGGACTACGTGCCGAAGTCCCGTGGAAATTGATGATAATGAATTTTTATGGATGTCAGTATTTTGAGAGATCACGTTCAGACTTGGCCGCCGGCGAAGAATTAAACACGGAAGAAAGATGCTGACAATAGTCCTCGCTGCAGATATTCCGATACCCCAGCATTCCCTCCATCTGAGACACCCAGACCTTTTTTGTTTGCCATGTTCGAAGATAGTAAAAGACAAGACTTGGTTATGCACAGAGACCTGTACTTAATGGCACCATCTTCCTCTCAAGCAACAAACATCTTGAATAGCTCACTCAGCATCTCCAGCGTTCACGATGTGGCCACACGGGCCATTACTCAGAATGGCTCCATTCTCGGGGAGTAATCTCTTTAATGTCGTAAAGCTCGTGTCAAACGTATGACCTGGATGACAAGCAGTACCAAGGACAAGGTAGCAATGGGGATGATACGCAACGGAAAAGATGCAATTTGACCTCTTCTGGCACTCAACACAACAGTCATAAGGAGTGATTAGTGGGTGAACGTTGTAGACGTTCTTTCCAATATTCACCGCGTTAATCCCATGACCGCCATTCGCTGCATTGATGAGATTTTCAGCGTTGCAAGCTGCCCAAGAACTTTCGGCTGGGGCAATATCTGTTCGAGTCACTAGATGGTGATTGTGGTAAGTATGTGATTTATGCTACAAGGACCCGAGCCTGAGACGTACCAGTTTCAGTGTCCGTGGTGGTTTTTGTTGTAGTTGCTTTAGTAAGTGTCGAGGTTATCGTGACAGTGTCGTCCGCAGTCATTGTTGTATCAGCTTCTGTGACAGTAGTCGTGAGCCATCCTCTGGTGATGTCTTGCTTTACAACTGTTTTTTGATCAAGTGTAATCGTTTTTGTCCACGGTATACAACTTGTGAAACGCACGGTTTTTGTGACCAGGACGGATTGATAACACGCGACCACGTGACGGGATTGAGTTGGCTTGACGGGAAAGTTTTTATCGCCGGGCTCGATATGGATGGTGCAGGGGTCCTCTAGGGCCTTGGGCTTATCCTTGGGCTTGACTTTGCGAGGAAAGACTCGCAAGGGAGAAACACGCCTAATGTCTCCCAAGGCATGTTTCTTGAGCAAGCTTCGGTTGGACTGGCTTCGCTTTCGGGAAACAAAACCTGATACCGAGGCAAGGGGGATGAAACCAGTAACCGTTGGGACTGGAATTGTGGACGTAAGGGTAGAAGTTGTGGTGTAAACTGTTGTGTCCGTTTTGAGGAAAGTGGGAGTCGTGACGGCTGTTTCGGTGACTGCGGACGGTTAGACGATCAGATCTGTAGATAATGATCACATATTACTCACTGGTCTTTGTGATTGTGAGCGTCTTGAGCTTTTGGGGAGCGGTAACCGAAATGGTACGAATGGACCTGGTAAGAGCCGTACTGGTGACTGGGCCTAGTTTGATCGTGAAAGTTGGATGCCTACGTGTCCTGTCGCAAAATGGCTTGCTCGCGGTCAACTTGACCTTCGTGCTAATGGTGTATTTAGTTGTATCAGACACCACGGTTCTGCTCATTCTCGTTTCGCAGAACTCTTTAGTTTGCTTCTGGTCCTTTTGAGCAAGGACAGTCCCTTGTAGAGCATAGAGGATCAGAATTGGACGCATCGTGATAAATACAATCCCCAATTGTGACGAATCCGAGCTTCGAGTTCGATAACTCTTATTTTGAGCGAAATTGCCTTGGCCGAGGTATTGGATTCATCTTATATTAGGTTTGGAAAAGAGGCAAAAGCCTAAATGTCATAATCTAGGTTTTGCTGTCAGTATTGGTAGTTTGTGGGCGGCCAAACTCTGCCGCATAACTTGGGAACTGTGGACTCCCCTATTTATGGTTGAGACCTGGGTGTCAAAAGTCGAAGTCAATTGCATCATCATATGAAGTTCGGGGCGGTAAAATGTCCTATCATACTTTTTAAACCTAATCAAATGACCAGGTCTTGTAACGTCCTGGCGGATGTTTGAAGCGTGACCTGTAATTCAATGGAAAAGAATACTCATCATTTGGAGTAAAATTAAACGATGATTGGGACAAGGCTACGTATTGTTATCACTTCTGTTTCTTATGCGGATTCCCGTATATTCACCCGCTGAGCCCATATGTCATAACCTTATTGCCACTTTCACACGTTTGCGTTCCGCCAGCCTCGCCTCATATTTCACTGAACAGGATCCCACCGAAGCGTGCTGAATAGTCGTGCACTTCCATTACCATTTCTTTCTGATCTCAGTGATATCCAGCTGGGTTTGTGCTATCATGATGGAACGGTTGGACTTCATTGAAGGCCGGATGCCGCATGTTAGAAGAAGACGAATACGCCTTTGGCTCAGGCGGAATACCTGACGCCAGAGGCCGATAGTTCGCCTCGCCTTGGGCGTGGGGGATAGACTATTGCTGGTCATGAGGGACGACTGAAGTCTGATCCATTGTCGCGACCACTTGGGACGCATTACCTGCTTGACGCTTTTTGTGGCGTATGAACCAGAGACCGAAGCCAATCAAGGCGAGTATGGCAAGCTCCCCCAATAACACCGCCGGCAATAGCTCCTATTGGAGCAGAAGAGTGGGCAGAAGAGTTTGAAGACGATTCAGCAGGTGAGGCAGTCTCTTGGGTGTTGTTCTCTGCTGTCGTTCCGGTTTCCGTAGTCAACTCGTTGTCTGAACTTGTAGGCTCGGAAGTAGACTCCAATGACGTTTCCATGCTGGCCGAGACGTCCTTCAGATCTTTGCACATGGTCACCTCCATATCCTTTGTCACACACAACGGATAGAAGGTGAACTCTTCACCGTCACTATCAGTCGAAATCGCAGTGACACATCCCGAAGGGCTGCTTAAGCGTTTATTTTGCCAAGTATTGTGAGTACTTACACTGCCCGGGGAGAGAATAGTAGCCACAAATATATAATAAGTGCCTGCATTCTGACGCTTGAGGATGTCTCTGTTGTAAGCTTCTGGTGGCTCTGTGGTTGCGGGGTCGGGAGGGGAGCCTGTCAAGCCACGGCCATTCAACGCGTAATATACGGCAGCCATCTGACTGCTGATGACTCAAGAGACTGTTAGAATCTTACTGTCGCTGGCTTTAATCACAGTGCATACGTGTACAGAAGCTTCAAGAGAGAAGTTAAGAGGCTGACAGGAGAGCAGAAACTAAGTCAGAGAGCGAGAGGATCAGTGATAGAGGGAACTTGAGACGGCCCTCGTTTCAGACTAATTTTGGACTTCATCCATAAATGAATATTGGTGGCGTTGTAAGAAATTACAAACATGCGTGAGATTCACAAGCAAGAGAACACACTCAGTGCCCTGAAGAGCCACCGAGAATGTCACTTGGAGTAGTGCCGCAGTATGCTGAAATACTAGAGCCTGATCTGCAAGCTGAAAAATGTGTATGTTGTCTTGTCTTCGAGGCCTGCTGGAACCAGTTAAAACAAGGCTCTGGGCGATGAGATATCTCTTTTCTCTGTTAGCATGATGGTTCTGACCAATTGTCGGAGTTTCCTCGCAGCCTGATTGTAAAAAAGAAGACTTGGGATGATGCCAAGCATATTTCTTCCAGTGGGACAGAACCAATTTGCATGTGGCGTACACACGACGTGTTGCTTGCTCATCAGGATCCTCAGCCGCTTTCTCACGAGCTTCAGCATGAGACATCCCCGACATCGTCAACGATTGGTACTTCTTATTTTCAGACTCTCCCAGCCGTGGTTGTCTCAGCGGTGGTGAACGTGGCGTTGGCGAGGGTAGTTGACTGGGACAAGGCCTCAATCCAAGTGCATGGGAACGTCTTAGCCAACCAGACCAACCGTGGACAGCTGCGCGTTGCTCTAAACTCTCTGATCAATAAGGTAGTAGAATCGGTTTCGCTACTCATAGGCTGCCACCAATGACTATTCTGACAATGGTCATCTCAAAACCCTTTTATTAAATCACCCATGGCAGCACTATATAATTAGCTCCTTGAACCCAGCTGTAGACTGGCCCATCCTCTTCGAATCTCAGCAGTCTCTCCATAAACCCCGGACCGTTATGAACTCTGTATAAGCCGCCAAGAATGAAGCAATCGCCTCCGGAAACAGCCCTCCGTCTCGTATCCAATGAACCGTCAGTGGGCCATAAAGAAAAAGGTGAACAAAATTCCTTCGCCATTCTGTCCTTGCCTCTTCGTCTTGCCTTTCTCCAGTACGTTTGCTTTCATATCGGTCATATAGCAGTTGTGCCATCCCAGACATGACATAAACACCCCAAGCCTTGAGAGACCAGACCATGAGCTTCGACTCAGTCTTCTCTGACCATTTAAATACTCCGCGTCTTGTAAGCCATGCTAGGTTCTCCGTTCCATAGTAGCCGAATAGTCCAAGGAGATACGTAGCTCGGATGGCTGTCAGAACGAGATACTTCCGTGGGTTGCTCTTCTTTTCCTTGATCTCGTTTTCGGATGAGAGATTGGTCAGAAATTCCTTTGCCTCTGCCCATGTCGCCAGTAAACCCCATAATCTGGTGATGATCTGCCAATCGTCTAAGATATCCGACAACGCCCTGAATCGTTCAGCGATAAGAGGCTTTTTAGCGGCCAACGAGCTTATCGTTGGAAACCTTTTGAAAGTTGATAAGAGCGACGTGAGTGTTGGCGGTACAATCCTCATTAAAATTTTGTTAAATCTGAGAAGCCAACTCTTAAGCCTTTCAGGAAGTGGTGTTTCGAGTATTGTCGCCACGAAATGTGCTGCGTAGGCCAGGAAGAGGATGAGGGCATCATGGCTCTCTCGGGTATGCATCAAGCGATTTAGGCGTGAGATGAAAGCATCAAGCTTTTTGATGGGTAAGAGTGCTTTGCTGCCAATAATGGTTCGTTTTCCTGTCGGTGAACTCTTCGTAGATACATGGCTTTCTCTCTCCGGTTCATCTACGCCTTCTATCACCGGCTCAGGTAGGACTGTTCTTGGTTCGGTCAGCTAGAGACTTTTGGGGTTGAATGCTTGGCGTTACTTCATGTCAGCCATGTTCTAGGTGCGAGAGACGATTTGACTTCAAAATAATTTGTGGCCATGAGAATTAAAACGCTGATGCTCCGTGCTTCTGTCTTCGATGCTGAAAGCGAATGGTGGTGAGATAAATGAGTTTTGATCGAAGTCCGAAGACCTGGAGGTTGAGGGTATCAATAGGAAATGATCCTGCGGGGATCAATTGGCACTTAGCTTATTATGGGCAATACTTGGTGCGCGCGGTGCAGATACCGGTTGGACTTACTCAATAGGAACTGATGCCATGTGTGAGATTGGTATTGTCGCAAACAGTTCACAACGCTAATCACGTTTGCTTTGAACCTTACTCTGCGGTTCGCAAGATTGGTAGGCCTTGAAAGAGGGAAATAGACTAAGATTACCTTTTCAAGCTGTTCTTCATATCATATGTGTTCGTTTTCTTAAGTTATCTTAGTAAGTTTGTTGTTGCACTGTTAGCACGTATAAGATTCCTCGATGCGTGAGGTAGATTATTGGTCTCTCAACTCCGCTTTCACTTCTGCACGCGTGCTATTCCCTAAAACGGGCAAAGTTGTGCATCGCTGCAGACCGACTTCTACTGTAGCATGCTTCTAGCATGGATGTTCCTCACTAAGAATGAGAGTATTTGCACGGAGTACATGCAATCTTCCACCATCGAAACGGCGAATTCGAGTAGAAGATAGTTGACGTTGACAGGAAATGGACTTTTGGCGGTACTGGCTGTAAACGTACTTTGATCCCAAGGGTTACTCTATCAGAAAGGTAGCGTTGAAAGAGGTTTGTCTTTTTCGCGTGGGGAGACACTGGCTGGATTCAAGATTTCGTCAATATGGATGCGTGATTTCAGCATCATACAACAGGCGGGAGAAAGAGTATTGTCTTTTTGCTATATTACACGTGGCTTGTAAGGGTCTGGAACAAATAAGACTGATGTGCAGAAAGGAGAATCTCACGTATCACGTCCCATACACAGTCCATCCCTAACAAATCAACTTCCATCATTATTGGATGAGCTCACTGTTTGAAGCTTCACGGGCATAGTGCAGCTTGAGCCCTTCATAACAGCCCAGGAATAATCCGTTCCCTACAGCTGCTGCGATACAAGTGACAGTCGTCCCTCTGAACAGCCCTGGGATCCCATCTCTTATCAAGATGCCCTTTGCAATGGAAATGGGACCTCTCGCTGCGGGCTTTCTGGCTTTCTCGCGGCTCAGCGAAGACGTGAACAGTGCTTCTGGCTGTAGAAGATGGCTGGGAGGCGCGACTTCGGGCAACCGCATCCTGGTTTTCACAACGTCAATAGGAACGAAGAGAAGAGAGGCTACTGAGCCACCGATGCCAGCAGTGATTCCGCTCACTTTGACTTGTTCCGCTATGCTCTCGGACTTTTTGGATCTCCGGAGCCAGGCGCCTTTCAGATACTCGTAAATGGAGAATGTGAGGCTGGTGCGTGGCAGATTACCAGCTACCAAGACCGTGTATCCTGTCCACAGTTTCAGAGGATGCCTTGCGAAGTGCTTGAGCGAGGCCAACATGGGATTGCGTTGGACGCCACCCTCGGAGAATCTCGCAACTTGAGCATTCTGCTTGAGGACCTCCGACGGGTTGATGATGGCGCACGCGACCATATCAGCCAGCGCGCTACTGGCGGCATGAACAGCGGTTTGAGACAGACTCCCGGGCTTCAGACCCTCCTTTGGTTGAAGAGTAGATTTCGCAGTTTCGTAGATGGTGAAGAAAGTGACAGAGGCCGGGATGGTCGTGATAACGGTTGGTGTCAAGCCGCGATAAAGGCCCCGAAACAGCGAAGGTTGGAGCTTGCCCTCGTGGCTCCGGTATTTGGGTACATATTCGGGCGATTGAATGCGTGTAATGAGAGTATCAAATGGGTGGACTACAAACTCGACACTCAGAGCTGCGAAAGCGGCAGCCTGTTGCGGTTAGCATTGCTGATGGCGCTCGGGATTTCGTGATGCTCACCAAGGATATGTCCGTAGCATCCGCGTTGGTAGGGGTGGACATCAATCAGAGTCCCAGAACTGAGTGACCAAGAAAAAGGCTCGAGTGGATTGATTCTGACGATGAGGAGATGGTTGTTTGGGAGCGATGGACGGATTTTCAGGCCCTGACGTTTGGCGCTGAATCAACGACGTCAACGGGCACCGAAGGTCAGAGGAACGCGCGGAACGCGCTGGGCTATCGCCCCGACAGGCTACAGCGGACATGACCAAAAGATGAGCAACACCAGCCATTCTTACTTGGTCCAAGTAGTGCCTCAAAATTCACAGCTCATTACTGATGATTCTTCAAGCATGTGGAAGGCCATGTCGTCAAATGAGTATCCCGGTGCTCTCAGGCTCATAATTACCAGGTTTCAGGCGCCCAGTGCTCAGCAGTGGCAGCAATCGGGTTAGCTAATCACAACGCGCCCCGCAATAAGCAGCAAGCAGAACACTTGACCTCAATTCATCTCACGCTCATCATGACTCGATCTCAGTGAAATGAGAGCGCTCCGTTCTCCGATGATCGCATTTTGTCTTTGAACTCATATCGACACCTCCGAGGCTTTTTATGCTTCGATTTCACCGCTGATGAGTGAGCCAGGCCCTCGAGCGACTGAAGCTCAAACAACACGAGCATTTGTTAGGCGGAAGCGACAACAAGTCGGCAGAGCCTGTGACGGCTGTCGACTCCAACGGATAAAATGCGATACCAGCGTTCCATGCCTCAACTGTCGCACGCGCGGTCGTGAGTGCAGCAACAATAACTCGCCTACTGTGTCGACTCTTCCTCAGGCGCAAGATGAGATCGATAAATTGAAGCGTCGGGTGAAAGACCTTGAAGCCCAGCTTTTGCAGGCGCGAAACAACGACACGCCCGCTTCACAGCAACAGGAACCGACACCGCCTGGTGGATCCCCAGCTCTCACAAGACCAGCGACTCAGGAAAATACCAAGACAAAATTTTGGGACGGCGTATACCTTCGCCCAGCACGATCACCGCACAGCGCTTGGTTCGGGCCTTCGTCACTTTACTTCTTCATTCATCGACTCAGCACATTTCTCAGCGCTCAAGCCGACCACATGCTCATTCACCTGGCCAGCAACTTGGAGCAGTTGGGTCAGTCGACCGTACCACAAGACTCTTCGCGACTGTTGGCTCCTCTCACACGAGTCAACGAGGAAGGCTTTTATCTGACCCCAATTCAGGAAGGGTTCTTTATCAACCTGTATTGGGAGACCTACCATACATGCATTTATGCCGTGGTCGATGAGGCGAGTTTTAAGGCGCATTACCAATCGCTCTACGTCGATGTACCAGCTGGATCGCCGAGGAAGCCATCCGCGTTGGTGGACATCATACTCGCCATGTGCATGCAGTATCACACCTCGGCCCTCCCATGCGGCCAGCAAGGCAATATCCTTGAAGACAACGATGCCACAATGGCCGGCCGATGGTACTACCGAAGAGCGCAGACACTCTTGGCTTGCGAAGTCGAGAGCCCATCCATCTCAACCCTTCAGTGTCATTTACTCTGCGCTCTATACGTTTGTGGAGGATCCTTTCACAACATGGCCGACACGACCATCTCCCTTGCGATCCGAACAGCCTACATGTTAGGTCTGCACTTGGATCCACCTCCCACGATGCCACGGCGCGAGCGCGAATTCCGGCGACGACTATGGTGGTCTGTTTTTGAGGCTGATTCCAAGGTCGGCATGAAAGTCGGCCGCCCATTCCTCATTCGCGACTCGTACGCCATGCCCGAATTACCCAGCGATACCCTTGAAGCAGCGATGGAGTCAGGTTCGGCATTTACTCCCATCGGAGATAACGCTACATGGCTCAGTCTCAACTTGCAGCGCACGAAGCTATACCAAACCGCGAGAGCTCTCAATCAAGCATTTTACGGGCAAGCGCTCAACATTGTCGATGGGAACTCCGTCTATGATGATCTAAGCACAATGGAAGATCTTGCAACTGCATGGGGCCCTCGAACGGTAGTTCTCACAGAGTGGACGAAGCAGATCCCCCAGGCACTCAAGACAAGCCGGAAAACCGGTAGCCCCTACTCTCTTGAGGACTCCATTCTCGATATCGAGCAGTTTGCACCACAGTGGCTCCAGCGACAGCGCCTGCAATTGGAACTCGAGTATCATCATCTATGCATAGGCCTCAACCGGCCGTTCTTATCTTTCGCTCTCCAACAGGGAAGTTCAGCAACCGCAATGGCAGCCAAGTGCGTCCAACATGCGATGCAGCTCACAAGCATCACCCACCAAGTCTTAACCAATACATCAATACTCAACGGCTGGCATGAAGCTTTCCAGTGGCAGTGGAGCGCCGCGATGACCTTGGTCGGATTTGCTGTTGCGTATCTGAATCACCCGCTCGCGCCAGCTGTACGCTCATCAATAAAGGTCGCTGTCTCTGTTCTCGACATCTTCGCTCGTAGCTTTGATGCTGCTTCCAAAGCCGCCGTCATCGTGCACACCCTTCACACGAACATCGAGTCCGTCATGGCGCAGCTTGAGATGCAATCGAGCCCGACGAGTGTGGCAGCCGTGGATCCCCTCTTATATAACCTACCTGTTCAGGGAGCAATGACGAACACGGTTGCCAATCAGTTTGATGCGACCAGTGGAGATTTCGATCTCCTGGACATGGCGATGAACGTAGACTTTTGGGCTGATCTCGACATGCTTCTGCCGGGGACCTTGGCATCTACAACTGATACTGTTGCGGCTTAATATTTGCGCCATCATCAATTCAGGAAAGCCAGTTTTGCATGTTTAACGACAAATGAGCAAATGAATCAGACAAATCAAGCATGGTTATTATACGGACTGCTCTCCATGAACGAGTGAATACTCAACACCGACGATACGAACCATCTCGACCAACAACTTCGAAATCCCACCACCCGCTTCTCCTATCGGACATCTGGAGCTCAAAGCTTCTCGAACACAGCTACAGCCGCCTTGGCAGTCGAAGTAGCGCTAGCAGGATTCTGACCCGTGACCAACCGACCATCTACGACATGGAAATCATCCCAAATACCAGGAGCACGTTCATCTTCATCCTATCAGTAAAGTCCATGTCAATATTAGGGGAGGGAACTTACAAGTTGCACCGAGACGAGCGGCTACTTCCTCGACCATTTCACGATCCCAGCTGCGAAGCTCCTTCATGATCTTCATCGTGTGCTCAGCCTCGGTAGTGAAGCCAGTGATCTTCTTTCCCTTGATCAAAGGCTCATTGGTGGCTGGGTCAATCAGATTGGCAAAGATGGCTGGGCCGTGACAAACAGTCGAGACGACTCCGCCGCTGGCCCAGACATGAGCAGCGATGTTTTGGAGAGAAGACGCAGTGGGGTAGTCAATCAGAGCTGCATGCCCAGCGGAGGCGTAGAACAGACTATACTTGGATGGGTCAAGCTCAGAAGCTTTGGGCATGTTGTCAAGCTTCTTGCGGAACTCGCTGTTGGTGTCGTTCCAGATAGCGAGATCATCGCCATTGAGGAAGTCAGGCTGCTGAGAGAGCCAGTCGGGTGTATAAGTGCCAGTCTCTGAGGCAAGGTCGACCTCAAATCCGGCAGCTGTCAAGACCTTGTAAGGGTGAAGAGCTTCGCTGATGAAGAGGCCGGTGGTCTCTTTGCCGTCGAAGAGAGTGGCAGAAGCCGAGGTGATGCTGATGAGGGCACGGCGAGGAGGAGACATCTTGTGTAAGTGTGAGTCTGTCGAGGGGGAACAGAGGATGTATTGGTGAATGCTTGTTTGAAAGCTGTTGGGAGTTGTTGCTGAGTTGCTGAACTGTTTGGATTGATCTTCTGTTCACTGATGGATCATCCCAATCATATATACTCGTAGTGATTGAGTACATGCAAGATGCTTACGAAGGCCATGACCATGCAGTCTGCGCTTACGGCCTCACATTCTGGCATTGTCTCGCGATGTTGTGGCAGAAAAATGAGCCATTCCAATTGGTCAGACTCGCATCACGACAAGCAGGCGTCCAATTCGGGATGGCGTTGAGCCTGCCACGCATGAGCAACCCCAGCTTCGTCATACCCTCAGATCCCGAGGATAGCTTCTTGATAAGCCAAACGATCATCGCGTCAAATCGGAGCCTGCCATTCGATTGTCGACACTCCGAGGTTCCTGAAGGATCGAAACGAGGTGGGGAGCACTTTCTTTTGGAGATGTTCCCATTTGTCACAAGATTAGCGGCACAGGGGAGACTTACCCATTGGATCGGAGAACGCCGTCTGGGTCTGCCAAGTTCGGGATCCCGGAGTTGGAAATCAACGAGTCAGTGGAAAAATGACATAATCACATGTCGCGACCCTCAAGGCGACCAAGATAATAACGTTGATCTTCAATCTAATTTTTCACTTCATCAGAGTATAAGAAGTCGCTATGGCTCCTACTAGCTCCTCCACTATGATCACAACTCCAAATCATACAACTTGTACTTCAAGCATCGCTTTCGCCTTTACTTCATTGCCTTGTACTTGACCAGCATTCACATACAAAATGACAGTCACAAAGACAACCACCACAATCTCTCCCAACAGCAGGTTGTTCAAGCCAATCCAAGTCGGCAATGTCCAACTCGAGCACCGCATGGTTATGGCCCCTCTAACCCGTTACCGCAATGACGACAGCCACGTTGCAAAGCCCTTTGTAGAGCGGTACTACTCGGAGCGAGGTTCAGCGCCCGGTACCCTCATCATCTCAGAAGCTACCGGCGTCTCAATGCAAGACACCGGTATGCGCCAAGGCCCCGCCTTCGTCACAGACGAGCAAGTCGCCGCTTGGAAAAAGGTCATTGGGGGTGTTCACGCAAACAAGTCGCTCTGGTCGCAGCAAATCTGGGGTCAAGGCCGAGCTGCTGATCCCGAGTATCAGAAGGAGCGCGGCTTCAAGTACCGCTCTTCAAGCGCCGTGCCTATAGAAGAGGGTGCTCCTGCGCCTGAAGCTATGACCGAGGAAGAGATTCAGGGCTTCATCAAAGACTTCGTCGCTACTGCTCGGCGTGTCATCGACGCTGGCGGTGACATGATTGAGATCCATGGTGCTCACGGATATTTGATCGACCAGTTCACATCCGACTCTGTCAACAAGCGAACTGACAAGTGGGGAGGCTCTGTTGAGAACCGAGCGCGTCTTCTGCTCGAGATCGTCAAGGCTGTCTCTGCAGAAATTGGGTCCAAGCGCGTTGCTCTTCGCCTCTCACCATATGCTTCCTTCCAGGGCGCCGAGTCATCCGACGTCAAGGAGCAGTATTCCTACATCGTCAACGAAGTGAAGAAGATTGGCCCTCTAGCCTACCTCTCTCTCGTTGAAGCCCGCGGTGACCCCGCCAAGCTGCTTGCTCCTGACACCGACCCTTCAGTTGACGCGCAAACCCTCGACTTCATCCTCGACATCTGGGACAATACCTCACCTGTAATTGTTGCCGGTAACTACAGCCCTGCATCAGCGACTGAGGTCCTCGATGGCCACTACAGCAAGTGGGACGTTCTCGTTGCTTTCGGTCGCCATTTCATCGCGAATCCCGATTTTGTCTGGAGGGTCAAGCACGGCGTTGAGTTGACCAAGTACGACCGCACTACCTTTTACGTCCGAGGATCCGAGATTGGATACAATGATTATCCTTTCTCGCAGGAATACATTGATGCGCAGCGGGCATGGGCTGTGGAAAACCTTCCAATGCACCCCAAATAAAGACATGCAGCACGACTTAGATGATTGATGAAACAATAGAATAGAACATACAATTAGATCTTGATAGACGGAATACCATTTCATTTTACAATCGGCAAGTGTCTTATCAGAAAATTGTGAATGCTTCTATCGTTATCAGTGTGACGTGACACTTCGAAGGGGGAAGGGCGCTGTTGACATGCTCTCCGCTTCACGTGTCGTCATGGTTGCAAACGGTGACTTTAAAAAAGGCAATGAGCATTTATCACCTTTCATCTTCATCTTCAACTCTCAATACTCCATACTTTCACGATCCTCATTCCAAACATAATTTACCATGGCGTTGTCAGCAAGCTCATCATCGAAAGTCCTCGAGGGCGGATGTCTATGCGAAGCTGTCCGTTACAAGATTTCCTTCCCCAAGGATCACGACCTTTCCAAGGACTCTTTAGGGTGCATTTGCCAATGCACCCAGTGTCGCAAGCAAACAGGAAGCTTTTTCCTCGCAACTTTAAACGCCCCCGTCTCGGCTATCGAGTGGCAGGGCGACTCGGAGGATAAGATCAAGAGATATCGCAAGTCTGAGAATATTGCTCGAGGCTTTTGCGGCGACTGCGGCTCCTTTTTGTTCTGGCATCCCGACGGGAGAGATTTTAGCATCGCGACTGGAAGTCTGGACCCTTCATATCTGTTCGGCGAAGGAGTTGAGGACAAGAGTGAAGTTCCCTCGGATGGGTTTGCAAAGGAGATTTTCAGTGGACATTTCAAGGTTGAGTTTTGCGAGAGCGAGATCAAGGGCGTCACGGATGATATGCCCATTCTTCACAAGGAACAGCGATATCAAGGCGACAGTTCCAATTCTTGAGGCCCAAGGGGAGCAACCTCAGCTTTCATGGTCGTGCAGCTAGTCTCTGTCTCTATAAGTCTTCTCCTCGGCATCCTCTCTCATCGGTGGCGACAGTGAGCGCGGACGAGGCTGCGGTAGCGGAATGCCGCCCTGCGCATTGATACGACGTATCATATCGCCGACCTCAGGGTAATCAGGCTCGTCTTTCGGTCTTCTGTCAAATATTCTCATCTCTATGATAGTCAATGGCCTTCTTTCCCAGATATCTCTGTAAATATGATGATGCGTGAGTGCTCTCGGTGCGTCGACTCTCACGCGATTCTGCTTGTCGCCAAGAATTGGCAGAGGCGATGGTAATAATCCCGGCTCCTCCTGAGAAGAAAGTCAAAGAGGGCCTGTTGCTGTTCATCTTGTAATTGGTACACCCTTATCGTCTGACTCTTGCGGCAAGGGTGAAAGTAGATGTTGGGGATGTCATCCGGAATTTCGGGGCGTCGATCAAACACAGTCACGCCGCCCAGAATGCAGTCCTCAGCCCAGTAGCCAACCATATCTGCTACCCCTTCTGGATATATATCGTCGTCAAGATAATCGTGGTGACTGAAAAGAGTAGGTCCAGGAGAAAATCGAGCCATCGTATCAGATAGCGGCATCTCCCAGTATGTGACGGCGTCGATATCTCCTTGGTGAAGATGAGGTTCGAGCTTATGCAGCCAAACTGCTATTTGATGCAAAGAAACTGCTACCAACTCAACTAGGCGCATGTTAAATGATTTGGAGCCGGGCTCGGCTATTTGAAAGGCTTTTAGAGTCTAAAAAGATTGTTAGTGAGGGGCGTCAAAATGATCGAGCTGATGATGATAATGTAACAAGATCCTTGTGATCAATGTGGTAGGGACTTACTTCAGGATCGAACTTGAGACTCGAAGGGTCCCATTCTTCGTAGAATTCATGCGCTTTCTCCAAAGCCCCGGGACACAATGTCTCATGGTCATTAATGATGTGTTCTCCCATGATACCGGGAAGTCGACGGTCCCAAGCAACATCCGCAATGGGGAGACCATCTATGATTTGGGCGTATGTGAACTGTGCTAATTCTGTTGAGAGAACATTCCTTATGGCGCGGCCTAGTATTTGGCGATGACGTTCGGAAGAGATACTTTTGAATGGGGCACGACTGTCATACGCGGCGCGCGCAATGTCTCGCAGCCTTTCCTTGAGGGCTTCCAACTGGTCGGGTTCCATGTTAATACTGCTTATCTCTTTTTGCTCGAGGTGATGGATTGACTATTGTTCATATAACATATGCGAAGGTTAGGTTCCGACAGATCGCATCGGACACGTGTAGGCAATAGTGTTGGTAGAGTAAATGCCTGACTTCCAAGGCTACCTCCGCCTGATTAGTTGTGGTTGGACTTGGTTCAACTCTCGCAGATGAACAGAGTCAATAAGCGACCACAACTTCCGATCACATGAACTTCCACTCGTGCCAACTTACCAGTTGAGTTAACGACACTAGAAAGCTGTACTTCTTGAGAGTAATTGTTACCTGCTATCAAGTTCTTGAGGATTACATCGAGTATCAATGTCATGGCATTTTGACTCAGGGAGTCTAGCATCGAGAAATAGCTCTTGAGACTCTTTTACTTACGATTGTATACCAATGGACTCTTGTACAGGGAGGCTATCTCTGCCGGATTTGGAACCATGATGGATAACGTTCTTCATCTATCTTGTTGTTCACAATGGTTCAACGTCACAGCCCATTGCAGTTCGGAGTAAATATCTTGAAATCAGAAGAAAACATAGAACAACGCTTAAGATCAGTGAAGCGTTGATTAATATGTCTTCACTCAAGCCGCAAGTTTCTTGTAATAAAAGGGTTACCACAACTATTCTTTCCATATGCAGCTTGTCTTTCAGTCTATTATCACACTTCGCCTATTGCTATACCATAAACAAAATACTGACCTTGGGAAGCCTAACCTTACAGATTCCCTTATTGACTATCTCCGATGAGTACGCTCAACCTCTATCTCGCCATCTCAAAGGAGCGAGGTCAAGGTCAATCTCGACACTGGATTCTCATGCTTGCAGAAGAAAATGCCACCCACGGAATCTTCTATCATATAACTGGTGGACCCATGCACGGTAAGCCATATGAAATTACCATTGAGCCCAAGCGTGTCGAAAGCCATGGTATTGAGAAGCGTCACTTGATTGCACAGGTCCTTGAGAAAGATAGGCAGAAGATCAAGGCCGCTGTCCGGCAAGCTCCTGCGCTGTTCTGTCAGCGCTGGATCTTGAATGTCCTCGTGGAATTGGAGAAGCAAGGTGTTATTCCTGAAGGAACTTCCTCCAAGTGGAATGAAGCCTTGGAAACTGATCCCTTCTCAGATGATGGTGCTTCCCCGAAGAAGTCTTCGGGTGGCAGCGATACTACTGACGCTTAGGTCTACATAGGTACCTAGAATTTCTTCTGATTTAGTCGCAGCTGATATGTACAATTCGTGATTGAGTATGTGGCAAAGTAATGTGTGTTCGTGTAAGAATGTAGAATCCGAATTGGACACCAGGGAACAAAAGCTCTTGTAGCTTTTGACACTCCGTTAGGCCAAAGTGCCAAAAGTTAGTCTAAGGACCCACTAAGTATAGACTAAGTTTACCTAAGTCTTTCTGCAGTTTAGGATAGATAGCATCAATCTTATTGCTGGAGTCTTCATCCTTTGTAACAAGGAGCAGTAATCTACTGTCCATTACAGAATGGCTTCCCTCCTCATGAATCCCATTCCAGTCCTTCACCAACCTCTACCGACGTAGTTTCAGTTGTTTCCTGATAGAATTCAACCTTATCTAGCAACTGCAGCTCTACAGCTTGCGCCAGACCATCCACGTATCCCTCCGTAGTGAAGCAAATCTTGGTCCCAAACTCCACCTCGCTCGCATCAGGCACAGCAGCACTTTCTGGGAGCCGGTTCCCGCTTTTCAGGCGACACAATGCCGCGATAGTGCTTAGAAAGTCTCTAGTGTAAGCTTGATTAGACCGGTCCTCCAATGCTTGAAGGTTGTCTATAAAGACATGCACCAATCTCGGTCCCAGCTCACGCACATCGCGGATCAACTGAAGCGTCTCACTCACGCCCAATGTCCCTTGTGCGAGGGTTGCAAACCGAGCAGGAGATAGATCCGCCTGGGAATAACCCCTGTCTGGGATTAGCTGGACGAGTTGTACGACAACAGAGGCCAGAAATGCCTCAAGCTCAACTCTCTTGGGCGTCCCAAAAGCGTCATGATTTGTGAGGGTGCAAAAATAGGCGACAAAGGGGATGTTATGGGTTCGTGCCAATGCCGTAAGAGATATAGCCGTCATGGAATCTTGGCTCGGTCGTGAGACGTCATGAGGGCCCAGAATCCAGAAATTGTTTGGGCTCAGATCTCGAAGCCAGGCTTGCAAGCGACGGTGAACCTGTCTTTCGATCTGGAGAAGTGATGCTTGCTTAGCAGCCTCTGTTAGACGTTCAACCTGATGCTTCCATTGAGTAGTGAAGTGGGCTAGCTCTGCCAGGATCTCTGCACGGTTGTACCTATAATGTGTTTGTGGGCTCGGGAGAGCTTCCAATTCTGGTGATGGCGGTTTGATGTCATCACTGACCACTGTATTAGAGCTTCCTTTTGTTGTCGCTTCAATCATGCTTGCAACAAAGGCTGGTTGGGGTCTTTCCAGAGCGAGGAATTGTTGTTGCTCCAGTAATTGTTGAAGCGACTCGCCGAGAAATAGTCTTTGCTCATTCAGTTGATTTGGCAAGCGATACAAGAGTTCCTTTTGACTCTGAATCAGCATCTCCAAACTCTCAGTGGTTCGGTGTCGAAAGTCAAGGCTGACGTGGCGTTCCATACGGCGTTCAATAACCAACATTCGTTCTTTTTTCGCAGTGAAGAGCTTGCTGAATGCGCCATCATCGAAGCTGGTGAGGAATCGTTTCCAGCCAGACTTGGACCATTTGTTGAAGATCTCGGTAAAGAACTCGAATACGATCACGTAAAGTTCCTGGATATACTGCCGAAGTGATGGAATATTCCCATGCTCCATCATTTGCCGGTTCCAGAAACCAATATCATGGCACAGATCGTCGAGCGTATTGGCCACTCCTTCAGCAATTTTCTGGTGATTGATAGTCGCCTGGGCGATAGCTGAAAGGGATCCTGTCAGTAGAGTGACATATTTGTCATCTTTGGAAATAACGGCGAGCAGTGAGCTGTGGTCGTGGCAGGTTTCGCAAAGGCGGTGAAATTTGGCCTTCAGCTTTCCCAGCTTACTTTCTTCACGATCCGCTTGCCATGTGGCCGAAGCTTTGCTGACTGCAGCCACGAGGTACTTGATGTCTGGCCCGTCGCGTCCCTCGAGTTGCATCTGTTGGTCTTTGGGTAGGTCGCGCCGAAACTTGTCCCATGCCGCATACAGCCTCCAACTCTGTTCAAATAAAACAGCTTCTTCGTCTGGAACACATCCATTGGCAAGCTCCCTTCCCTCTAACAAAAGTTGGTCCCATTCATCCCGGGAGGACCTCAATCGTTCTTGATTTCTGTCTAACGCCACCTTGGCTGCCAGGGCTCGACCGAGTGGTTCCTCTGGTGTGGTATTCATAACATCGTCGCTGAAACGCCTGGTGATCCCCTTGCTAGTCTCAACTTTCGTGAATCTATTCATGGCCTTGACAGATTGGTGGCTCAACAATCGAAAACCGGATCTCTTTCCTTTTCAAATGATGTACCTCAGGCATTGTTGGCTAGCTGCTGACAGGGTCTAAACTATACGTACATCAAACATTGATTCGTCCTGTTTCCTGACCCCTGTCACCCTCTCCTTATTCTTCCTTTTCTCGTTTACTGTTTTCCTCTCACCATGGCTCGGGTGCCTTGGTAAACAGAGTTGCGGAGTCGCCCTATTACACTGCCATCGTTATTTTTCTTTATTTCTTACTCAGACAAAACATGGACCAGCTCCATAGATTCCAATTCTGTTGAATCTTCTTGTCCTGAGTTGCCTCCTCTCTTGCTGACGTGTTCATGGGAACACTGCATCATCGTGGAGTGGGCCTGTTCATCTACAGCCTGATTAATGGCTATCATCGTTGTCTGCCCCTCTCTGCCGCCGCTCTACTGGTAATATCAGCGCAAGAGCATCAGTCAAGCATTAACTTACCCCGTTAATCTTTTTTCTTTGTAGCATATATCCCAACTTCTTCTGTTAAGCCTCATTACGAATGGCATCAACGGTTAGGTCCAATCCGGGTGCCACGGAAGAGTCTCTTGATGCGCCTTCACCGTCCTTAGGGCCGCACAGCCCAATTGGCATCCAACGCTTGCGACAAAACCTTGCTTCCCCATACGTCAATGATCGTAGTGATAAGTGGGATTTTGGCTTGCAATATCATCGTCAAGTACAAGCGCTCTCTCGCGGTGAGACTAAAGAGACCTTGTGATCAATCTGCCCAAGCTCCGACAGCAAGAGGACTTAGATGCAGAGCATCCACCTACCGAGCCGGCCATTATTTGGAACGCCAAGGTTTACCAGAGCCAAGGAAAACTTCGTGGCAATGATATCGGTTCACACCGACCTGACTTGACCTATATCGATGATCGGCCTATTGAGTTTTCCATTAGCCTTTCTCCCACGAAGCTGGCAGCAGAGACCGATGAGAAGGTGTCACAATCCGAGGCCTGGATGGGACCCGTTATAATTATCGAAACCTTTGTCGAGGTCGATATCGATCAGGATAGGCTATCGAGAATGAACAGGGTCCCGGAAAAAGTGACTTCGCCTTGTCTTGATCTGCTGAATCCAAAGCATGTCTCCCGACGACATCTCGTGGTAAGATCACCTTTCCTTATTGAGGTCTTTAGTGAACTCGTTCAATATTATCCATCATTCCATCAGATGTTGCTGGATGACTCAAGAGGGGGAGAGTTGAGGATTGAGGAGCCTTTTGCTGTTTTGTTCCATCATTTTGACGCCATCGCAGCCATGGCCAACGGAAGTACCAGCACAGCGGACTATGATACCAAGTTTGGAAAAACGAGTCGAGAGAATCACTTGAAGGTACTCCATTCGAAGCATTTAATGGAGTTCCTCAGGCCAATTTACGTTAAGTCTATCTTAGCCTGTCAAAAGCACTTATCCAACTCCGTCCCCCAGGTCGCCTTTGACATGATCTGGTATCCTCTCAAACCCGGAACAGACATCTATGTGCAGCTTGATGGATCGACGCATTCTGCAGTCGTGATGGGAGTCAGACGCACTGATATCTCTTGGTCCGATGTATGGGGAACTGAGGGTGACGGGTCCCGGCTGGTCGACCTCTGGAGGCTCGAGACGGATGGCTCCAGACTGCATCGAGATTTCATTTCCGCAAGGATAAATCCTTATTCAGGACTTCGAGATGTCACTAGTCTTCAAGTGTGTCCGATGTCTATTTGGGATGCATATGACAGTGGCGAGCGACGTAGGAAGGTCTTATGCCGCGCTGCAACTCTTTTCAAGGCGCTTCAGCAAGGTAATCTCTTCGTAGATTACCAGGGACCCATCAAAGAAATCGCCCAATATGTAAGACTTGGGCTTGCGTGAGAATGCTAGCTATCTCACTGACGCCTCTACAGTACACGGGAAAGGTGGTATCGATCATCGAAGAGGGTGTGCAGAATCTGATTTTAATCGGGGCCTCTCTCAACAAGTCAGAGACTACTCAGACCTGTTCAGGAGCTATGACGGGATTCTTCTCAACAACGATAGGTCGTTCTACACTGCCCAAAACAGTCGGAACCGTCGCCAACACCATCAACTCAGATCACCCAGTAGTAACAACGCCAGAATCAACGGGGAGGAGTCGCCAGAATTTGCCACTGACTTCCCTCAGCACGATTCCCCTGACGTGGTTTGTACGAGGGTCGATTCTACCGTCGTTCAACAACTAACGGAGCACCAACTCCTCCTGCTATGCCCAGACGTTCTGGCGTATGGGCTAAGACGCAAGCACTGGAGTATGCTCATCTTCCCCTCTCAGTATGTCGCAATGACACTAATATGGTTTTAGTGCTGATCTCTCTCGACTACGTTCAAGAGTCCAGACCATCGGAGGAGAGTATTTCAAATCTAATTATCGCCCAAGATGAGTTGAAAACCATTCAGGCTCTCTCCAATCGCCAGAATAGTCAGACAAGGCACTGGTCAGCGGATTTTATTGAAGGGAAGGGATCGGGGCAGATCATACTGCTACACGGTATCTCCCTCTTTGTATAACCTTGTTCTTTTCCTCTCCTAACAGACAATCTCTTCCTAGGTCCTCCAGGAGTGGGCAAGACTTATACAGTCGGTGCGTCAGAGGCGGATATCTAAAGTGAACACTCGCTGACAAAACAAAGAGGCTATCTCTGAATGGCTGCACCGGCCACTCCTTGCTCTCACAGTTGCTGATATCGGCACGGTCGAGACACTCGTTGAAGGCGAGCTTATGAAATGGTTTGATCTTGCGGAAGCCTGGAACGCAGGGCTTCTCGTTGATGAAGCCGACATCTTCCTCGAACGAAGGCAGAATCGAGACCTCGCTCGAAACGGGCTGGTATCAGGTAAGTTCGCTGTTTAGTGTTTGCCTCACTTTCAGCGATGCAAGGTACTAAGATTTCACCTACAGCCTTCCTTCGAAGAATGGAATACTTTAAGGGTCTGCTGTTTCTGACTACCAATCGCGTTGGACAGATAGATGATGCTTTCATCTCACGCGTCCACGTCGCAATCGGATACCAGGCCCTCGACGAAGAAACCCGGCGAAAGGTCTGGAGTGGATTTTTCGCAAGCTGGTGCGCGAACGCGCTGGCAAGGTACAGATCGCACCAGACGCAAAGAAATGGGTTCTTGACACTGCCGGTGAGACGAACCTCAACGGAAGAGACATCCGCAATGCATTGCAGACGGCCATCACGCTGGCAGAGTTTGAAAGCGAAGAGGACCCGGAATATGATGCTGCATTGGTGACAGTTGTCACTAAGGCCCATTTTCAGAAGGTTTTGGAGATGTGCAATCGGTTCCGCAGTTATGTTACAAGTATACGGAGGGAAGACGAGATGAAGCGTGCCCAGGGGCGCGGAGATCGGAATGATTTTGGCAATGAGTTTGAGAGTAGGATGTGCTAATTACTTATCACTACCGATTGCTTCAACAGAAATGGGATTAATCTATGTGGTGACCGGTTGTCAGAAGCCAGTCTCGGTACCTCTGACATATAAAGACCTTTTGAAACCCTAAAGAGGTTTCATGGTAAGGAAGGGTTTCCGTGTGCTGATGGTGGCCTTGGCAAGCGGAGGATTATCTGTGTAGAAAACATACAATATGCAAAGATAACAAACATCGAGTGCATGCGGCAAGGATGTTATGTTTGTCGTGAAGCTGTTTGGCCTTGAATGGGGTAGTGGGTCGTGGAACATCAAATTGCAGAATTAGCGGCCGGGGTCCCATCAACAACCAGCAAAGCCGTCATCGTATAGGGGTCAGTACATCAGTTTGTGGCTATTGAAAGCACTGAAAACGCAAGTTCGAGTCTTGCTGACGGCAAACCTTGTCTTTTTTGTTTCTCGTCAATTGAAATGACTTCGCATGAAGTCCGTGTTGACTTTTTGCGTTTGCCCAGACATGCCTCAGCGTCAGACCCAGCATGTGGCGAAATTGATTACCCAACATACCTATATCACAGTATCTAATTGAGTGTTTAGCTCGCTTGTATCGCGCATCTTGGACTTGGTCAGCGGGCTGTCTCTATCATCGTCTCAATTTGAGCAATTGTTGAATTGACAAGCGATGGCTTTTCCAAAAGATTTAGTTACGACAAAAATGATTTGCCAACTCTTGATTCAAAAGATTAAACTCTTATCACTCTGCGAGACTAAAATAATTCATCCCATCTCGTAATACATCATTGAAACGACTGTTCGGAATAAGATATTAATTCTGGTGCCGGGTAAGCGATGACATACTGGCAATATGTTTGTGATCTTTGACATGGATCTCAGCAAGAAGATTCAATTAAACCAGGGAAGAAATCAGTAAGAAAAAAGTGTTTTGATTTTTTAGCAAATCTAATCTTTGTTTCTTCCAATAGATAATCCCCCATGATGATTCGGACATGAGATATCAATTATGTTGCGATATAGCTGGGTGTCAGGCTGCCAGCGGCCCTAATGTCGCCTCCAACAACGCTAAATTTGCTGTCTCGAAACAAGTCAGCTAAGCGTAATTGGTTTAGTGGTAAAATTCTCCGTTGCCATTCGAGCAGCGTCGGGGAGCCCAGGGTTCGATTCCCTGATTACGCATTTCTTTTGCCGTTTCTTCATCTTTTTGCCATTTGTTTTAACTGCCGTGATCTCCCCATGTTCAGTCGAATTGTTTTGAACTTTATTGACGACGCGTTGTAAAGTCTAAACTGTCGCGTGGCAGCTTACCCTACGAGAACAAACCGCGCTGTGGCTGCTGCGGCGTAGCTCTCTTGTGGCGCCGTTACCACAACGGGCTAGACCGTTTGCAGATCTTACCTCACTTTAGTAATCGCGAACATGGATCGTATCAAGGACACTCTGTACGACTTCAGCCTCCCTTGATTCACCTCATCATTTCAAACTCTCACCCAACGTCCCCCCCTCATCGCGCGACAAGTTAAGTGCCCAACATTTGCGCGCGCATGAATGCTTCCAGTCGCTAGATCACGACAATCCGTCAGCATGGGCGGGCAACAGCCGGATCTGCTGCCTCGCTCCGAGCACGAAGATAAGCCCTCATCGTCAGCACCAGCCTCGCGCTTCAACAGAGACAAGATCAGATGCCTCGACGGCTTGCGCGGAATCGCATGTCTTCTTGTCTTCAATTATCATTTCTTCTGGCCATGGACGCCTGCTATCATGTTAGGCTATGGCGCGTTCCCTCCGCGTGCGCCTGAGCCGTATTGGGGATTGCAGTCGTTACCAATTATTTGCCTTTTGCATCGTGGACGTGCTATGGTTGCCATTTTCTTCGCCATCTCGGGTTATGTTATTTGCCGCCATATTCTTCGGTTGATCCATGAGCGCAAGCTTGATACTGCTTATCAGAAGCTTGCCTCATCTGTTTTCCGACGTGTCTTCCGCCTTTATATTCCTCCCACCATCAGCATGTTCCTTGTCGCTGTGCTAGCTCAAATCGGTGTCTTCAAGTCCGAGTTCGCCATTTACAAAGGTCCTGACTCTCATTACATCAATGCGACGATTACTCATGCCGATTTGGCCGAGGGTAACTTCTGTGCTAACGGCACCGCTGTGAGAGGGGCTACAGGCATTGCGAATTACTTGGGAATAGAAACCACCGCGTATCTTCGCAACACTACCGGATATCCTGAAGGAAACACCACAGAATGGACAGACATGCTCCTCTGTGTCAATCACACAACACGATCGTATGGACCATCCCAACTCTACACTTTGGAATCCGAGTATGAGGCGCAGTTCCCCAAGAACGATACCAACTCCACCAAGCCTGTTAAGGACACCACTAGTATGGAGCGACTCGCAGCCCTCAGCTACCTAGATGACGAAGATGATCTCGATCTCACGTTCGGTAATGCCACCAACGCCACCAACCCGTTGAACCTTACTTGGGTTCAGATGGGAGGCTCATGGGAAGAGCATCCCTTCATTCACCCGAACTTGACATACGCGATGAAGAACTTTACCAGATCTTACGCCGAGTGGGCCAACCCTTTCAACTTCGGTCACTATCATACACGCTATGATCCGCACACTTTCACAATTCCAATGGAGTTCCGTGGCTCGATGGTCATCTACATCTTCCTTCTCGGCACAGCTGCCATCAAGGCGAAATGGCGCACGAGAATCGGCTGCTTCCTCTCTGCGTACAGTCTCTTCATCGGACGATGGGACATGGCGACTTTCTTGGGCGGTATGTTGCTTTCAGAGCATGATGTTCGACGTTCATCAGATCTGCCACCCTCGGCTACTGGCGCGAAGGGTCGCGCAGGAGATTTCCAACGAACAACAAAGGGAACAGCGCTGCGATGGGCTGGCATCGTCCTGGCGTTGTATTTCTTGTCGTATCCCGACTCTGGCGCTGAGTACACGCCTGGTTTCGCCTATCTTTCAACCTGGGTACCTAAGTACTACACGCCGCTGTCTGGATGGATGTTCTACGAGGCGATGGGCGCAGTGCTCCTCGTTGCGTGCATCCTGCGAAGCCCAGTGCTCGTTCGCTTGCTTGAAAGCCGCCTCCCGCAGTATCTCGGCAAAGTCAGCTTCTCGCTCTATCTTGTCCATGGACCTGTGTTGCATAGCTTGGGCTTTTGGATTATGCCGAGACTGTTTGACAGCTTCGGTAAGACGGGCGGATATGCGATCGGTTGGGTTGTTCTGCTGGCCATCACGTTTTACTTGACGGATCTGTGGAACAAAAAGATTGATGGTTGGAGTGTAACGGTCGGAAGACGAGTGGAGAAGGCGCTTTCAGAGGACTGAGCTCAGGTGACGTTACTGTGAAGTTTGGTGGTAAACAAAAGAGGGGACGTGTGATGGAAATCACAGGACAATTGGGTGATTCATGGCGGTGACATGTAGAGTACTGACTGCATTTATGCGCGTTTTGCATCTGGAGAATGTTTTCTTGGGTTTCATATCAGTTAAAAAACTGCGAATAACAAACTTTTGAATCATGTACCTCGAACGTTGCTTTGAAGTTTAGAAGTTAATCCAGGCACCGGTTTCGGCAACGGCTGGAGCGCAGGGAAATCCTAAATCTCGGCAGTTGAGCTCGTCTGATCCACCTTTTGCCATGAGGTTGTTGATCTGGGCTCCAAAACGGGCAGAGGACGGAGCGCTTCTGCACGTTGTGCACCCGCATGTTTGTGTGACAAGCGAGCTCAGCTTTCGTTGAGGTAAGGCCATTGCAAAGAGACAATCAGCATCATACCACGATAAGCTACAGTAGTGATAAAACTGAGGTATAATTTTCAAGGATATTCGTAGCTCAAGCTTGGGATTCTGACGATGCGACGTCGTTGTTCTTACGTCACCCCCACTAAGGGACCTAGCGATGTCGGCCCCATCAATTTCTTATCAGATCGCAGCGTCCTGACATCATCACCATCTCAGATTCTCCCTTCTTTCACCTACCAAAAGTTTCGCAAAAATGGCCTCTCAGCCCTCACTCCTCGCCGCCACGGCCAAGGTACGATCCATCCAATCGTGCGATGCGCTCGCTGACATTCGCAGCTCAACAATGGCCTCATCATTCCCCGCATCCAACTCGGTCTCTACATGATGTCCACCAAAGAAGCCACCGACGCAGTTCGCCAAGGCCTCCTCACCGGCTACCGCGGTTTTGACTGCGCGCAGATGTATCACAATGAACGCCAAGCCGGTAAAGCGATCAGCGACTTTCTCGCCAGTAGTGAGAACACCGCTGGCTTGAAGCGCGAGGATATTTGGTACACTTCCAAGCTCGCCAGCTGCGACGAGTCGTATGATGCTGTGCGACGATCTGTCAAGAAATCTGTAGAGGCTTCGGGATTGGGATACATTGACTTGTTCCTCCTTCACAGTCCATACGGTGGAAAGACAGCGAGACTTACGAGCTGGAAGGCGCTGGAAGATGCTGTTGATGCGGGTGAGATTCGTTCCGCTGGCGTGAGCAACTTTGGCTCTGCTCATGTAAGTTTCACGTCTCCTGCCGCGCGTTGAAGATACTGACACTCTAAAGATCGAAGAACTCATGGCTTCCAACCCTCGCATCCCGCCCGTGATCAACCAAATCGAAGTTCACCCTTTCAACACCCAAGAAGGAATCCGCGCCACTTGCGCCAAACACAACATCGCCATCGAGGCCTACGCTCCTCTCGCTCGCGCTGAGCGCATGGATCACCCTGCTATTGTCAAAATGGCCAAGAAGTACTCCGTCACACCTGCCCAAATATTTGTCAAGTATGGCTCCTAATTTGTACCGCGTTTTGTGTACTGACGTTCTCTAGGTGGGGGCTTCAACGTGACTTCATCACTCTCCCCAAGAGTACCAAGCAGAAGCGTATGATCGAGAACGCAAGCGTTGATGGATTTGAGATTTCGGAGGATGATATGAGGGAGCTGGATGGTTTGGATGAGCATTTGGTTACGGACTGGTGAGTATCTTGTCTTCGGATTTGCTTGAGTTGAAGACTAACAGCTGTACAGGGACCCAACTCACGCGCCCTGAGTTGCCTCCAATAGGAACCCTTCCATATTCATATATATATACAAACACTTGTTACAAAGGTGTAATCCTTATGTTGTGACATCGAAATGGAAATTCTGCTCTCTTTCTTTTTGGCCCTGGTTCCTGAACTGAGTGATGGGGGCTTTGACGAAGGCCGAAGAAACACATGACAAAACAGCTGGTCAACCCCGGATGTGGTCACGAAGCGGCAAGAATATATGGAGATGTAGCAGCTTGTCGAAGAAAGTCTAAATTCGACTTTGATTCCGCCTGGTAAAAAACGTGACCGGATCTCATGCGATGCCCAACCAGCGGTATGATACCCACCCAATCCAACATGACTTTTCAGCAAAGACACGAACTTTCTCATAGCCTGTCATCAATGGATCTCCGTGTCTGGAGTCAAGGCTTATGGCTGAGAGATCATAACCACCTAGGACTTTGATACATCTCAAGATGGCAAGTCTTCAGCTCCCATTTTGTCTCTGACCCATAACAATATTAGTTTCCGAAAGTGTGAGAAGTATAACAAGGTATTAGCATACCCCATTTTCTATGGTTCTATCATCTGGAAGCAGTATGATGTCCTGGGGCTAAGTAGGTACTTGTCCTCGAGGTGGCGGCGTGAGGGAGGTCGGGGTCGCAGCTGCAGGGGGCCTCAGTCGAGGGGACTGAGGCAACGAGAGGCGGCTATCCAAGCATATCAGTAAGTCTTGGTACTGTCTAGGTAGAGAATCTTTCCACTTACAGGAGCGGCCGGGCCAGCCGCGTCGGTGTCCATTTCAGACTGAATCGCGTCAATGGGAAACACTAACCTGACGGTCGGTCGGGATAACATACAGCCTTACGCTTCTGACCAAAACAGTGTGTCAAGCATCAAGAGCTTGCCAGACTTGAGCGATGGGCACTTGCTTCCCCCCCTGCCTCGGAAGTTGGGGGCTGCCTTGGTGTTCTGAAGTCGCGTTAGTTGGCGGAGAATCTCTTGATTGAGGTTTCCTACGGCAGTCTTCTTCTTGGGTTCCTTCTATACCAGTATTAGTAACCTAAGCTGAGATCTCGGGTCCTCCCTGTGGAAATGAAGCGCTCTGAGAGAGCAGGCATTGGATACGTACAGGCTTGGCTGTTTCGGCCACAGTGTTTGCCGACGGCTTTACTGGTGATATTGACCGTCGTGCTTGTTGCATACGCAACAGAGAAATTCTCTGAACCTATTGGCGTCATGCATACCGCAGAGAGATGTTCAGTATGAGAGAATGATGAGTGTGGTGGTTGGGATGTTGTAGGAGAAGAGCAGAACGGTGGATGAGGGTAGTCTCGGTTGCAGCGATCGAAATGCCTCTTGAGCACGGGCCAAAGGGGCAATACAAATTCTAGCTTCAGGTAAGATGCACTGTCGAGGTTCAACATTACAAGGCACCTCTTCCAACCTCGGCGAGGTGAACAAGTAAAGCCGTCTCAATTGCTCACCATAAAGCCCTTAGGTAAGTTTATGGTAGTTCAGTAAAACTTAGGATAATTTAGTGTAATTTAGGATATCTTAGGATCCACACTTTATGATAATTTATGATTAACTTAGGATCATAAGCTGTAGTTTGCTTCAACCGGACTAAGAATGGATGTGAAGGACGAGATTTACAACTTATAATAGAGACACATAATATAAGACAGCTGAACTAAGCTTGTTATTTATTCATCAAAAGTGACGAGGACCTGAAAGATTTTGTAGGTGAATGTCTTTAGCCCGAATCGAAATCTGTTCCATATCGTAAGAAAGGGGGAACAGTGTGCAGCTATTGTGGCTTGTCGTAAGTAAGATGGCCCGTGCCCAGGCGTTCATTTCATGAAATACCGTGAAGCTCTTCTCTGCTCTGCCTTTCTCCTCCCACAATATCGCCGCCACCGTCTTCTGCCAGTAAGTACCCCTTTTCCTGGGACATCCCAAACCGATATTCCTTTACTGACCAGTGAGAATAGCGTATGTGCCTACTGATGCCCGATCTTCCTTTGCGCTAGATCATGGCCGCTAACGTGTAGTTCTTCGCGATAGGTTTCTCTTTGTCAACAAGCCGTAAGTTCATTTGCGGTTTTAACGAGACGGGTGGCCTGCTAACATCCATACTTGCCCTCGGGAGATCGTTTCCAGCAGAACTTTGTGAGTTCTCCCACTCCAAGGGGCATCCGACTCAAAGGAGTTACTCTGCCTTCTCGATTCCTCACGCAACTAACACTTCAAATAGTCACACAACTCTCACATGTACGTTCGAATCCAATTTCAAACTCGACAGGATCCTGGCTCTTCAATATCTGCTTTGAAATGCCCCTGACACGATTCAGTCCAATATGGCACCTGATGCTGCGGCTTCGGCTTCGGCCCCCTCCTCCTCCCCCGCCACTCCCCGGTGTGGGCTTCTCAAGCCCAAACGCCTTGTAAGTCACCCATATCGTCGCTTGGAAACCTCTATTCCTGACATTCTGCAGCCCAAACGCAAGGTCCGTAGTATAAGCTTTGTCTCATCCGTATACTAATGACCGCTGGCAACTGACTGTCTCTCAGCACTACTACAGTGAGCTCGCCGTAAGTCCTCCATGCAAATAGACGGAAACTATTGCTGACGGTTCCTGTTGTTCAGTATCTGGAAGATCTCAGAGAGGTAAGAAGATTGAGAACTCCTAAAGTCAACGATAACATGATTGACAGAGTATACAGGCCAAGCGTCTCCGGCTTGCTGTAGGTTTCCTACAACCGTGAGCCGGAAGGGTTCTAACACATAGGTTCTGATAGTACAACGCTGCTGACCTGAACGTATGATTAACACCTTACTTTGAGCTTGCTTTTTCATTGCCATTCGGGACAAATCAAAAAGAAAAGACTGACATGATTCACAGTGGATTCATGCTGAGCGGGCGCGCCTTGCGGAGCGCCTCAAAGTTGTCGATAGCCTTCGTAAAGTAAGTAGCAACATGATTTACTCGCACTCCAATGTGTCTCGCATATTAACATGAGTTCTAGGCCGACGCCGAATCCATCGACGTGAGTGTCACGATTTATTCGCCCAGACGCTGTTCTAATAAATCCTCTTTTCATCGCTTAGGCCCTCGAGGATGAGATTGCGGTCTGTCCTCCTCATGGTTTACATTGGGAATGGATCGCTGATAAATAATAGGTTCTCAGGAAACGGGCCGAGGCTCCCGCCGAGGCACTGGCCCCTGGCCTAGAAGTAAGTTGATCCGTCAATGTGAGAGATGTAAATTAACAGCATTTCAGAAATACTTTGCGGAGGCTGTAGGCAACATCTCCAATGTATTTTGACAGTAACTGAATTGTTGGACTCTATAGCGAAAGATCGTTGATGAGGAGAAGGCTGCCGCTGTACGTAGCATCCTTTCCTGCCAATGATGTATGTGATACTAACATCGCACAAGTCTGCTTCCAAGACCGAGGGCCCCGAGCCCAACTCCTCGAACGTAAGTAGCAAAATCGCTGCCGTCAGAGTCATAAGATTAACATCACTTTAGTAATGCTTTTCTACACCAGTACGACCTACACTTCCCTTCCCCTGGATACACGCTGACGTGTTTTCCAAGGAGGCAAGCATCACTGCTGATATTACTACCGCATTTGACAAATCGAAGTAGGGCTGACTTGGTGATTCTAGCCGACTACAATTACGTACGTATGTGAAAATTTGAGACCTAATTATGATGCTACTGTTGCTAACCTTTCCAATAGTCTTTCTAGCCTCACACACGAGTAAGAACCTGGAACGAAGCTGGTTTCTATTCGATAACTAATGCCGGTGTCGATGCAGATTGATGACCGCCGGGGCGCGACCCCGTGCAAATGAGAATATTCATGATGCCTGTTGCTTAGTGACATGCCGTGAGCTTACACTGCAGGCAGTTAGTATCGCTATCATAACTAGGTTGAAGATTGAGGTGGATTGCTTCAAAGGAACGTCCGATCTAAGGGTATGACGCTCTTTCGAATGTTGATTCTCGATTAATCATGTGTGCCAGATAATAGCGCCGGTTTATCTGGCAAGTACCATACTTATCAATATTCTCAGCTTTATCATGGTCAGTTTGCGCTTAATCCTTCGCCAGGTCATCGATGAACGCTAACAGCAGTCTTCTTGTGTCGATTTGAGAAAACAAAGGATCAAATGGAGCTCCAGAGCATGAATGCGACTGCTACTACGTGGTTGAGGCGCGACGACATTCGAGGTAAGGGCGCGATGCCAAATGTCGAAAGGAATATGAACTGACTGGCTTGAGTGTAGAAACAGGCTGAATTGTGAGACTTTGAGGGAGACACACGCAGGAATGCCATTTTGGCAAAGGCTATATGGGCGGCTGAAACTCGGAGTGGATTGGTCTCAATGGTTCCTAGACGGCCTCAACTCATTGCTTCCTCCCAGCAGCCGTGAGCCAGACCCCCTTCCGAGATCATGCTCCAGTCAAAGGTTTCAACAACGGATCGCTATGCAATGAGCATTAAGACTACCAGAAACATGATAATCGAGCCAGATGTCGGTCAAGTGAAGAAACCAGCCATTGAAGCCGTTGAACTGAAGATCCAGTGACGCAAGTCTGATTTCAATTGCATCCTTGGTTCGTGCAACACCACACGGAATGGATCCTGATACTGAAGTACACAAGTCAAGGGCATCGTCATGGAGTAAGCAAAACCTCAGACTGAACTGCAGGACCAAAGAAAACATGTCAAAGTTTCCCCTAAAGTCATCCTAAATTATCATAAGGATGGATCCTAAACTTGCCTAAACTTGTCTAAGATATCATAAATTATCATAAACTTACCTAAACTTTGTCTGTGTAGAATTACTAAATTTCGAGAGAAACAAGTCTGACACAGGGGCAAAAATTGGGCTGATCTAACTTGAGGCTGACCTGAATCTTGATAGTGCAGCACCTGCTCGCCTCTGGTTCATGGCCTGCCCTGCCTTGTGTAACAACGAGTTGGCCCGTGCCCACAAAATGTTTTGATCGGTGATTCTGAAGGCACCCTTGGTCGCCTTTCCTCTTTTTTCACCCACAGCATCGCGCCGCGGCTGTCGCTCTTCTGGTATCTGGGCAGAATATCTAGCGATCAACAAAGCCAACACGTTCGTTCAAAGAACCCGAATTTTCTTCTTGCACTTCACACAACAAGCACAGCGCTCAACATCACCGCCGTCAAACCGTCGCCGCCGGCAAGTATATCTCTTTCCTCGGGACATTTCGAATGGAATGACCAAGGTATTGATGTTGTCGCACTGACTGTCGAAAATAGCGTACGTAACTGATTGTTCGCCCGCTAAAGTTCAGACCTGGGCCGCTGACGTGTAGTTCTTCGCGACAGGTGTTTTTTTTTTTCACAAGCTGTGAGTTGGTTCGGCGCTGGGATTAGATGAATAGCCTGCTAACATACTTGCCTATGGTAGCTCGACTTCCCAAAACAACCTGTAAGTTCCTATCCTCGATCGACGTCCAACTCCTCGGAGCCACCCCGAAGTGTTCAAGCTGACTCTTCGCCTAGCAAAACAACTCACCAAGTAGGTTTCAATCCAACCTGATAAGCCGTTGACATTCTGGGTTCCTTACATAGCGATAGAATGGCGAACCGAAAGCACTCTGTAAGTAATTGACTGTCCACTCCCAGCCTCTGGTTCACCGACAATATGCTGACAACACTTCAGAAGCCCAAGACAACCCCCGCTGCGGGGATCGTGAGTACTTGCCCGTCATCTCTTCAGATTCTTGATACCGACCAAAGATTCTTTTTTTTTAGAAGCACAAGGCAGTATGTTATCCTAAAGGACCGACAGATTAGTATTTTAAATACTACTGACACGATCCAGTCTCAGATGACCGACGACGCGGCTGGCCCGGCCGCTCCCGTAAGTGGAAAGATTGTTCAGATAGTACCAAGATTTACTGATATACTTGGATAGCCTCCTCTCGTTGCCTCAGGCCCCTCGGCCGAGGCCCCCTCCGCCTCTCCCCGGACCCCTTGGGATGGGCTCCCAAAGCCCAAGGGCAAAGTAAGTCATGTTCCAAGTTCCCTGCATATTGGCAAGAAAGCCTCGGTCCACGTTCAAAATGCGGTAGGGAATTGCGCTAACATTCCATAGCCCCAGCGCCAGGTCCGCACAAATCCGGATCGATGTAAAGTATCCTGCAAACCACTATTTGCAAGAGTTCTAACATATAGACCTTTCACAGTTCAACAACCCGATATCTCCATACGTTCAGATCTCAATTTTATTACCCGTTTTCTTACAACTTGAACAAATAATTGAGATTATAGAGTGCTCGACGTAAGTAATCATACAATTCCCGGCTACTTGGACAAAAGCTGACAGTCATCTAGTTCCACAAAGCCCGCGCCGCCGTAAGATGAGACACCCTCGACACGACTTAAAACAGGACTGACACCAAGGTTGTCATAGTACAACCACTTTGTCCCTTCTGTATGGTTTATCGCAATTACCTTCAGTCTTCTTGAGACTCTGGATGACAGTGAATCAAAAGGAAAATGCTAATAACACCAATAGTGGCTGGACGTCGAAATTGGTCGTCTCCAGACCGAACGCGCCGTGTACGACTCCCGGTGCAAGGTCAGGACCACAGTTGTCGCCCCAAATACCTATCCAAGTTGCGAAGAAATCGAGCGATCGAGATTATACACCTCAATGCTGAGGGCAAGCATGACTTGACATCTGTCGAGGTACAGATTGGTAGCCCCTGATATGTCTAAAAAAATGCTGACTGCCAGGTCAAGACCGATCCAGAGGACGAACCTTATTCCATTGATTAGCCAACCGGTCCGAACTCGACAGTATCGCATCTAAAATCTCGAAACAAACTCCAATCGACCGAATTCTGAGGAGGAGGAAGGGAGGATTGAATCAGGTTGGAACGTGGGCACGATCGTATTGTCGGACCTATGGGGAGAGTATGTGGAAGGATCCCTGAGTGAATTGTCGGTGTGAAAGATATCAATTGGATGCTGTACTCGTGAGATCACATATGTTGAAAAAACTTTCACTTCACAAGCTTCACAAGCTAAAACACAATCACATACAGTCATGCCGTTGTCGATCCCAGCAGACGTGCCGCAAACTGTCACTCAGCAGCAGCTCAACAGGTCGTGTCGAAATCGCAATCAGTTTACAAGCCGAAGTAGACTTCATAGACGAAACGGTCAAATTCATGGCTTCCGATGCCAACGCGCGATGTAAGTGGCGTTGCCAGACTGAGTATTTCAACACTAACCACCTGTAGCCCAAACTTCAGCTCAGTACTCGTGGCCCGTCTCATTACCAGACTACCTCATGCCGAGCGTAACACACTAGAAGAACGGCTGAGTGACCTCGGGTGACTTACAGTCAAGTCAATATATGAGACTTCAGTCAGATGCCTCAATTGATAGTTATACGCAAAATCTAAGATTGCCAGAGACTCAAATTCGCTATGGAGAGCCTATCTAAACTACGACTTTTCTACTGCAGCCGTCTCGTCCGTGTCACTATTTACTTGTCCTTCAGCTGTACCCAACTGCCGAATTACCAGCCAAGCTGGAAAGATCGCAACCGCCCAAATGCCAAAGTTCAAATACGTGCTCCCAACAGTTGCCATGATCGGAAGAGCATTGAGACCATAGCTCAGCGCCTGCCATGCCGACTCCGTACCCCGCAGCAATGCAGACAACCGCACCGTCTCTTGCGAATTGTTCGAGATTTGACCAATGATGAAGAAGGCAAAGTTGTAGTTGAGCTGGAATCCAGTGACAAGGAAGACGAAAACACCGAATGCGGCGCCAAAACCAGGGTCGCTCCAGTCGTAGATGGGCCCATCGCGCTTGAACTTGGTGACGTTGATGGTGAGCCAGATCCACCATCCACCTTGGAGAGTCATGATGACAGCGTAAGCATACCGGGCGCGCTTCTTGAGAGCGATTTGGTTCTGATCAAGCCAAACACCCAGAAGGTTTCCCGCGATGACGGCCACGATGCCGGAGACGAAAGAACCGAGAGCGCGAGCTCTCACGCTGAACCAAAGGGCGATGTAGGTAAAGAAGACCGACTCAGAGTAGACTCCTTGGCCAATCCAGAAGATAAGCAGCAGAAATTCCTTTTTGAGGAATGTTCGGGTGGTGGCCTTGAATTCCTTCCATGGATGGTCGTGGATGCTCATGTCGACCTTCCTCCCATCCGCGCGCTGGACTTTGGAGGGCTTGTTGAGAAGGAATGCGACAAACGGTCCCAGCGCTTGAAGAGCGATGAAGATGAGATAGACCTTGTACGAGACCTTACCCGCCTCACTCCGATCCGCGTTGAGACCAAGGTTAATCGCGCCACCCATGATTTGTCCCAATCTCGTGAACGAAAGCCAATACGCCACCAAACGTCCTCGATTTCTAGGCTCGGGATATCCAATCGCGATTGCCGCCTCAGCCGCCCAAAAGATACCCGCCGAGACACCACAGCACGCAGCGCCAAAGATGACAAGCCATTCAACGCCATAACGGTTGTTGAGATAGAGACCCGCGCTGTAGGGAGCAAAGCCGATGGTTCCAATGACTAGAGCGCCTTTGATACCGACGTATTTGACGATGCCGCTGGTGAACCAGCATGAAATGATCATGAGGCAGAAGGTGAGGGCGTTGCCGGTGTTGACGAGGTAGGGCTTCTGAGCGCCGCCTGCACCGAGGGAGTTCATTGCACCCCAGAGACCGGGCGCTGCGAAACTGCAGAGACCGAGGATGGTTGCATTGTAAATTGGCGAGCGATTCCATTTCGCTGGTAAACATTAGCATAAGCATCGAGCTGGAGATGGTGAACTCACGCTTAATCGGAGCCTCGTTGAGCGCCTCAGCATTTGCGGCATCGGCCGTGTGCTTTTCCTCTGATTCCGACATTGCGGTGAAGGTTCCAAGTGCCGGGAAAGTCAAGAGATTTGCCGAATTTTGTGCGACTTGAATGCAGCTCAAGAGGAGATGATAACTGACGTTGAAGAGCGGCGAAGCATCAAGATAAAGTAGTCGGGAAAAAAGAATGACACCACTCAACCCCAGCAATGATGACAGGGACCAAGATAGACTATGCAAATCAACCCCTCGATCGGTAATGGTGGTTGTTTCGATCAAGTTAGATCGCCGAACATTGATAAGGGTGCATGCGGTTGCGTGATATCTGTCTCCGGCTTCGTCATCGGCCCTTGGCTGTACCACGAATCGGAAACCGCCAAAACCCGCCTGCGTTTGAAGTTTCACAGAGCTCGGTAGAGTACATTTCGGATCATCAGAATGTATTCATAATGACTTCCATCAAGCAATCGCAACGTTGCTTTGACCTCCCTTGGGGCGGATATGGATGATTTGCAAACCCAACACCTTATCTCAGAATACCATAAACTGAGGTCCAATCTTGCTACAGTGAAGTAAATATATTACTTTCTCCATCCTGTTTGCATCGTCATACAGCCTATCTTGGTTTTACGTTAGTATTCCTATGCGTAATAAATTATGGACGTTTGTCATGTTCAAGTCTTTCACAGGCTACATACCAAAGCTCGGTGGGCTCGATTTTAACCATAATTTGATCGTCTTTGCCCATCCAAAAGTCATGTCGCCGGCGTCAGCGCTCCAAAGAATCATTTTAAGTTAAGAGGCCCAATGTGTGATTCTTATATTATATTATGCGCCTTGCATAGATTATAGAGCGAGGTTGCGACTGACCTGGCAATCGAGGTTGCGGTTGACTTGGAAAGTTCTTCTGTTGAATTTGGGACATCTGCGAAACATGGTCTTTTGAAACCCAAGCTTTCGACTCGGTCAAGCAGCCATGACTTGTACTCCTTTCTATCAAAAGACGTAAATCCATTGACGTCAATGCTTTCCCGCGCATGCTCCAACCCGACACAGAGAGGGCAAATAAAGAATCCTGCCCAGAACAATGGCATGGGTCCAGTTGCCACCTGCGAATACCATCGTGCCGAAGTACCACTTAATGCAAAGTCGGACCCAAACACGTGCTTTCCAAAGCAGCAGGTACAATAGCCATTCTCGAGGTTCTTGATAACATCGGGAACCGTCAGCTCAAGGTGGAAAAACTTGGTCTTTGAAGCGAGCAAAGCTGTGGGAAAGGCGCAGGGCGAACCGAAGCTAGGGAATGGAAAGTTGAAGGGGTTGGGGCAGGATGAACCCAAGGCGGGATTGTACAATCTGTCGGGGTGTGCCAAGTAGAATCGATACATTTCGATTTCTTCGATTTCCTTGATGTTACCGAAAGGCGACCAGCGTTTATACCGCTCGCAGACAAGTTCGTCGCCTCCCGCGCTTGTCTGTAGCAGCTTGGGTCGTACGAGGGAATACCGGTGGTTCTCTGGGCAGCGATTCGAGAAGTCGATAATCATGTACCAGATCTCAAGTGGTAGTGCTTTTCCTCCTTGAGAGGTGACGAGTGCCGGCGAGGAAGAGACGATATTTTCGATATAGGCTGGTCCTAACAGCGTCATGTTGAAAAGCATGAGTGGCCGCCACTTCAGCAAATCGCCGACTTCCTCTGGTACTACCGGCCTCATTTTTAACTTATTATGAGGGTTCGCTTGAGTAGAGGAGTGGGTATGTAGGAGTGTGTTGAAAGGGGTAAGTAACATAGAGTGTCAAAGCAAGCGAGGGCCCTGTTATATACGTTTACCCCTATAATGTGACTCTGTGTTCCAAACTTTCACATGAAATTTGTGTGCAAACATACTTTCAGAGCCAAGGCAACCACAAACTTATCGCCAACTGAAAACTTTTTATCGGAGTTCGAGAAGCGATCTGGGTTTGAACAATCCGCCACCAAGGCTCCCACGGCCCTCTACCTCCCACAGCTAATCTAATCAGTAGGATGGCCAGCGACAGCTAGGTTGCTCTAAGCTCGTGACTACAGATAACATTCATCAAGAAGCTCTGGCGTAGTGGGTTGATTGGTGCCTAAAGCTTATGACGCCCCAACAAGACATATCAAGCCAACACACTGAAAAATTCCATTTAATTTTACCTTTTAGAAGGCAATATGCGCATAGGCCATCGTGTGCAGGAGTTGGCCACCAGCGGCCGTGAAGCTTCGGAGAGATGGCGTAGTGGGTGGAAGCTAAAATCTCTATAGCTCAGTTCAACATCTACAGTATGCACTTTACTTTCATTATTGCCTGGCTTGACTGGCTATAAGTAAGTAGCCCTGTAAAAGGTGCCTGACTTGGTGTCTGTTCACATGGTGACGCGTGACTGGGCTTTCGCGATGACGGCGTACATTAAACCCCAGAACTATAGTCTCACAAGTAGTGCCTCTGAAAAGTAGCCAAGTTACCCTAGGCATTAAAATCACCAAGGAAGATAAAAATGCCAAGAAAAGAGAGTTCATTTGTAAATCGAATGAGCTTGAAGCAACGATCTCAAGACATGGGGGGTTTGACGACGCCTAAGAACGCCGATGCTGGGAATCAGAAGATGGAAAGCACCCAACTGAAAGTTAATAAATGAATATGTATTGAGAGACCATCAGTAACGGATCTAGCAGCATTTTAATACCGATACCCTGATGATGGACAAGAAGCCAATCCTTTAGGGTATGGCGCAACTATCAGCAGGATAAAACAGTCAAGACAAGTATCTCCTACCAAGTCACCTTACCCTACTACCCATACAGTTACCTTCCAGTACGGCCCGTCTAAACAAGCTTAAACACATCTCCCCCATCCCGAAAAATACCTGATCTCTGGGGTGCAGTGCGGGTAAACTCGCCGTCGAACCGGAATGTATTGTTTGAGGCCAACGACGGTTTCTGGGGTACAGTTCACGACCCCGGAACAATTCACGCAAACTCATTATTCATATTAGTCAACGAGGTGAATAACCCCACAGATAAGCGATTGATGGCGGAGATGAGGGTGTCGTGGAGTAAAATTTGATGCAGAATTTTATGAGGCTGACTCGTTGTATAAAAGAGCTTTTCACCCCAGACTTTTTCGGTGGAGATCGCTGCAAGCCAAGACGGCAGTTAGCTCGAGCAAGACAGACAGCTTCTCTCGCCTTATCTCTGAATGTAGTGTACGTGTTTTTTACTCATCAGAAACAGAGTTTGGGGCCCCGGAGTAATCTCGTTGTCCGGGTGCGGTCGAGATTTGATCTCGACGCGTAGAGAGTTATTGTTAGGATATCATAACGTGATGATATCCACACGCGCCTTTTGGGTGACGGAGCCTCACGGGATTTCTCACCAATGACACGTTTCATGCACGTAAAAATAACATCAGGGGTCTCATGTCATACAGACCCACAACCGGCAGATTCTTTCCACCACCTTACGACTTTGGGGCAAGCGTCTTCCTTTTGGAAGCTTTTTCTGGGTTTTTCGTACGCCACTCCGAGCGCGGCTCGCAAGACTCCCTTCGGGCCTTTTCTCTCGAAAGCTGCATCTCTCGCCAGGAACAATGGAGTTTCTGAGATCAGATGGTACAAGGGACCGTTAACTCCGGAGTCGGCATGACATGAATGAATTACGAGTTTTAATGGAATAAAAACCTGGAGAAAGGTGCTGTTATCTAATCGTGACAGCAACCGCGACATGGTGCCGCGTCCGATCTTTCGGAGGTGGATACCCCGGATACACCGAGCATGCGCCATGGCTCGCCTTGCGCCGTTTTTCCCGTCTCAAAGCTTTTCTAGCCGGTTGTTTTCGTTCCTCTAAATACTTTTATCCTGTCTCACTTGCCCCGAAGACCCTGCTTGATCTCTTGTCATCCCTCCCCATCGTTCGTCGGTTACCTATTCCGTACATCTTCTCGACTCTTCTACATTGACCGTTCCTTGGTCATATGAGTAGCCACTCTCCTACCCATTCTCCCACTGAACATACTCCTTTACTCACTCACGACACAATGGCTACCACCTCACCCAAGGCCAAGTCCTCAAAACCCGCCAACATGATGGATGATCCTGAGACGGCGGATGACATCCAAGTCTCCCAACAGAAGCAGCTCGCTACCCAAGGAAATGCCCACTTCCACCGCTTGGGATGGAAGCGTCTCGCTGTCGTCACAATCGTCGAGGCTATTGCCCTCGGCGCCCTCAGTCTCCCTTCAGCCTATCACACGCTGGGCATGTTCCCTGGTGTCTTCCTCACAATCACTCTCGGTCTCGTCTCCATCTTCACCAGCTACATCGTCGGCCAGGTCAAGCTGAAATTCCCCCACGTGGCGCACTATGCTGATGCCGGACGCCTTCTTCTCGGTCGCTTTGGCTATGAGATCTTCGGTGCTGCCCTCGTTCTCGAGCTTGTTATGGTTGTTGGTTCGCATGCCTTGACCGGTAGCATTGCGCTCATCGACATCAACGGTGGACACGTCTGCTCCATCGTCTTCTCTGCTGTTTCGGCTATCATTCTTCTCATCCTCGCCATCCCCCCATCTTTCACCGAAGTTGCCATTCTTGGATACATCGATTTCGTGTCTATCCTTGCTGCTATTGGCATCACTGTCATTGCTACCGGTATTCAGGCTAGCGATTCAGCTGGTGGACTCTCCGGCGTTGAGTGGTCTGCCTGGCCCAAGGAGGACCTTAGCTTCGCCGAGGCATTCGTCGCTGTCAGCAACATCATTTTCGCCTTCAGTTTCGCGATTGGCCAATTCTCCTTCATGGACGAGATGCACACACCAACCGATTACATGAAGTCTATCTACGCATCCTGCTTCATCCAAATTGCGATCTACACTCTGACTGGAGCCCTGTGCTACGCTTTCATCGGACCCTCGGTGCAATCACCCGCGTTGCTCTCCGCCGGACCACTTATTTCCAAGATCGCTTTTGGAGTCGCGCTACCCGTCATCTTTATTTCCGGTTCGATCAATTCTACTGTTGCCCTCCGATATCTTCATGGCCGTATGTTCAAGGACTCGATTCTGCGATATGTCAACACCCCCATGGGTTGGGTCAGCTGGATCACCCTTGTGACCATCTTCACCATCATCGCTTGGGTCATCGCTGAGGCTATCCCCATTTTCTCTGACTTGCTCTCTCTGGCCTCAGCTCTCTTTGTCTCCGGTTTCTCTTTCTGGATTCCCGGTGTCATGTGGTTCGTCTTGCTCTGCGAGGGCAAGTGGTTTGAGAAGAAGAACATGTTGATGAGCTTGGGAAGCATCCTGGCCTTTATCATCGGAATTGTTACACTTGGTGCTGGTACATATGCCACCATTAAGGATATCGTAAGTTGCCTTTGCCACGAGACCTCTGCTCAACAGACTAACATATCACCAGATCGACATTACTTCCGATGGCTCTGCTCATGCTCCTTTCACTTGCCGATCAAGCTAAACTGATTCGGCATGACGATAGATGTTCAAAAGCGAAATGCATTTAGATATATGATGTACATTAATACAATATCGATTCTTGGTTATACAATATTCCAATAACTCTTATATATACAGTGCATCCATTACGCATCGTCGTGATCAATTGTCTCGTGACCAAAGAAAGAACATTGTCGCATAGCCCACCCAACATCAATACAATTTGGTTCCCGACGCAAGAGATAAAATACTAACCAGCCTCCTGAAAAAAGCCCGAAGTTCTGAAACAGATTACAAACCTAGACCGTCACGCATTGAGGCGTTATAAGCTTTAAGCATCAACAAAAAAAACCTAGACCGTGAAGGACATACATCAAAGGAACCACAACATCATTACGTTCTTCGCAACCTTGTGTCATATACATCATTAACGAGCCGAAGGATATAGCCACTCTTGAAAGCTTGACCTGCGGCGAACAGGTGATCCTGTTGACCCTTCACTTCCAACACTGGCCCGACGATCGTTACTATTTCGTCGGACCCAAGTGTTGGTCCAGTCGGATCCGGTCGCAGGAGTCGTAGTAGTCATTACTCTCTGCTTATAGGCTATTGATTCAACTTGTCAGCACTGGTCAAAGCAAAGACTATCCAGAGGCGAGCACGTACACGATGAATCGTTCCTGTTGGGGTCCTCTAGAACAGCCTGGAGCTTGGCCTTGGCTTTCTCCGCAAGGGTTTGAGGTGCCATATTGACTTATTTTTAGTCCAGTTTATTATCTTGAAAGGTTTAGAGTGTTTAAAAAGTTGAAAAGGTAGGAAATACAAATGAAATAAAAGAGAAACGACCTCACAATCACAAAAGAGGGGAAACGGCTTCTTATGTTACAGCATGCACACGGCCTCGTGACCATCCGTCATCTTGAGAACATGATACAGATCGTTTGTCAGCTCTCTATTAGAGCACATTGCGAATTGCCTAGTCCGGTAAAAGATAAACTATCGCAAACTGCTTTGTTGTGCCATCAACGTCAGAAACGCGGGGTAGCTCAACACCAACCAATTATCCAGCGACTGATGTTGCGTTGGTTCAAACGTTGTCACACTCCTTTGTAAGACGAGTCGGACGATTGGTTGCTAAAATGATTTGTAATAAGGGGTGTTTGGATTCGGCTCGGCAGTGTCGAGTATGGGGTGATTATTTGGATGGTTCTGCTTAGGCACGGGGAGGCAAGAAAACCTGAGACCTTTATCCTAAGGGATGAAAAGATTTAGGTAATTTAGTCTAAGTTTAGGGGACCTTTTACTGACTTTATTTTAACATCCTCTTCTAAAGTCTTATGTTTTCTTGCTCCCTTATTAGGCTGAACCCAGTATCGCGTCTTGAGCTTGGTAAAACGAGCTGTTGGATTATGTTAAATCTCAGAAGAAGCCATTTAGAAACAGGTTGCATCGTACTCAACTTAGTAAACTTCGTCGTTCCTAAGTCGACGTCGATCAAGTAGAGACTTAATTCTGCTTCCATAAATCTCCACTCTGTAGGTGTCGCACATAAGGTCCTGCATAAAACTTCGCGCATTGTCCCCTTCCTTGGTCGAGATGGGAAAGTTAGGCTTGCAAACGACAATCTCCTGTCTCTCTAATCCCATGTTTTGCTCACAGTACTGCCGACGGGAAGCTTCATGCTCGCATATATATGGGCTTCCCGCCATATTTACCGCAAGCAAAAAGAAAAAGACCTGTCCCTTCTTAACGTCTCTTGCATCATGTAGTGATGCCGGAAATCTCTCTCCATTTCTCTCGAACGCCCCAGCAGCGTAGTGAGCGAATACACTATAAGGCAACTTTTTGATAAACCACGGGACGATTCCAGGGCCAAAGTTAAAACAGTCCATCAGGCGATGGGATAAAGCGTTCATTCGGAACACGATGTCCTGTCGGTTCGAAAACAGCGGATGTAGAAGCTGCCTCTTTTTCCAGAGCGCAAAGTTCTCATCGGAAAGCCCATCTTTGGAAAGCAACGAGTACATATGAGCCTCAATGAAAGCGCCGTCATGTGTGCCGCCGAAGATTTGTACCAGGAATTCCGATGTTAACAGCAGTGTACTTGTCCGCCGCTCCGTTCTCATGACAGGTGAAGCTAGACATAGACTATCGAAATTTTCATAACAATCAAGATAGGTTATAATCATTTCTCGTATCTCGGAAACGAGGTGTTGGAAAGGGTCCCCGACGCCCTGGGACACGGGTGCGCTCTGCGACATATTGGATCTCTGATCTTGCGAGCTTGAAAACGAAGAGTTGGAAGGAAAGAATTTTCACACGGGGAGACATTTCTATACTTGTGTTGTCAAGAACTTTATGTCGTGGCAAATATTTGTATGCCAATTACAAGTCTACACTGCCTGAAGTTTAACCTTATGGCTTGCCATAATTAGCTCACTCACCAAAGTTAAAGTGATTTTCTGCGGGTTCGGGACAGACACTGTCTTATAATCAAGCCTTCAGATGCATAGCTCTAGCTCGTCAAGGAGGTAATACCTGATGAGATCCTGATTGAGCGACTGGTGGAGCAGATACATCAGACGAATCTTGGTACCTAAGGCTATTATCAAACAAACACCCATTCTTCTTCTCCCTCCTCATCTGTTGCCTGATCCGATCCGTGATCAAGCATCCCGCCGGCTACATCTGCTTTCGTTGATTGCTCCCACTTTCGGGACTGCTCCTCCCCCCATTTTCTCAACTCTTCCTCTTCCGCCGCAGCCTTGATCCCATCTCGCACCGATAGTTCAATGTTCAGGGCAAGACTCGATGCAAATCCCGAGTCAGGGTTATCTTCGATGAAATACCTGTGACGAACGTACCATATTCTCGGATTAGTAGGACCAGACAGAGCCAAAACATCCATCACATCGACAAGAATAAGAAAGATTATTACATGATCGTTCTCTTTTTTACTCAAGGGATGTGCCGTTGGAAATCTTTCCCCGTGCATTCCCTACGCTTTGACGATGTGGTGGGTGAGGCGTTTATCTGCGTGCCTCTCGATGAATGTGCGGACAATTTCAGGACCCAGGCTCAAGTACTCTCCCAAACGTCCATGAAGTGCTTTCATCTCGTAGACAATCTCAGGTTTTGTCGAAATTAAGGGTTCTACAAGTCCGTGTTCGCAATAAGCCCACATGTCTTCTTCCGAGAAGTGGCCGTCAGAAAGACAACAGCGTAATTGTGCGATTTGACAACGCCAGCAAGGCTGGCAGAGAGAATTCGAGCGATCATTCAACTGATCAAATTTGTGAAAGATAGAGTCGAAGCAAATGGTCAACTTGTTTGTATGCCGCTCGTGATTCATAACCACCGAAGCTTTACAAAGATTGTCGTACCATTCGTAGCAATCCATGTTTGTTAGGATCTTTTCTCGGACATTGGAAGGGAGGCGAAAAAAGGGGTCTGTGGCGGAAATTTCGATCATCGTGGTGGTTGAGGGTGCCATCTGGGGCTGAGAAGCAGGGTTAAAATGTGAAGAATCAAGTTCGACGTGGATTCTCAACGACACGAGAACTATTGTAAATTGGTCCTGGACTTCCCTTCGTACATGACTTTGTTCTCAAAGTTTGATCGGATGGTTTCATGCGGCAGACCTTGGCAAACCTCGAAAACCTTATAGTGACAGGATTTCTATTGGTTTCCGGAGCCCAGACTACTATTCGATCAACAAAGTCAAACTTTGCAGATGAACTTTGATAATAGTCAGCTGACTGTATGATCTCAAGGACCAGAAGAACAGAGCACATTAAGACAGAGTTTTCCCTCGAGATGAACCTTTGAGAAGTATTTTGAATATAAGTTCTGTGTGCTGATTTGCGTTCCCGGTCACACACCTTGAATTCAAATAACACATTTACCATAACTAATTTTATAACACAAGCGAAACACATGGAAACAACCCGTAGTCCCAACGTCCAAGGCAACAGTAGTTGTTCCAGATCAGATTGAGGTCAGTGGATCAATGGCGTCAAGATTCTTGAATAAGATATATCAAAATCATCATAGAGCACGCCAAGTCCTCCTCGTCAAATTACCCATTCGGACAATATCGTCTCTTTCACGTTTCACCTATGACTTACCCCTGGACCTTGCTTCATACGGGAAGGTTGAACTTCAAAGAACTGTGTTGCTTCAAATCATCATGAAGGCTGATATTTATCGCCTCATCCTCTTGATAACCTCGAAACTTTAAGGAAAGCGATGGTATATCGAAATTCATAATTAAAAATTTGTTGGGCGTACTTGCGTTAAACAACGAAACTAGCATTGAATGAACACCATTTCTTCTGCTTCTCCCTGCCGCTCTTCCTCCTCTTCCTCTTCCTCCTCCTCTTCCTGCTCCCAATAACTATCGCCATCTTGTGCACTTTCGGATCGCTCAGGCAGGCCGCAAAACCTTTCAAAATCGCCTGAAACCGCTCCTGGAATCATGAACAGCCAGTGATCAACAAGCATAAAAGAACGCTCTTCTTTTATGGATCGTTGTTTCGGAGGCTCTCCCGGGCTTGTCGCGAAGGCTGATGGACATTGTTCGACCAGATAGATGGCAAGGAGAAAATAGATGATCCGGCGTCCGATTCCGTCGTTCTTGATCGGAGGCATCACAATTGGAAGTCGTTCCCCATTTTTTCCGAAAGATTTGGCAAGGAAATCGCTGAGCCTGCCAAGGCAGAGGTCAGGATATTTATCCCTGTAGAGAGGCACCAATGCAGGACCCAATGCAAAGCAGTTGAGCATTGCTTGGTACCTGTCATACATCTCGAAGATCAAATGTTGCTCTGGCGTGAAAAGCGGGTCCCGTAAGAATATATCTGGCATCAGAAAAGGATGCTCATCCTGTGAAATGGGTTCCTCCATCTTCGGGTATTTCACAAGCAACAAGACTTGCGAAAACTGGTGGTAGCCCAGCTTCTTTTGAAGGGTGTCCCAAGCTTTTAGTAATTTGCTGGTCTGGGATTGTCGCCAGAAAACGGGGGATGCTTGACGAAGGCACCAGAAAACTTCGTTGGATTCTAAATTCGATATGATCATTTCCCGAATCTCCAAAGGCAGTCGTCCGAAGGGATCCATTTTGAGGATTCGAGGTTGTCGTTAAGTGCTATGAAGAGTCGATCGAATGCGGTATACAAAGTAGTGGTTTGCCAGCTAAAATTTGGGAGGCACAGCTATTTTATATGCCTCCTCAAGATGAAAGGAATTAACTTTGTACGGCCAAATATTTGACTCATGCCCAAGGTCAAGATTCGGCAAATTGACGAACTTTGGGAATTTGGATTTATAGAAATCTTGATTAGGTAGGAAGCCAATCAGGTTGGGACTTCATGCTCTCACGGTCAATCTTAACTTCGTATTTGTATCCACAATCTGTAGCATATGGATCGGTTTCGTGAATGCTCATTATTAGTGTTGCCTTTACTTTGAAGCATGTTCAGTCTATGGTATGACGGCGGCCTATAAGGTTAGGCTTTAGGCTGCGAACACAGGCGATGGATGGAAACACGATGTTTTTTTTTTCCCCCGGAAGCATGTTCAGTATGTTTCCAAGACGGAGGCTGTCTTTGAACTTATTCTTGAGATTTGCAAAAAGACCGTCTTACCCTACAGAAGTGTCATGAGTCGGCGATTTCTTCTTTCAGGCTGCCTTGGTAGCCGACGCCAAGAACATCGCTTCAGCTAGGATCCGCAGCCCTGTCACTTTAGCTCCCTGAGCCCAACACTCGTTGGCTGATTTCTATGATCCTAGCCAGCATTGAGGCACAGATCCTTGTATGATGCCTAAATCGTTCCATATTTAACACAAGAGCAACCAACGAGAGTCTAGATTGTCCTCGTGTAAAATTAGACCGGCCGTTGATGACGGAAACATAAACACCACCTCATTCCCGGCCCCAACGGTTCCCTCTTGTTCTTTGACGCCATTCATTCTTTTGCCATGGCGACGTTCAGTTTATTACATGCCGCTCTTCTTTTCTGGGTGGCTCTGGCAGCTGCCCAGGGTTCCGACCTGAAAACTCTCAAACATAAAGGCTGCTATTGGTCGAGGCCGACGAATTTTGTGGTTGGCGGATTTTCGAAGACCAAGGTTGAGCGCCAGAAGTGTCTCGACACTTGTACCCGACGTGGTCAGCAATGGATTGCGTTCGGTTCCGTCAATTGTTTCTGCAGTAAAACCGCCCCGAGTTATCACCAGGTCGATAATAACCGCTGCAACGCGCAGTGCATCGGTATCTTGGACGGTGACTGCGTCAAGCAGCCGAGAAACAATTATGCCTTCGAGGAGGACGATGAACTATACGCCGTCTTCTCCATCCCTTCCATAGCCAATGACGAAACAAATCAACTGTCATCGCATCACAGACAGGGACCATTCATTCAGATAACCGAATCCAAGCAGCTCGCGACAAACCGAGGGAAGGTTGGCAAGATCACGGCGCAGGGATGCTATTACATCTCTACGCGTCCATCATTGAGGAGGAAGCTGTTGATTCGAGACGATGACTCCCGTCGTGAATGCGCCAAGATCTGCGCTCAAGATGGATACCCTCTTGCTCTTATCAGCGACAAGGCTTGCTCCTGCGGTGGCATGTATCCTGCAACAGATGCCACTGCCGATCCTGATAAGTGCTACATGCCATGTTTGAGCGATGGTGATGATAGGTGTCAGCGCCATTCTGAGTACAGCTTCAATCGTCATGGTCCTTACACTACCGTGTATGACACTGGTCTTGGTGTTGATGTTGACACCGAACCTTCTATCGCTACCAAGTTACTAAATTATGAGAAAACATCTACGAAGCACACCGAGCCGAATGGACATCCGGGACATGCTTGCTACAGCAAAGTACCCGTAAGCATTGCCCGACTGTTTCCGCGCAATAGTCCTGCACTATGCCACCGCTTCTGTCAGCGAAAGGGCATGATGTATGTGTTCGCCGCGGGTCAGATCTGCCGCTGCAGCAACGAGTATCCCGACAAGAGAGACGAACTTCCTGATTCTATGTGTAATATCCAGTGTCCCGGAACAAATCTTTTCAACTGCGGTAGCGACAGTATAGCGTTCAGTGTTTACAACCTCGGCCCTGAAAGGAGACCTGTCATCGAGCCTAAGCCTATCAGACAGATTGAGCGATGCTTCTACGATGTCCCCAGGACCGCAAGTCGCATACCCCTAGATGCAGGTGCAGTCTCAAGGCTCCCCTCATCCTGCATCGACTCGTGCAAAGCTGCAGGAAAAGGTGTTGCCTTCATCAAAGGCTCGCAATGTCACTGTGCCCAAGGTTATCCTCGCTCTAGCTCCACAACAGACCTTCGCGAATGTCAAATTCCTTGCACCGGCGATTCTAAGTACTCTTGCGGAGGCTACGGCGTTACTGCAGACACTTTCTCAGCATACAGGACTGGCTACTCGGGTGGAACACACCGCATCCAACACGAATCCAACAACCGGGCCCATATACAAAGGCCTTATGAGGAGCCCAGCCTAGGCTATGTCACATCGCATGGCTGCTACAACATGCAATCTGCCACCTTGACACGCAAGAAGCTTGAGGGCTGGAACACCCTTGAACAATGTGCTCGCTATTGTCAGCGCGAGGATAAGCCTGTCGCAGCTGTCCAGCGTGGCTGGTGCCTGTGCTCTGATACATATCCTGCGAAGAGCGCACGGGTTCAAGATAGTCAGTGTGCGAGCTGGTGTCCCGGTTGGTCTCGTGACGCTTGTGGCGGAAGGAGAACTTGGAGTGTTGTGAACACAGGAATTAGCACTGACGTAGCCGACGATGAGACCAAGGCTGAAGACGTCGAGCGACCTGCTAAAATCCCGAATCGTCCCGCAGAGACGGGCCGGTCTAAGCTAAGGCCCTTTGGCTGCTTCAAGCTTCCCGACTTCACCTCTTCGTATCCTCCACGCGTCAATATCAGAGGACCTTATCGAAGCTCCAACGGAGATTCTTGCAACAGGCAGTGTACCATTAAGGGATATTCTGTTGCACTTCGCCATGGCTCTAGATGTTTCTGTTCCAACAAGGTCCCAGAGGAATCTGCGCGAGTTGCCGACGACAAATGTTGGTTCACTTCCATTTTCGACACACGCGAGCAGTGTGGCGGACCAGATGATGCTTACTCTGTGTACCGTCTTGGTTCTGACTTGTCGGACCCAGAGGAAAAGGAGGTTCCCAAGGGCGATAACCCTAGTAACTCTCCTGTGAAGAGGCCACAGTGCCTGCATCATGGGATGGAGCGCATCTACGAGACTTCATCGTCGGCCATCACTAAGATGGGCGAGCTTGCTCAAAACGCCCGAGAAGGCTTGGCTGGATTCCTTGACAAGGCTCAAGATGTCTTCGATGCGTGTCTTTGGAGGGTGATGGTTACGTTCTCAGATGTCATGTATAGTTTGGGATTGAGATCGAGCTCAGGTGATGTTGATCTATAGAATATAGCCATATATAGTCTCTTATGTTGTTTCACGAATTTGAACAGTTCCTACGGTCTGCCCGTCAATATTTTACCGAGGGTGACGTATTCCCACTGGGTGCAAAGAACGGGCTAACGAGAGTGGCCTACATCGGAACTAAGTACATAAATGTATGAAATGTAGTGGATGGTGTCCTATGCCCTTTAAGGTGGCACATAAACAACTCTTTCATCACCACCTATAGTGAAGAAGAGAACAGTGCATCCATCTGGCACTGCATTTTCCATATTATAGGAGAACTGCTGAGATTTAGCATCGGCGAGATTCTGCACAGCTATGGTGGCTGACTTCCCTCCATTGGACTGGAAGTAACGCATGAAAACCGACTCAGGGTTCGAAAGATCGTAAGCCCTGAGAATGACCATGAAATGAGTGACGACATCATCCGCATCCACAACACACCAGTCGATATTGACGGCGCGATAGTCAGCATCATCGTAAACTCTGTAGGTGATTTCGTAGCCAGCGTTCCCTTTGATTCGCAAGTTATCCCAGTAAGCCGCATTTGCCACTGATGGCAGACCATTATCCGGAAAAGGGTTGTTGGAGGATTGTGCGATGGAGTTGTCAAATAAGCTGATCAGACCGTTGATACCGACGTAGATGGTTTCACTGGACTCGGTGTATAGTCCAACTGGGAACGGAAGAGTAAGCTCCTCGACTCCATCTTCGTTGTCTTGGTCACCGCTGAATAATACTGTTGGGTTGATGAGATAAGACTCGCACGCACGAGACGGTGGACTAGTGGTAGTAGTAGTCTCGGCTTCCGAAGTTGTTGTAGAGACTTCTGTTGTGATGTCTGACGTGCTCGTAGGTTCCAAGGTTCCTGTAGTACTGGTAATCTCAATGCTGATGGTAGTCTCAGTGTCGATGATAGTTTCCCTGTCGATAGTCGTTTCTATGTCGACGGTAGTATCAGTGCCGGAGTTGCTGACACTAGACTCCGAGGTGGAAGTATCTATATCGGGCATTGTCGATGTTGTCGCCGCTAGGATGCTGGATGTTGCGTCATCCGCGGGAGGCTGTGATTCAGAAGAAAACACGTCACTGGGCAAAGCAATATCTGTCGTTGCTTCGTCTGGCGGTGTGAACGTAACACCAGGGATGTTAGTGAAAGAAAAAGCTTCGGATGTCTCAATTGGTACTGTAGGAAAGGTGACCGTTGAAGTATTTGAAAAGCGAAAGGAAATTGTTTGCTCAGGTCGTGTCTGTTCAGGTTCTGGAGACAGAGTAACACGAGTCGTCAAGTCCACGAGCGACGTGGCGTCGGAGAGATCAGTAGAAATTACAGGAATCGCTGTACTGAAGGGAATGGATGTGACCGCAGAGTCCACAGTAGGTTGCACGGTCTGGAGATCTGTTGACGTAGGAGCAGCGCTTGCAGACGCTTGTCCATTTTCGCATTCATCAACTATCCTCAACAATTAGCTTCTGGCTATATTCAAAACAATTAGAAACATACCTCCAACAACAGATAATCTGACTGATACGCAGCCTGCGGGTGAGGATGTAAAGGTTATGTATACCAGACCAGTTCCTGGGCTCTGACAGAAGCCTGCTTCACCACTGGGTAAGTCAGGGCTGCGAAACCGGAGAAATCCACCATCACCAGCAAAGGTGGTAGCGACAGCTCCACGGGGTACTGTAGCCTGTTCACCGCGCAGTTCCTTGAAGTCTTCACCGTTGTAGTAAATAGGTCTCCCCCCATCGAAAAGGCGTCCATCGACGAGGCTGAATGCAGAAGCATCTTGGCATACTTCCCAGGTAGAGCCTACAAAGCCCCCAAGGGCTCTCTTGAGACGCTTTCGTCTTGTATCATTAGTGTCTGGAACGATTCGGAAGACAACGAGCTGGTCGCTAGCCCTGGGCACTGTCGTGGGATCAGAGTCCGCTGGATCCGTACTGGCCGTGACCAAGGTTGTGATAAGCTGATTGGAGTCATCAGAAAGAGGCGGAGATGTTTGAAGACTCTCAGTCAGGTCGAGTGATTGATCAATCCCGGACTGGAACGTAGTAGAACGTGTGAAGGCAGGATCAAAAGTCTGCGATGTGCTGTTCACGGCATCTATCGGCACAGAATCGGTGGCATTCGCAAAGGCCTGTACAAGATACGTTGATAAGTACGTAATACAGACTGTATCCGGTTCTTTGACAGCATATTGAGCACCAGCTTGTGTGATGAGACCTGATAGTAGTAACGAAATGAGCCGTCGTGACATTTTGCTGGGTACCAAGACAAGCAGCTTACCTCGACAGAGTATGAAAGGGGCAGGACATCATATGTAATTACTTTCCTCTAATATCCACCACCGAGGAGAATTGTCTCCGGCCTATGATGTGAGGAATGGAAACATCTGGTCGCTCAGGAGTTGAGAGTCGCTAATCGGTATGTATGGCTGCAAGGGAGCAAAAGCTGTCGGTGTCTCAGCTTGGACCCCACTCAAAGGTTAGAGGCGTTACGGATCGCAACTGGATAAAATATGCTTGTCTACCAAGTGAGACATTTTGTAGCTATTACTGGTTAGAGAACGGGACTCCTTCTCGACCCTTCTAAGCATTGGCCCAACTTGACGCCCTTAAAGATAAAAAGGGGTTTACTTGAGCTTTGTGGCTGGGAGTTTAAATCAGCAGACAGAACTTAGAGAAGCTCATTGCAAGTTTGCGCCGCGTTTTCCTAAGAATGACAGTTCTTCGCAGAAGGGTAAATGCTATGCCATTTTAGAGCTGATCTCTCTTGAGGCCTGGCAGGGTTTCAAGTCAGTAAGCGCTAGCCTTGGAATGATCATATCATAAATAATCCAGGTCAGCTTCACAGTATCATTGGACCACGTCACAGCATTTACCGCCCCAGGGTTGCCTAACTGTTTGTGTTATTTCAATCCCAGGTGGGTGGCAAGGCAGATCGGTGATAGATCAATCCAACTCAATGATCTTGTATGGCGCATGTAGATAACCAAGCCTTAATCCCGAGGCTCGATTGGATCTCTATGCATCATGAAATTACAAAGTACGCAAAATCTGCCTGAGCGCCCCCAAAGGGTAGACAGCTATAAAGCTAGAGCAAAAGCATCTGCAATTGCAAAACGTTCTGCGTTATCACTTGACCACTTTTTCTACACATTTTCCTAAATGCCCACTCGACGCCAACGATAGGGTCAATGATCGTCATCTCCTCACATTTCCCTTTGCAGTCGCATACCTCTATCATGTACTATCAATACACGCGTTGCTTCTTTCCCGCATCAGTCATATTTCTCTTTGTTTTCCATGTTGCATCGACTCTAGCTGTTTCTGACAACAGCTCCTCGTTGTTTACGACAGGTGATGCGAAGACTCTGCGATGCTACAACGAGATGGAGAACACCTTAAGAGATGCCTTGCAAATAGACCTTTCGAACTCAAGCGCCGCGGCTGTCATATTCGGAATCCTCCCAGCACTCACTGGATGGCTCGGTCTGAAGGCGTCAAGGTACGCATTGTTATGTCGCTTGTCTCCAATCGCTGCCATCATCATTGGTATCACTGGTTTTGGTTGTCGACCGCTGTCTTACACGTCAGAACTTGGCGAAGACCTCGACCTAGCAAGATTACTGAAAGAAATGGAACATTCGCAAACCCTACAGGGATACCAAGAAGCAAAAGAGTTGTATCAGAGAAGGTGTAGTCAGCTACGAGATCAGGTCAAACGTCTCCAAGGCTCGGGATGCAATCACAGCTGTAGGTGGAAATGGGTTTTGCTGTTCGTCTCCGTTTTAGTCACTGGAGGGGTTATAGGTTGGATGGCTTATTTTGACGCGAGAACCTACAAAACGCTCAGCTGCAGACAAAAAGGACTGTCTGCTGTTTGGCTTGTTGGAAACATACTTGTCACATGGACCTGGGGTCTCGTCCTATGCCTGCGTACCAAGACGCTCGTCCCGACTTTTGAAGATGGATCCAAGCAAGTTTCTCCTACTGTACACGTCGTGCTTGGGCTCGGCCTTGGTCGATTTTCGACGGCAAGTAACATTGCATCTCTTTTTCTGATGATTTATGGCACCGGATTTTGGTCTAGCCTAATTCTTGTGTCGCTGCGAGAAGGCTTCCAGCTAGTATTCGCAACTGCTTTTGCAGTGCTATTATCAACATGGGTAGCGTCCCAGTTCTCACAAGTAGATGGAAGCAGTATTTGTTTCAAAGCTGTGTCGGGGAAAGAGATAAAGGAAGTCCAAGAAATAGTCAATGAAGCATTGAGATAAGCCTGTGTAGCTTCTGAGATCGGGTGACCTGTTTATATATGCCATCATCGATACAATTCAGAAACGCAAATGCGTGGAACTAAACCGAGCCATCGTTGTCAATGATTGGAAGCGGGAAGAATTGAGCTAAAGAATGTCTTCGTGTTCATGAGTTCTCTAGTTCTCGAGTTTGTGCGTCGTCTCACGATTGACTAATATGGGTAACAGAATCATTGATGATGATGAATAGATTAGCGTGACTATCTATAGCCAGAAAACTCCTGCATCTTTTCTTTTTCGTAACTTACAATTTCGAGCAGTGAGAAACCAAGGTAACGTACATCCAAGAACTTTTGATTCCATCCTCCACTTCCGTAGATACACATAATCCATTAAGATAGATATCTAAAAGGTTGCGACATAAACAAGTGCCATGTAACTGGCGAAGTGACGTCAAAAATCGCTCGTGAAGCATCTTATAGAGTCTTGATTCTTCAGTCATTCTGAAACTCAGTGACCTGTTCCATATCCATTTTGAGTATCTGATAAGAGTCGTTCTCTTTCACCGTCGGCCTCCATCTCAACCTTCTTCTCGACAAAGACTCTACCCTTGACAGTAATGAAGACGGTCAAGACAAGACCTACCAGGGCTCCAGCGGCGCCCAAAGTCGCGTTGACGGGCGTTGGGTCATCGTGAAGTGGACCATGCGTGAGCGCATCGAGTCCGGACTGAATGAGCTGCGTGATTCCGGAGATGCAAGTGACCGTTCCGTAAATGCGCCCGAACGTGGCGAAACCAAAGACTTTCGTGGCGTAGTCACTAAGATACAGGTCAGTAATTAGAGTTGATAAGGTCATTGGAATGGCACTAACGAGACTGCGGAATAATATAGAGGACGGAAGAAGACAAACGCAACGACCGTGAAGTATCCAGCTATCATGTTCGGAATACAGTTCAGGACGCCGATCACGATGATAAACACCGTCAAAACGGAAAAGGTAGCGGGAACACTCAGGTTGTTGAGCAAGATTCCAATAAAAGGCGTCGCAGCGACACCTCCAATGGGGAGAGCAGCGTCGAAGAACTCATTGATGCGCTCAGCGGCCTTGTCGGAGCCCAACATGTATCGGTACTGCGATCTGACACCAGCGATAAAGTAGTTCATGCGAATCATCTGAAGTATCGTCAATACAAGAATGAGGATGAACCAAGGTGTCATCATCTGCTTGTGAGCTGGCATTCCATGGAGAACACCCCAGACACCGCTGGCTTCCTGTCGACCCTCCTCTTCTTTGACGCGCTCACCACGTTCTTGACTATCGCCGGCGAGTTCCTCAATCCTTACAAGCTTGGCCTTTCTCTGCTCAGCTCTTGCACTTCGAACGCGGGTAAGTTCATTCGTATTATCGATCTCTTCGTCCGATTGATGAACATCGCGAGTGCGGTCTTGGGCGTGTTCAATCTTCTTCTCGAGTTGCGGAAGGGTATGGTACGAATGCGCTGGCATCCACAGGAATTCAGCCAGCAAAATGGCTACTGGGACGGAGATGTAGCCGTAGAAGAACCTGTCGAGCGAAAATGATCCACCGGATGCTTCATAAGCCATGCGATAGAACAAAAACACTGCAGCCGAGGCATCAAAGGCGCCGGTGACGAGCGCGACGATGAGTCCAGAATATTTCGGAAACGCGTTCGAAAGTTGGTAACTAGAGATAAAGATAAATGTACCACCGAAAGCGAGAAGGATGTTGCCGATGAGGTATCCGTGGAAGCCGGGATGCGAAAATGAGATGGCCATCATCAACGAACCAAGGGTGAGCAGAACACTCGATACCAGCCAACACACTCGTCGACCAAAGCGATCAAGGACAGAGCCAGCCAAAAGAGAAGAAACATTCGCAGAAATTGAGGCCGAGATGAACAATAAGTTCAATCGCATGTCTTGCTCAGCGCATGGGATCCTGTAGTCCACCACCGGGCAGAGATCGGAGTAGATGCCCTCTTTGATGAGAATTGGCTTGAGGGCAGCGAAACCGAACACGATGCCTGCTGCGAACCAACAAGCAATTATACCAGTCGCTACCTGAACTGCGCAAAGTTAGCTATGCGTCTCAATTGATCCGGACTGTAATACTTACCGTAGCGCTTGAGGTTGGAGACCTTGTAAGCAGCAATGTTGGGCAATTTCTTAGCAACCTCAACAGGCGCAAAACTCAATCGTCGCCATTCTGATCGATCACCGCTTTGGTCGCATTCATCCCCAGGAACAAGAATGTTTCCCGTCCCAAAGCCAGGTGAAACATTCGGATGACTCGGGCCTTCGTAGTTGGGATTCGCTGGGCCTTCGTAATCGAAGCCCTCAGTCTGGGTCACATGCTGAGCAAGAGACATTTGCGCGTCCGATCAAAAAGAAAGCCACTACCTTACCCAAACACGAAGTAAACAAAAATAAGTGCAGATCACGGATTGAGCTGATAAATAAGTAATTGAATCCGAAAGAGTATTATTTATTTCCAATCACTTGAGAAATTGCGGTCAGGATCACGATTCTTCGGTGACTTTCTTCCGTGTACCGTTGCAGGTGACGTCAACTAGATCTCATTGTCAGAGCATCTTGTTATCGGGCGATAAGACTATTCTAGTCTTGGGGACACAAGCGAGGGTATTCGCAGACTATGAGACCGTGGAATCGCATCGAATTGAGGGGCCTCAGGCATTTGTTGTTTGACGCGACACGCAATTCCACGTTGCTTGCTGTTGCTTGCCGATGTGAAGTTTCGCGAAGCTTCCCCGCCAGGGCCACTAAGTTACAGGGGGCAGGCACCGTACCATTGATGTTACCCTACACCAGCCTCATCATTGTTGATCGCCGCAATTGAATTGCAAGATCTGACTGGTCAATCGCATTCGCAACATCTGTCGATGATTGAGTGTTTTTGTGCAGTCCGTAGACCTCCTGTTGCCTTGGATCATGAGTAGAGGATGATGTGCGTAACGGGGCGCTCTTGAGGGCAAGCATCAATTCCCATCACTAGTGCGAAATATCATTTCGAGCAAAACCTGGGCATTCTATTGACGATTGCCAAATCCAAAGTATCTGTGTCGCGCTGATGCACTTTGACAGATCATTGAGAATTAGATATGGCTTTTTATGTCGAGTTTTAAATGGAAGCGGTGGTTAACAGCTGGATGTTCTTATTGGCATAGCTTCATCCTTCACAACAGATTGACGCGACTTTCGAAGTCTGGAAATGAATACCTTCAACACTGAGGCATCCGATTAGCCTAAATGGCTTACATCGTCTTCTCCATGACGATTGAGTTTTATTTCTGGGTCGTTGAATCAGCCTATTTTACAGAATCAGCAAGGTTAAGTCGCATCAAGACCCCTCATTCTGTAGGTTCAATGCGCTCTTCGACAAGATCGTCATGCTACCAACAAGGGTCAACATCTAGCGCTCGAATCGGCATCATCAAACGCGACAAGTTTGTTTTCGGGGATCGTAATTCAGCCGTTTCCTCCCCCGCATTTGCCTGAATCTACCGTATCTCATGATCCACGGGGTCGAGTGCGCATATATAATGAAGAGAAGCTCTCGCGATTGGAGTCATGTTTGGTATAACCAGGACGATATCACTTGAGTGGGTTCAAAATGCGCTTCTCTTGGTTGTTGTGCCCGCTTCTTGCGATGGGGAGTGCTCTTCCCGAAACGAGCACGGATGTTTCGACATACACCAACCCTGTCCTTCCGGGATGGCACTCAGATCCGTCATGCATCCAGAAAGATGGCCTCTTTCTCTGTGTCACTTCAACTTTCATCTCGTTCCCTGGTCTTCCCGTCTATGCCTCAAGGGATCTAGTCAACTGGCGTCTCATCAGCCATGTCTGGAACCGTGAGAAACAGTTGCCTGGCATTAGCTGGAAGACGGCGGGACAGCAGCAGGGCATGTATGCACCAACCATTCGATACCACAAGGGAACATACTACGTCATCTGCGAATACCTAGGCGTTGGAGATGTTATTGGCGTCATCTTCAAGACCACCAATCCCTGGGATGAGAGTAGCTGGAGTGACCCTGTCACCTTCAAGCCAACGCACATTGACCCCGACCTCTTCTGGGATGACGATGGCAAGGTTTATTGTGCTACCCATGGTATCACTCTGCAGGAGATTGATCTGGAAACTGGAAAGCTTAGCCCAGAGCTTAACATCTGGAACGGCACGGGAGGCGTATGGCCAGAAGGACCCCATATCTACAAGCGCGACGGTTACTACTATCTCATGATTGCCGAGGGTGGAACTGCTGAAGACCACGCTATCACTATTGCTCGAGCCCGCAAGATTACTGGTCCCTACGAAGCCTACAAGAACAACCCGATTTTGACCAACCGCGGGACATCTGAGTACTTCCAGACTGTCGGTCACGGTGACTTGTTCCAGGACACCAAGGGCAACTGGTGGGGTCTTTGTCTTGCTACTCGTATCACAGCTCCTGGAGTCTCACCCATGGGCCGTGAAGCTGTTTTGTTCAATGGCACATGGAACAAGGGCGAATGGCCTAAGTTACAACCAGTACGAGGTCGCATGCCTGGAAACCTTCTCCCAAAGCCGACCCGAAACGTTCCCGGAGATGGACCCTTCAACGCCGACCCAGATAATTACAACTTGAAGAAGACTAAGAAGATCCCTCCTCACTTTGTGCACCATAGAGTCCCCAGAGACGGTGCCTTCTCTTTGTCTTCCAAGGGTCTGCATATTGTGCCTAGTCGCAATAATGTTACCGGCAGTGTGTTGCCTGGAGATGGGATTGAGCTTTCAGGACAGCGAGGTCTAGCCTTCATCGGTCGTCGCCAAACTCACACTCTGTTCAAGTACAGTGTTGATATCGACTTCAAGCCCAAGTCTGACGACCAGGAAGCTGGAATTACTGTTTTCCGCACGCAGTTCGACCATATCGACCTTGGCATCGTTCGTCTTCCTACGGCGCAAGGTAGCAACAAGAAGTCCAAACTTGCCTTCCGATTCCGGGCCACAGGAGCTCAGAATGTTCCTTCACCAAAGGTAGTACCTGTTCCTGATGGCTGGGAGAAGGGGGTGATCAGCCTACATATCGAGGCCGCCAACGCGACGCACTACAACCTTGGAGCTTCAAGCCACCGAGGCAAGACTCTCAACATTGCGACAGCGTCGGCAAGTCTTGTGAGTGGAGGCACAGGCTCATTTGTTGGCAGCTTGCTTGGACCTTATGCTACCTGCAACGGCAAAGGATCTGGAGTGGACTGTCCCAAGGGAGGCGATGTCTATGTGAGCCAATGGACTTACAAGCCTGTGGCTCAAGAGATTGATCATGGTGTTTTTGTCAAGTCAGAATTGTAGTTCCCCAATTCAGCCTGCTCGTTGTGAGTATCGTTGTTAGTTGAAATGGCATTGAAGCTGCTTGACTGGTTGTACTATTATTAGTGACACGTGTGACGGGAGCCAATCTTACTGGAGGGATTATCCCTAGCTTCCATGTGGACCCTCTCCATTCAGATCTGGGATGCAAGGGCGATGAACGGTTATTGCAATGCCGATTTAACGGGGCGACAAAATCGCCGAAAAAGTCACAAAGAAATATTTCTCTTTCTAATTGCTTGATTGAAGTTTTCGACATATTTGTTCTCTGTCATGTACGATACCGTCCAAAAAGCTGACGCATATGGTCATGTGGCGTTCATGTTGAAAAAGCTCATTCCCTCGTCCACGTCAAGGTTCGAGCTTATCACAATGTACCTTTCTCACAGTGACACAATGTCGAACCTCAAAATACATACCGCCTTTCTGATACAGTGATACAGCAATTGGCTTTAAGCCGCAAAAGGTTACGCCGAAATGATACCCTTATCTCTGTGGCGATGGTGTCTTAGTGGCCTCATCTAACCGTATTCGATCATTCCGAGGGTCCAGAACACAAATCCTCAGTAGCGACTTTGCCTGCAAATTCTTTTTCCCATTCATTTTAATTCCCATCTTTCTTATCTATCACTCTCTGGACCCTTTATCTTTCACCCAGCCAGCAACAATGGAGTTCCAAAAACCCCGACTGCCTCCCAAGGCACCAAGAAGTACGCTAAAACCTTCCAATGTCGTCACTCGCGATCTGGACTTTTACGTACATCCGAATCTGGTCCCTGATCAAGACCCCTGCAAGGGTAGACTACTCCGAGCCACGGGTCCTATTCGAGAAGGAACCGTTCTTCTCGTAGACACACCATATGCTATCGTCCCTTCTGTGACGTCCAACGAACCGCTTATCTGCAGCAATTTGTCCTGCTCTCGCCGTGCCTCGCAGAACGGTCGCGCCGTCCGCTGTGAGCATGCTTGTTTCAAGGATGTGGTATGGTGTAATGTCGCCTGCCGAGCGACGGATCAAAGCCGCCATGATTTCGAGTGCTCTTGGTTGAAGAAACACGCAGAAGCACTTCGCCAGAAAGAGGGAGAGTACAATTTCGCTACGGTCTGGCATGTTGTTCGCCTGCTTGCCACGTGGAGTGACGAGTTGCACAGCGGTAACGCCCTCACACAACAGCGGCATCCATGGGAGGCCCATTTCTTACGTGGCTGGAAAGCCGTGGACATGTGTTGTGCGTACCTTGACTCGTGGCCCGAGGTGCAGATCACACATTGGAAACGACTGGTTGATGAGTACCTAAGTGATGCGACTGTTCTACCGCCCCTGCTAAGTGCCGAGCAAATGCTTTTGCTATTATGCAAGGAAGAGACCAATACCTTTGGTCTGTATCCGAGGGCTACTGGCTCTCAACCCGTGAGCGACAATGCTGCACCAAGAGGTGAATCGTACGGAATGGCCTTGTATCCCCGCGCTGCCCAGTTCAACCATTCTTGCCTACCAAATGTAAGCGTATAGACATGATGAAACGCCGCGTGAATGTGACACTGACAGGTTCCATAGGTCACTCACAAACCCGACGGCCAAGCGCGGATGGTCTATACAGCAGCTCGTGACATCACAAAGGGTGAAGAATGCATGATCACATACTTCGACCTCACAACGCATAAAGACCTCTCAAGTAGGCAAAATCATACACAAGAGCAGTTTCAATTCAAATGCACTTGCGAAAGATGTCTGAAGGAAGAAGCAGAAGAAAATATCGAGAGTATGGACTCATTGCCATTTGGCTTTTAAGAGGACGTGTATGAAAAGGCGTTTGGAGTTTGAGAAATGAGTCAACAACAGAGCATGGCTTTAGAACTACTAAAAAATCCTGTATGGAACCATGATGTGTTATACAATGATGATTGTGCCTGAGAGCTGAAACTCAACCGTCCTGCTACCTGTCTGTGTGTCTCAGCTTATTTGCCCGCGGCAAGGTTAGGCATAGAAATACTTGTAGCTACGACCTATGTGCACAGTCGGACAATGAGTGAACGCCGATGCGAAAATGCACGAAAACATTATGTTAGTCATCAGTTGGGCGATAGTTGCAGGCTGCACTTTGATTCGTTGCGGAGTTTTGTTTCGTGGGGTCAGGGAGCGGACCAAATGATATTGTAACGTTATCCCGGGTCTCGGACGAAGAACGGACAAATTTCAGAAGAAGAACGTGAGTTTTCAGCCCACTTCTCATGATGAAGTGTCCACTACCCAATACCCATGACCATGATCGACCACTAGCTGATCACCTACAGACTTTCGGGTGTCAAGTTGGCCCGTCTGAGCCATGATAGGCTAGACTCAACTCGATCGGACTCGTTTTTATCCGATCATGTCATGATAGCTTTCTTGGCAGAACATCTGTCGACTATAGTGGAGCAAGTCACCTGTATACAAATACCGAAGGACCAAGACAGTATGGAATGCTAAAAACGAATCATTACATCTTTTCATCAGCATGAAGGTCCTCGTCGTCCTTGCTCATCCTGAGCCCCGATCCTTCAATGGTTCCCTCTTCCAAGTTTCTGTCAACGAGCTCAAAGCTCAAGGCCATCAAGTCAGGACCTCGGACCTGTACTCGATGAAATGGAAAGCCGAGATCGATCACGCAGACTTTCCTGATCTTCCCTCCGATGCCCGTCTCAAGGTTGCATACGCATCAAGGGGTTCATACACAACAGGAAACCTTACTGAGGACGTCAAGACCGAACAAGAAAAGTTGTTATGGGCCGACGTTGTGATACTCCACTTTCCGCTCTGGTGGTATACCATGCCCGCCATTCTCAAGGGCTGGGTCGAAAGAGTGTTCTCCATGGGTTTCGCATATGGAGTTGGAGAGCATAGCGATAAGCATTATGGCGATAGATATGGCGAGGGAGTGTTTGCGGGAAAGCGAGCGATGCTTGTCGTCACTGCTGGGGGGCAGAAAGAACACTTCTCGACACGCGGAATTGTTGGACACATTGACGACTTACTGTACCCTATCAACCACGGAGTGCTATATTATCCCGGGTTCCAGGTTCTTCCATCTCACGTCGTTTACCAGACCGACAGACTCGATGAAGCTGCCTTTGAGAAGGAGGCGGAGGCGCTTCGTGAGAAACTGAGGCATTTAGATACCATCGAACCCATTGCTTATAGGCCGCAAAATGGAGGTGACTATGAGATACCCTCCTTGACTCTGAAGCCTGGGTTGGAGGGCAAGAACGCAAGGGGTTTTTCGATACATATTCGCGACAGTGTAGTAGCCGACAACGAGTGATTGGAGGTGTGGATTTACTCAGAATAGACAGATACACGGAATAGATAGGATATAGAGTAACGAATGGATATTAGATGATATTGGAAGCTGCTTATCGAACTAGGAATAGACTTTGTTTAAGGATAGAGTAGGACCTGTTGACCCCAAGCCATAGCTGTCTCTGCGACTGTGACCGCCCTCTCCCACTCCTTCATGGAGAACCCTTTCTCTACATTCTCATGTCCAGCTTCCTTGCCCAGTTTGAGAACTTCCGTTTCAATCATTTTGACCAAAGATACCAACTCCTGGCGCGTGTACATGAACTGCGCTTTGATCGTAATGTTGCGAACCATAAGGCTAGCATAGTTGATCTTGATATCAAACATCATACCCAGAAACACAACACGACCGAAGGATGCAAGCGAGTTGATGGAAATGTTAAGGTGATGATGTGAAGATGTGGCTGCAGGCGGAGAAACGTCGATGTAAGCATCAGCGCCTCCGGGCACAAGTGCGCCAATGGCCTCGGTGTCCTTCTTCTCATCACCAGTAAGCTCAACGGCGGTGACACGAGGGTAGCGAGACGTGAGAGGCCTCAGCTTGGAGGCTGATCGTGAAAGGGCAATTACGCGACAGCCGATTTGGGCAGCCAACTCGACCACAGCGCCCGAAAAATGCCCTGTAGCTGGAGCGACAATAACAGTCTCGCCAGCTTGAAGATTAGCGGCTCTGATACCGCCGTATGCTACCGAAAGGCGTTGGATGTAGCTCAGGTCTCCATACGAGTAACCCATATCATTGATGAGAAGCTTTTCATTCATAGGGATGACATTCTCCATGGCAACAATAGCGAAATCTCTCCAGAAGCCCTTCCAGAGGTCGGAAAGCTTCAAATCAGCTTCTGGACCACCGCCATCATGGATCCCGAGCAGAACTCGGGTGTTGGGGTCGTCTCTTGCTGTGATGAAGTTGTTCATGTAGACAAGCTGACCAGGTTTGAGAGCGACAGCATCAGGCCCAACGGATACGATGCGACCAACACCACCGTCTCCGGGGTTATATGGGGGCTTGAAGGAAAGAGGACTGTTGCCTTTGAAACCTTCGCGTTGATGAGGGCGTACGGGGGTGCTGAGGACACGGACAATGACAGATCCGGGCGGGACAGTTTTGGGAAGTGGAGTCTTCTCGAGCTTGAGAGGCTCGTTGAAGGCGGGGAGGACAAGGGAGGTTGAGAACTCGGGAACAGCTTGGTCGCCCATTTCAACGATGTGTTGGTGATAGATGCTTGAGTTGGAATGTGGTGGAATGAGTTCTCGGCTGGATGCAGAACGAGTTGTTGAATGAACAGGAACTGCTCTTATACCCATCCCAGATATTAATCAGCTTCCGTTTCGAGGCGTGTGGAACCGTAAGAAATCTCAATGACAGCATTGTCTTTTGAATATCAACTGTAGGGCGTCTTGGCGCAGCGTCGGATCTAAAGTCGGACATGTCAATTACCCAAAACGGTAACTGTTAGAACCGACAACTCCGACACCCCACTATATCTCGCCATTCACGCAGAACAAGTGAGTAGCACAGACCTAAACGCCGATGATTGACTCTTCTGTGATCGATTTGTCAAATTCTTCACAACCAGTCAACAAGTTCACTGAACCCTAGGTTTCGTCAGTGGCGCAAGTCTGCAAGTGGATATGTCTACAAACCCAGTCTGACGTTGCAGCGATATTCCATGTGAAGTTGTCGAAGTCGTAGAAATCACCGTTTCGCGACTCGCAAGTGCCAAAGCATTGCAGTAGGGCACCTTCCTTGTTTGAAGTAGAGCAGTCTGGGTGTAGGGGCCGCTCAATCGAGGTCGACGAATAGATATCTGCCAGAATAACCTGAAGCAGTCGTGAGCTTTCGAGGGCGTATGAAGAGACGCATGACCTCGTTGGCCACAACCGTGCTGCCGTTTCCAGAGTATGGACGATGTAGCCCTTTTGGCTTTGCCTGTAAGACGTCAGTAAAGCAAATGGTGTCCTTCTCAAGGCAAACTTACGGCAAGTTGGGGCAGCCGAAGAACTCAAGCGGTGCCATGATCATAGTTATAAAGAAGTCATTGACGGGCAAGTTAGCCTTCACTTGTGGGTCGTTATGAAATCTTCCCCCTTTCTGCATTTCCTGATCAACCTCGATGTATACTTCGATAGATCTCAGTGCATTCTTGCGAGACACGTCGAGTGCAATGTCGCAATATCTATTCTCAAGACTCATGATATTGAGAAACGGCCGATAGATCAGCGCGATTCCGGTGTTATAGATGAGCTGGAATAGGACACGTTGCAAAGCCGTGAAAGTGGTGGTTGCTAAGCAAGTATCCTTGACGGAATACACGCGGAGGTAGGGTGGAATCGATCTGTACCATGTCTCAAGCTGCGATTTGAGAAACAGGGCGTCCCTATAATTGCAGGTCTTGAAACCAAGGGCATGACAAATGATGCGTCTCAGAATCGGCAACAGTTGGGACATGTATACGCAGGGGAGCGTAGCATGGGCCTCTGTCACTGGACTGGAGAAGACAACCTTTGATTCCTCATCGAACTCATCATCTGTTGCATTTGTTGGATGGCTGATAGAGTACATATCCTCGTGTATCACAGGCGGTAGTCCATGCTCAAGAGAGAGCAAGACATCGTAGTACTGGAGATAATACCAAACCCGCCGTCTCATTTCAACTTGGAATGGCGACAGAGCCTGTAAAAAGTCGTCACCATCCACATGGTAGCCCCGCTGTTGCGCGATACGAACAGTCAACGCATGAAGCTGGGAGAGATTGATGTCGTTGTCCACTTGATGGAAACATCGTGCATGAAGATGCATAGCCAAGGCTTCAACTGAAAATTCGGTTGCTGTGCTATACTGTCCGGACACAAGACATCGTGCAGATATGGAAATGAATGCCGAAGACTGGTAATTTTTATGCCTATCATCAGGTAGGATGGTGCCAACTGCAAGGACTGAGAATAGGATGCTTGCCCACAGAAGGTTCGCAGATTCAGGGTTGCTCCAAAAGGATTCGTACTGTCTGCAGAATTGGTGGATATGAATGAATGGTACAGCAATATGTCTTGCGTTGAGGTAGGTCAAGACTATCTCATCAGATTCCTGACGGGGGGGCAAAGCCGCCAAAACATCTTCTGGGGTAGCTTCGGCGAGATATCCAAATACGATGTCTGGAAGTTGGTTGACTTGCGGAGCCGTAACAGCCCTGTCATTGATAGCCTGCCGAATACGATCCATACCTGCGGCTAGTGTATCACAGGATGCGGCCGCTTGGTCCTGGTTGGGCTGGCTGAGCATACTCTGAAGAAGGCTCTGCATCTGTCTAAGCTCATTCTGGACTCGACTATCACCACGATTGGCCAGCGAAGCAGAAGGCGGTCGCGGATTTGAGTCTAGGCGGCATGAGTCCTGAACACCACGCTTCAAACATGGGCCGCATGGTTGTTGTCTGTCGCATTTCTGCTTGCGCGTGCGACATGTTGAGCAAGATACTGCGGGCCTGTTCCGCTTGATCCGTGGGGTTTGGGATACCCGGAACTTGGTGATATGACCTGCCAGGCTCTCGTTTGTCATTTTTTGCGAGTCTATTGGGTCGGGTTAGGCAGTGCTAATATTGCGGTAGATCAAAGAGATCATGTCGTCGTCAAAGTCGGTTTCTGGGGGATCATCACCTCGCCTGCTCGCGCTTCACGAGATGGTGGGGTTTTGGTTAATCCTTGCGCTCTGGTTGGCTGTACCAGTGCACTAAACTGCTTCGAGACAACGGAGATAGCCTCCAAGAAAAGGAGATGACCTTGAAGAAATGGCCCATGGGACCTTTATCCTAAGGACTGGAAAGATTTAAGTAGATTTAATAAAGCTTAGCGGGTCTGCAAACAAGTTGATAACCTAAATGTTGATCAGAAATTATCTTGCTCTCTGAAGGATGCAGATTCATCGACCTATATGTCTCAAGGAGCCTTGCAGGTAATCCCCAAAGCATCAGAGCTGATGTTCTCACACAGAAACTGCCCAGCACCAGTTCCAGACTTGACAGTCCAGCTCGTGAACTCAACATCGCAATTCTTCCCTTCAACAGGACAGTATACATGACCGGTAGTAGGCGCATACTTAGTACTAGTCTTCCCCGAGAAATTCTTGACATAGATCTCAGTCACCTGCGCCGTGCTGGGATACTGTTCGCAGTAAGACTCATCTTCGTTGTAGCAGGCATCATACTCGAATGCAGCACCACAGTTGTCAACGATAACACCATCCCAGGTAACGTTGCGGACAACTGCTGTTCCGTGATCAGGACCGCCGGGGTAGATCTTGATACCAGCCGCTTTCGTAGCGCCTTTCATGGTAGCATTTCTCACGTAGACATTAGTGACTGTGTCGGTGTTTGTCTTGCCGAGAGAACCGACTGATAGACCGTGAGATCCTTGGCAGGTGATGTCGATGACAGTGACTTGATCACAGCCTGCTTTGAATGCAACACAATCATCTTCGTTCTGGATGAAGATGTTTGAGAGAGTCGTATACTTGGACGCTCCGATATCGAATCCATCGGTGTTCTTTGGTGGATAACTGGACTTGCTGATGGCTGTCAAATGCATGTTGAGGAACTTGACCCTCTCACTATTAGATCCGATATCAACAAATACGTTTTGCGCGTTCTTCATAAGAAAGCCGTTGACTTCAACATCAGTAGACCCCTCCACGGCAAACATGACAGGCCTCTTCAGATCGCCGACGGATCCAAACCGATCCCACGCAGCTTGACCATTACCATCAATCTGTCCAGTACCAGCAGGACTATGGAATTTTATCCCATTAATTCCGCGAATGTCGATCTGAGTACGGGAGTTGTTCCAATATGTGTAATCGTCTGAGAGTTTGAGTCGGCCGTCGAGCTGGACCTCGCAATTTGTACACCCGGCGAAACTGAGCTTGCTTCTGATCATGTAGGTAGTATCCTTGGGGAACACGATGACTCCACCGTTGCCGCATTGCTTCAGCGAGGCGACGATGGCTGGAACATCATCTGTTGAAGCGGAGCCGGCTGACTTGGGAGTACAAGTCGCTCGCTTGTGATGCGTAAGAGAATGATCGTGTGAGGTTGGAGTGCTCGCGACTCCTTGGGTAAGCAGTAAAACAAGAGGAGCAAGGAAGGCTGGTTGAAAAAGCATTGTTGTAGTTGTCAGACGGTGCGAACGATAATCTGTAACTGTTTCGTTTTGTGTGGACTGGGTAATTTAAATACACCTTTTCTATCAAGACTCCCTGATGATGGATTAGGACACAATGCTCGAAGACTTCACTCTCCCCAAGTCATGAGTCTAGGTGAACCTCTGAAGTTGCCTACCTCCTGACGATCAGAGATCGTATCACCAGCTAAACTTAGCTGTAGAGCCGTCTCAACATATTATCCACCAATCAATCCATCTAGCAGTCTGGAAATACGACCCGTTGAACCAAAATGGACTCTAGCGTCTCTGGAAATTTGGAAGGGTTGTACTGTAGATTCGTCCAGTTTCAATGGGTAAATAGGCTGATCCCTGTCACTCTGGTCTGAACCCGAGGAAATCTCCGACTTGCAAACGAATACGCGCCAAGACCCCGCATCCTACCCTCCTTCTTGTATCTATTGCAATGTTTTCTGGGGTTGATCGAAGTCTGGTTGTCAATAGCCAATATCATCATGTTTTTTGGTTTAGCAAATGCAAGCTTTTAGCCTAATACCCCAAAGTCAACCCTGAGCTGCCCCCAAACTTTGACACTGAAATAGAACCCAGATTTCCTGTTTCGATCTCTTACTTGTCCGATTTACATTGGTCTCTGTATTTGACTTTCCTTATTCGATAAATTACGGAGAAGCAAGAACTTGAAATCGCTTTCACATGATGCCAATCCTCTTGCAAAGCTAGTCAACGGCAGAAAGTTGCCGAGTGTCTGTTTGTCGTCGTTTGGACGTCCTGTTTCAGCCTGATATCAAAATGCAATTTTCCATGAATGAGGTAAGGTTCTGGATAACCTTAGCAAAGCTAAGTGGTAATCGAATCTACCTGAAAACAAGAGACTTGCCTGGTTTTATCTCTACCCAGGCTATCATCACACGTTGAAACCGTGCAGTTAGAGAATCTCTACTCTCACCATGAGCATGTCGTTCCCCAAAAGCTTTCTACACTTGGTCCAATTGGCCCTTCTCTTCGGCCAATGCCCATCGTCTGGTGAAGCAGCCAGTCTTCCAACCCGAGCGGCCAACAGCCGCACTGTTGCCCCTGCAAACTGTATCGTGGTAAAGCCTAGTGGTGCTGGTGCATCAGAGTTTACCACTCTACAAGCTGCCGTCAACTCTATCGGCTCATCTACGAAGCCTGCATGTATCTTCCTCAACTCGGGAACTTACAATGAGCGAGTCGAAATTAAGGTCAAAGCACCGTTGACCCTCTATGGATCAACCACCGAGTAGGCCAATGCCCATCCAGAGACCTCGAAGACACTAACGCAGCATCTCAGTACTGGAACCTATAAGAAGAATAGTGTCATTATCCAGAATACACTTGGCTCACAAGATGCGGGCTCTTTGGACGCAAGCTCAACCGTGAACCTCAGGTCCAACGACTTCGCCGCTTACAACATTAATTTTGTCAATGGATATACGGCTGGGCAGGTAAGCTCACCATATCATGGGAGAAGGAAATGTGTTAAGCATAGGATAGGCTGTTGCCTTGACGGCAAATGGCAACAAAACTGGATTTTACGGCTGCTCCTTCAAGTCATACCAGGATACTCTATATGTCAAGGCTGGCTGGATGTACTACTCCAACTGTTATATCGAGGGTATGTATTTGTTAAACAACTGTTCCTGATCACGGAAGGTAGCATTTCTGAGTCACAATTATAGGGGCGGTTGATTACATTTTCGGCAACGGTCATGTATGGATAGGCGAATGTGAGGATACTAATGTCCCCCACCGACCGATTCTAACCCTTCTCAGCCACTATTGCGTCTAACGGACCTGGATACATCACTGCATCATCTCGAACCGAACCAACCGACACCTCACGTTACATCATCGATCACAACACGGTAAGTGCAACGGCAGCCCGCCCTGATAACAACACCTTGACAAAGTTTAGATCACATCTACCGCCACACAAGATTTGACCAACAAAGTCTATCTCGGGCGTCCTTGGAGAGTTAACGCACGAGTGATGTATCAGTACAGCACTCTAACAAATGTCGTGAGACCAGAGGGCTACTCGCCCATGGCCGAAGGAGCAACACCGTAAGATTTCAAGATCTCTAAGGCGATCAATGGCTAACTCTATTAGTATCTTCCAAGAGTTCGGAAATACCGGTGCTGGTGCCGATACGTCACAGAGAAAATATTTCACTCCATCGGATAAGGCTCTGACGAAGCAGGATCTTTGGGGAGCTGACTTCAAGTGGTATGATACAAGCTATTAATGCTCGAGATCTACATACATAAGTAGGAGGCAAGTCATACTACTAACAAGAACCCGATCTCAGCTTGCTAGCTACGGATAATTTATTGACTTGAGGTTTGAGTGTTGACACTAATGTTCCATCGTCGTGATGTCTAACGGCACTCCATCAGTTCTTTTGACTCCACCCATACCCTCAACCAATGCTCCTCTCCGGGTCTTGCAATATTGAGATGAAGATATGCGTCCTCCTCTAGCTCCCAAGTCAGATCGCCTGGAGAGCCCTCTTTGACAACCACGACATCTGGCTCTTCTTCCTCCACCACTGGCTTAGTATGCTTAGTACATAACTCTTTGAAATGTTTCATAGCAAGCTCATTAGCCACTTGAATCCCCTTAGACGCTGTGGCGATGCTAAAGCCATAATTAGCATCTGTTCCCTTCTGCTTCATAATAACAACATAAATATCCTTCCCACTACCCTCAACGGCGGCATGGTTGACCTTGTCAACAGCTTCCAACAAGTCAGTAGGAAAAATGCCACTAGAGTCACCATCCTTGGTGCGGTTCTCTGCTTTGAGCTTTGACAGATCGATATGTCCAGACGGATCATCCTCCTTGACTACAGGCTCACTCGGGGACGCTAACAGAAAGTCAGATATCCCAGACATGCGGTGAAAACAAGGGCAACGAATACGTCAAATATGTGATGATGGTTGATCTTACCTTCCTGGTTCGTTTCCTCGTTCATATCCACGTCACTCGACTTTTCATCAGTTGCCGAACTTGGGACGTCCGACACGCTGTTCTCCGCTGGAGGTTTGTCGTCAAGCTGCTCCTCCTTTGGCTCTTTATTGACGATAGCCTTAGCATCTGGCTCAGATTCCAGTTCCAGCAGCTTACTGGGCTGTTCGTGATGTTTTTCTGTACACTTTCTCTCGGACAAGTGCCAAATTTGCTCGGAGTCGAGAAATGGGACGATGTATTCGTTCACAAATGCTTTCGAGACCCCCAGCGATACTGCATCGTTGACGGCGTTCTGCATCCTCGCGATGTACTCCTCTCTGATGGAGCCATCGGTAGTGTAGTCCTCACTAACATACACCAATGCTTTGACTTGTTCAGCGCGTGAATGGCGTCCTGAACGCTCCTCGCCGTCCATGTAAGATATAGGATCAATGTGGAGTGGCGCATTGAATCTCACTTTGCGATTGGCATTATTGGGAAAATGAGCCACATCGCCGCTCATCGAGTCCCGGCGCTGCTCAAGTAGATGGGATAATCGACCAATCTTGAAGTTCGCGTATTGCTGATGTGGTTCAAAAGTAACTCTCATCAGATACTTCTGGTAGAAACCCTTTGAAACGCCTTCCGAGCGATCCAGAGTCCTTTCATCTTTGGGACCGATCATGTAGAGAAGACCCTCGACTGAGTGCTGGCTTCCAGATTCAACGACGTTGGCGACTCCGCGCTCATTGATCTGCCAGCGATAAGACTCAAGAGTGGCCTTGCCTTTGAAAACGCTTCCGGGACAGCGATGGGCCATTTGCGCAAGATGCAAGTTGCTCCCGTAGGCAAAGTACAGAGTGCTGACTGCTCTGATCATCCTTGACCCGGGCGCGTCAACTGTGGCAGACTGCTCGTAAGTTGGACCCGACGGATTGAAGGCATACATGACTCTCGGTTGTAGATAGTGAAAGGAAAAGTTGTTTGGAGACGAAGGGCTGGAATACGAGAGAAGAGGGAGAGTCTGGGAATTGGGATGGCGGGGCAGACCGGTCGCATGAATTCACAGCCTGATAAGGGAAACAGAGCCTCAATCAGGCTGCACTCCGACCACTGTATAATTCTGACTGTGAACATCAGGGTACAGGACCGAACAATATGCATCAGGCCTAATTCGTCACCACCCACACCCTTTCCATCATTCATCGATACCCATGCGGCTCTAATAACACGAATTCCATTTCAAAATTCCTCTAAGACCTACCAAGAATACTTGCACTTTACGCTCACCCGGTCCAGCGGGTGATTGATGATACGATTTGGTGATGATGACTGCATAATCCGCCTAATGGTAGCCTCCAATCAAGCTTGATGAAAACCCGCTTGGTGTTACCTTGCCAGTCAGTCTGACTCTCATGTGAAAATGCACTTTGTGCCATTTCTATTCTCGATGCATCATGATGGAAAAGGGAATTCTGGACCGCCAGGCCAGCCCACCATCAATTATGATGGATGTAAACACTGTAAGCATTAGAGAGTATGCCTACGGTCAAGGTATCGAACCAGGGGAAGGCGGCGGCTGAGTCTTGCTGGAGGAAGGTGAAATGTCAAATAACTAGCCATGAAGCGGACGACGATGGCAGCTAGCGCATAGCATCTGTTGATAGTCTCCAAATTCATCCTTCTCATCTCATCTAGCCATGGCTGATTATCATTTCGGTATCGAGATTGAAGTCATTGTCGGACCTCACAAGGTTCGGACACCTCTTAGCTCCAAGCATGCTTTGTACTATAGCAAACTGGCTGCGTCTTTGCGAAAAAGAGGTCTTAAGGCCAAGGCAGACGATCTGCAACAAGGCTATACCAAAAGACCGGAACACTACGACAAATGGTGGATCACCAAGGACGGGTCTCTTGGGTCCCATATCGACAAGAGTAAGAAGGCCTATCCATTCTCATCAGAGTTCATGTTGACAGAGTTCAGTACCAATGGAGGCAGTCTCCCCGGTCCTCAGCCTGAGGGCAAACTGGGAAAATGAAATCGATGTCTTCTGGACCGCAATGCGTGTTGTCTTCCACATGCCCGATCGATCACTTCTTTGTGGAAGTCATATACACGTATCCAAAGGCCTCAACCAAACCTTCTCTCTTCCGCAATTCAAAAAGATCGCATTTGGCGTCGTCTACTATGAGGGCCTCATTCTAAAGCTTCTCATGCGAGAGCGAGCCAACAACCGATACTGCAAGCAGAATACTCTGAACTCGACGCAGCTGATGCGGTGCAACGGCAACTACAACGCTGTAGCGGAGCTGATCAAGAGTGCAAAGAGCACCACGGCCTTGAAGAATATCATGCAGAACGATAGGTACGTTCTGTGGAATTTTGACAACATCGTCCCCGGGAGCTCTGGAACCATTGAGTTTAGAGGCGGGAGGTGCCTAAGGGGGGAGATCAGAACTAAACGATGGATTGCTTTCACTATTGCCTTGATCCAAGCTCTACTCAGCATGGTACGTTCCATCAATTATTCTTAATGCTCCTGGCTACTAACTTGTTCGAAGAATAACATCGCAAACCCCAATGTTTCCACTCTAGAGTCATGGACACCGGAGGGCCTGTACAATATGATCAAGAAATCCGCCAGTCAGCTTTCCCTAAGAGACTCTTTGCCAGAAGACTGGAAGGTCTTGAACGAATCGCAGAGATGAGATAAAGTTGCAATTATTCATGTTATGAGTTTATTTGAAGTAGCTATCAATCAATTTGTTACCTTGAGTTCATGAGGCTTTGCCAACTTGCGATATCTTGACTTAAACATTGGGCAAGATAGTTCATAGGCAGCTAAGTTTCATAACGTCGCTTCGTGAAGAAGTAAGACTCCAAGTTAGCTAAAATGGGCTGTTTCTTCTTGTCCACATGCGCAAAAGGCAAGCCAAGAGGATGCATCACTAAGGCACTTGAGGTTTTCAACAAAGGGCAGCCTTATCATGCAGGCTACACCGTTTTGAGCTACCATGGTTTCGGACAACTGCTCGTATAGTTGCAGCGGTACGCGATTTGACGCACCCAATCTGGTTGAGTACTTTCAGCTTTCAAGCTGGGGACCAGTCATGATCGCACCTTTAGCAGCCATCAGTGACCGGTATTGGAAGGTGTTTAAGACACATGAGGCTCAGGAGACCGGTGTCACGGTGACTCATATACTCAAATTACAATTTCTAAATCTTGCATGTTTGCTTTTGATGAGGCCAATCATCAAGCATGTATCCTCATACCCAATTAATTGCACCTTCACAAGACAGTTACATCAACCATGACTCAGCCTAAGACCAGGCTTGCCTGCGGCTGAACAACTTGTCAATATTTACAATTACAGGAGCAGGGAGCTTGAAACAATGTATTATTTGGATATGCATGCGTCCCAAATTACAACTTCCGGTAGGCTGAAGTGAATACGGCGAGCCTGACATCAGACAGCTTCATGGCCACCCCCACGTCCAAGAGGCTGATTGTGAGAACGGTCTTGAAAACCTCTGGGAAGTGCTTACACTTCGTCCCAAAGTTGAGCCTTGGCGCTGAAAAGCGCTGCCCCATGTTCTGTGCTGGGGCGATGAGCTCCGTCGCCCTCTTCGACGAGGCTCTTCGGGATCTGAAAGGCCTCTGCGATGGCCACTTTGACGCGTCTGTCTTCTTCTCTGGTCTTCCCTTTGGAACCTTCTTGAGACTGATCTCAGTGGAATGGACGGTCGAACCGTATTCTCGAAGAAGTCACTGGGGATACCCAAACTGACAGCATCCCTTATGCCACAGTTCATGCGGTCAATGTATTCATCCCGTGCGGTACCCCACTGAGAGTAACGGCTGCTGAGATAAACCAACACGTTGCTTCTGATTCTGCCTTGCTGCTCGGGCTCATGGGATCGCGATCCTGACCGCACTGCGTTGACAGCCTTATCTAGCCCACCATCTTGGACAAGGTATCGTGTTGGGAGCTGGAGGTCTTCAACCGCTTCATGTAGCACAACGCTATGATATGACTTGCTGTAAGCGCCGGAGTGAACGCCTTCGTTTCTGTCTAGGCGGGCTTCATCGTCGACGCTAACTTGATAGACCAATCCGTGCACATTGTAGCCGCTGCAAGGAATCACGTTCGCGAAGCCTCGAGTGTTGATCTGCCATCGGTGATCCATCAGAACCGCCCTGCCAACATAGTAACTTTCGGGGCAGCGGCTGGCCATTTGCTGCAGCCAGAGGTTACTGCCATAGGCGAAGTAGAGCTGCGCCGGTAGGTCCGGCATGGCTTGATTGTGCATGTACACAACACAACCCTGGTCGAGTTGTTCTTGGGGCTGATACCCAATGATTGACAGAGTGAGGCTCCGAGATTCTATGCGAGTTGGTCGGAAGGATTTCCGTTGGAACCTGACAATTGATGGTCAATAATTTACATGCGTTAGGCTGCGACGAGCGAGGCAATTTATGGTGGCTTTCTAAATGAGCTGATTAATTTCCTTGGTCACGCTCGCTGTCATGTAACCTTAGATGACGGTTGCGACACTTGCGTCTTCGCGGTTGTAATTCTTATCTGCGCGTCCAGCAGTCAAAGCCACGTCCAAGGCTGCATAAAGTTCCAAATTTGGACCGAGAGGGTGCTCAGCTGCTACATAAATAAAGCGTCGATTTTTATCAGATCAATCCTTCTTTATGCGGGCGCTTGCAATCATAAAAGTGCGGTACTACAAAGCTCAAACAAACTGGGATGATGGGTGGGTGGTGCAACCCTCTTAGACAGTGCGAGCCTGATTGTGTACTTGAATAGATACACAACAACCCGTAATCTGACTTGCGAGTACAAAGCCTGATCCATTTTGATTGCCTCATCCAATTTTTGATGTTGCTACTGATATCTTGATTATGAACATGGCCTCCCCGATTGCTTGTGATGGGCAACTCAGTCATCTTCTACTTGATCCACGTGAGCCACCATGTCGTCGTTTGGTTCATACAACTTTGGGGTCGAATTGGAGCTCATTGCTGAGCCCAAGCGAATACGCCACCCTCTACTGCGTGCTGTCTACTATGAAGAGCTGGCAACATCATTGAGATATGATGGCGCCGAAGCAGAAGCAGACAAGCTCAACCAGCGATACCGAAAACGTCCAGAACACTACGATAAGTGGTGGATTACAAAGGATGGATCGTTGGGGGATCCTGAGCATCCATGTAGTGAGTGTTTTAAATCTTTGTTGTGATTATCAACTAATATTTGGACTTGCCCATAGTTCCGCTTGAGGCTGTCTCACCTATACTCTCAACTGACTACACATGGGAAAACGATGTAGACACTTTCTGGAACTCTTGGGACCGTGTGTTCCACATGCCAGAGTCATCTATGGCCTGCGGAAGCCATGTTCATGTGTCACCATCACCAGACATGGGATTTGACCTGAACCAGCTTCGCAATATTGCTTTTGGCATCGTGTACTATGAACCACTGGTCATTCGCCTGCTTCCATACCATCGACAGAACAACAAGTACTGCAGACCTAACACACTGCGTTCTGGACCATTGTATGACCTCATGTCGAGCTATCACGAAGAAGCAGCACTCAGAGAACTATGGGATACCCTTGACGATGATGTTGATGAAGAAGATATCAGAGACCTCATGCAGTCTGGCCCAGAGTCGAAGCAAGAGAGATATGTCCTCTGGAATTTTGACAACGTCTTTGGGGGAGGCTCCGGTAGCATCGAATTTCGAGGAGGTCCAGGTTTGAGAGGTCCGGTCAAGACGAAGAGGTGGATATCATTTGTTGTCGCTTTCGTCCACATGTGCACAAATCTGGTAATCTTCTCACCCAACCCTTCGTTGTGTTCCTTGTATAAGCACTGACTTCTATCACAGGATGTCGCGTCCTGGAGTTACTTCACAAGGCCAAGTATGGACAGATTCTGGAGAGACTTACGTAGGTCTGCGCAAGCTGTCAGTGTTAAAGAGAACCTCCCATCGGACTGGAAAGTCATGGCAGGATTGGTCAGGTCAGTATTCCCTTCCCATTTCATGACCTGTGACTGGCCATTTGCAGCGGAAATTCCTATGAGGAATCAACGATTGATGACTTCAGCGATTCAGGCTATAGTGATGACTCATCTATCATGGGAAAGTCGGACTCTGAATATTCCGACTCTGAGTACAGCGATGGAGAATATGAAGCCCTACAGCAGGAGTTAATCCGGGAGAGAGAACATCGTTGCACAATTCTTTAGGTGGCAGGGAGATATCATAGCGGGGTCTTACGATTGACAATAAACATTGCTGACTGCATATTTGCGGCTGAGATTGGCACCAATCAGAATGAATCGGATTGATCGCAGTAGAATGCTGTTGGTGAGATTCCAGACATGCAGTTTCGGGCTTGCCTTATCAAATGTGATCAGTCTTGGCAATCAGGCGCTGAGATAAGGATTCGATTGATAATAATTCAGACACATTGTACCATTCTGCAAGCTGCGTTGCCGGGCGACAAATGCCTTGAGACTCGCGCTTCATCATTACACTGGGACGTATTGACTACTCCCTTTCTATCTGTCCACTGAATGTCGGTTTTAGGTAAAAGAAAAAGGCTCGAATCATCCGAATATGGTGATGCATGGATGTGGTCCAGAAGCCGAGCTAGCCCAGCCGACAGCTTCAGCCTCAACGTGCATGCATATTTGGCCCCCAAGACCTCTTCCGTTGGGTGCTGATCATGGGGGCGAGAGGCATCGTCAATGCTTCCCAAACCTTTCGCCGTGCAACAGACTGTCATCTTACCAAGTGTTGGAATTGGGTCATGTCTCAAGCCAGTTGTTTCTTTGGTGGCATGAGAACTTGTGAGCATGCATAAGTTTCGCAGTCATCTGCTGGCAAATGGGTTGTCTATGGCTGATTAGACCTTCCCATCCAACCCTCATGATATCTTGCAATGTACCGACCTTCTGGGAGGCATCAGGAGCAACCACAATGTCTGCATAAGTGGCAACCTAAGCAATCTTCAAGACATGGGAAACGACCCGAACAGGTGCATGAGAAGATCCCAATTCGACAGGATTGGGAGCTAAGAGCCGTTCTTGAGCCTGTCTATGTTTGAAGAAGTCGGGAATTATCGTCGGCATCTTGGAACTTTGGAATAGTGCCTCAGCCGCACGCAAGCCAGAGGACTGATTCCTCACCGGCATCAAGCCTCTTCATGCAAGTGTCCCGTCTGGTGCTGTGGCTTGCTCATATCACCGCCGCCATATCACCTTACATGCATTTGAGCTCTTGAGAGGCAAAATGAGGCTCCACGGCCCAGCTGATGCTGTACAGCTGCTTCCTTCCATTTTAATCCTACCATTTCTCACTTGTGTTCCTCGCTGCGTAGATGTTCTTTTCAGGCTACTTTTTCTGAAACAATAGTATTGTTCAACATGCAGCCGGCCATTCTGTCGTGGTTGGTGTCACTCGTCTTGGTTCATACCAGTTACGGCTCCGCTCTGTATGCTTTCTTCACCGACCTCACCATCCAAGTTGGCGCGCAAGACCCTACTACGGGGAAGCTCCTCTACAGTAACTGCAATAGCCAGGATATCCCAATCTTCCCACTCGAAAAGCCGAATATCCTCGATACGAGAGAAACACCACGCAATGGCACTGCGCTTACAGCCGTAGGCTGGGGGGACTTGAACTTTATCACTGTACGTGGTACCTCTCCAAGCTGATCATGGTATGAAGCTTACAGCATGTCCAGTCGCAGGTCTTCTGGCAGACGGAAGATAATACGATCGTGCAGGGGAAATACATTTGTAACATGACGACGGGAAAGCTTGTGCGCGACCGCGAGTTCCAGATCTCGGCAGCGGCTGGTGTCGACTCCATCCACAACGAGACGGGCCTCTCAATTGTCAACCTCGGAGAGAAAGATGGATATCGTCTGTTCTACCATGATGAAGACAGGAAAGTGAAGATGCTGTGGTATACTGATGATGACGGATGGAATGATGGGGGCGCCATCTCACAGGATACTGCCGGGGGCATGGCGTTAGGGTCAACGATATATGACTTGAAGAACATTACCGTGCCTTTCCCGAAGGACTCTGAGAATATCGAGCTGTCACGTCTTGATAAGTCCGGGCTCTGGACTCTAGGTACGTCACGTGGCGCTGTCGCGCTGGTAATCGTGGACAAAGCAATGGCTGACAAGTAATAGACGCGTTCCCGAACACGTTCCTCGCACCTTACACCAACAATACATTGCCCTCGGATATGTATTGGAGCTTCGAAGACGAAGCTGCCTTCTCTCTTCCGGCCTGGAACTCGTCCCTCGAAGCTATCGGCGCGGCGGTGGACCGATCACGAACACGAAGTGTCTTCTATATCGGCGACGATAAGAAGGTACATGAAGTCAAAACGACGAAGAATGGTTGGCAGCTTGGCTCAAACCAAACAGAACGCGCATGGCCTGTTGCCGATAATGCAAGCTCCGGTCTAGCCGTAGTCTCTCAACAGAGCGAAGGCAAAGCTTGGCTATACTACTGGTCCAACGAGACAATTGTGCAAGCCTTCAAAGACTATGACGGCGACTGGGTTGATGCAGAAGCGTTACCGGAAAAGTTTCCGACAAATGGGACAGATGGCAGAAAGCCCAAAGGCAGACCAGCACAAGAGGATGAGCCTGAGCCTGAGGGTTCTAAAGGCTTGAGCTCGGAGGCAAAGGCTGGAATTGGTGTTGGAGTCGGTGTTGGAGTAGGCGCGCTGCTGATAGGTGTTCTGGCTTGGCTGTGGATGAAGCGACGCAGAGAACGCGCTCACCAAGAGAAAGTCTCGGGTATTGTGGAAGTGGGAGGAAGCCCTCTAGAGCCACGTTTGTCGGTGTTCAAGGAGGACTTGCCCAGAGAAACTGAGCATGTCGAGCCATCAGAGCTGGCTGGCCAAGGACGTCCAGCTGAGCTGAGCCACCACGATTCGGCGGTTTACGAGATGCCAGAGCATCATGCAAGCGCGTAACGGGCATCGGATTGAATGAGCAAGGCGGAATAAGATTGTCAATTTGAACATGAGTATGAATAGTAGTCAATTCCCCCTCTACCTCTGTCTACATTATTGCAAATGAATGGGTGCAGACTGAAAGCTTGATCTTGTAGCGACTTTGTCAAGCCAAACTCACGGGTGCTCGCGCCGTGCTGGAAGTCGGCGGGGTACGTACGTACAAGGGCTCTAGCACTGGTTTCTGGTGGTGCAGTAGCCTATAAACTAGCGTAACAGCCCCCAAGACTCGGCCGCTCGATAAATCGCACGAACCACGTCTGAATGGGGCTCGACCGGTCGGGCCTCAAATTCCCGGCTCTTCCCATACGAGCCGAATCCGACTGCAAGGACATGATATTTACTCAGAGGGATCAGAAAGAACATGCAGAGAGACAAGCCCGGAGCCGGAGGCAAAGACACACAAACCAAGAACAGTTCATCACATTCCCGCGACCGCCTAACACTAGCATTGATGGCTACCTGAAAAGACAGAAATGTAGAAAAGCTCAATGAAAACGGTGTCGCCGGGGCCGTGCGAAAGGGGCTCCCGACGCCAGCCACTTTGGCATCTCAGCCAGCCACTGGGCCTGGTTCTAACCAGGGTAATTAGAAGCTATCGATTTCCCGGGGAGCGGCCCGTACCATTCACCAAATCATAACTAAAACGGAGCAAGTCCGCTGACAGGCCGGACCAATTGATCCCTGGGCGATTAATTTTGGAACAGGTAATCTGAAATGAGAATGCTGAGCGAAAGCCACAGCTGACTCCCGGAACGCTATTGAATGCTGAGGCTGCCTGGTTCCCAATTTCGTCTCAGCTTGTAAGTCTATTGACCGGGTCACTCCCCAAAATGGTTGAATCTCAAGGCTAACACACGGGCTGTATCTATAGTTCGAGCACGGATTAAATCGAGGGATGGACCGATATAGACCATTGGAACGGTGGATTGGAATGGAAAGGCGCCAGTCCAGGATCTGGAGAAGTAATATAAAATACAGAGTCTGACCCCTGGCTTTGAACTGGCTAAGACTTTGAAACTCCATCTGATACTCTCTACCGTCACCATGATTCTAAATTCCTTTCTCGTCTCATCGCTCGTAGCCACTGGCCTCGCTTTATACATCCCTCAAGAGCACATCACAAGCAATGAATGCAATTGCGACGGAGAGCTTGTTCACAGAAACGATACCCAGAGACATCTCTACATTTGCGGCGATGAACGTCTTGGGCCCACAGACCTCCCCAAGAATCTTCCTCTAAGTACATATGTCGCCAGCTATGACCGCTTTGGAGGCTTGACTCCCAACGAATTTCTTGAGAAGTGGTGGAATGACACAATGCGTGCCGATGGCAAGAAGCCAGCTGGCTGGATGTATCCGTCAAAGAACGGTTTTGAGTTGGATGATGACGAGCGGCCCATAAGGGCAAACGTGAATCTTCTAAAAGGAACGCTGGTTGACAGGTTTGGAGAACCAACAGGTAAGGCATACCGTGAGCCCTATTCCAAAACCAAAGACTGACATGTTACGAAAGGACGTTTCCTCTCTCCTGCTACAGCCCCCTTCTCACAGCGGGCTCTCCACCCTGCCAATCTCATTACCGGGAAGAACCAAGAATTCCCCAGCAATTACCACTTGTACAAAGTGACCAAATCATTCACTGTTCAAACGGGGCCTATTAGGCCATGGTTTGGTCAGCCAGGCTATGGTGTACAGTTCTTCCTTGGTGAGGGCATTACGGTGAATGATTACCTGAGCAATGGTAGCTTAGAACCGCTTAACCCATCGGCCTTGATCCGGGAGACAAAGCACTGCGCACTGAGTGGAGGAGATACCAATTTAGATTCAGAAGAGCTGTAGACGAGTAGTACGAGATATCAGAAGTGAAAGGCAATGTGAAATAGCTAGAAATGGAAGTTACCAAGTTTTGACTGTCCTACTGCGTGTTTAACATTCCCATTGTTCTACATCATGATATTCGTTCTGGCGTTACCTACTAGCAGAAACTTCACGTTAGTTATCACTAGCCATATCTCTGCTTCAAAGAATATGAATTGAAGATAATTTATTAAAAGAGGTACCATAAACCTCCAGAGAATCCACAGTCCTCTCCATAACGATCTTTTCGCCCGCTCACACCGCTATCCATTACCTTGAGTTCATAATTGTGCCTACAGGGGTTCAGGACTGGTATACTCCCAGTGCTCTGTCAGGTCGAGAGCCAGGTGATACAATCTTCCAATCGAAGACTCATCAGAATCAAGTGCTTCATCATCGACCTGCCGCCTCTTATCACATTTGTCACAGTAAATATTGCTCATTGAGGTGATAGTGCCGCAAAGCTTTCCCGAGATGTTTTTGTTGCACTTCCACTTCTTGTGGTCTTTGCGTACAGTTGTTGTCGTGGTGGCCATTGTGGAACTCTCTGGCTTATAAGATCTTTATGTTCTACTTTGTATGGATTTATTTGATTGAGTTCTTGATCAACGCTTTTGTGTTGTAGAGTGAGGATTTCAAAAGATTTGATTCGAGGAAGTAAAGACCGTATTTATACCCGGCCTTCTCCCACGGTTATTCACTTCAAAGAGGAACCTCAATGTGGCAATATATGTCTTGTAATATCCTGACGCCTCACTAAGGCGTGACCTAGGCGTATCTTGTCGTTACGAGCTATGGATGAAAGCATATAGTTATCATAAAGCTTGGGGCTGCCTCACGTCTTTTAGCTCACTTGTCAGGCATGCATGCCATGCTGGTAGCATGAATCAGATAAGACACCCTTGTGTTCCATCACGGTGGTCAAGGTTACAAGCCCACTGATGAGGAGATGATAGCTTGTGTGACGCATATCCCCGGATCCTTGATCCACCCTGAACTACTTGCTGAAGCACAACATCAATGCTTACCGTGATTAAGTGACCTCTGACTTTCGTGATACTTAGCCATGTGGGAAGCCTTAACCTTCTCAGGGACTCTATATCAGTCCGCGGACCGACGGCCATGTTTATTCCAATTCCCAGCACAGGCCCTAGTGACAAACTTCCCTCACCAACCACCATCAACAGCCAAACTCTACTATTACATCACATCCATGGAGACATTTGGACGAGTTACGAAAGACGTGAGCAGCCATCATGTCCATTGGCAGTGCAAGAAGCGGCGAAAGGTTTGCGATGAAATTTGCGGTAAAATCTGCGGTGAAATAAACGACATGGCACTCAAGCAATGTAAAGAGTGCAAAAGGACACGGCAGGGCGGTGATGCGGCCCTGCCCGCATCGTCACAAGACCCTCTCTCAGGCAAAATACCAGAAACTGGATATTTGAGCCATGTCGATGAGAAGGGCGAAGAGCACTGGTATTACTACGACACAAACGCAAAAAGACAGCCACAGCTTATCTGATCGTCGAGACAAATCTGTGGAGAGGAAAGGAAACCATATGGCTCCTGGTTCATAACATCAATGTGGGCTACGCTAAGTACACTAGACAATTTCTCTATCATCAAACTCTAGTCGAGGTGCTTCACATCAGCCTTCTCAATCACTTGCTTCGTTTCCAGCTCATCTGAATAAAGTCCTTCTGGCGCATCGCCAAAGATGACTGAAATCTCCTCCAGTGTACGTCCGCGTGTCTCAGGATAGAAGAAGAAAATCACGAAACCGTAGGAGACGAGAAGAGCCACATAAACGATGTAGTACTTCCAGGTAATGGCCGACAAGGCAATTGGGTTGACAAAGACGTTGAAAATGAGGGCCAGGATCATAATCATCCAGGCTGCGGAGATTCCACGGCCACGTAACTGGAAGGGCCAAAGCTCGAGAGGGTAGGCAACTTGAAGAGGAGTTCTGCCAAGGGCCGCGTTAGTGATATGATTCAGGGTATACGTGAGTGGAATAGAGTTGACTAACATGGCTATGGCATAACCAGCATTGAATAAGAACACAAATGGAATCATTGTGACTCCAACCGATCGTGATCCAGTTTGCGCAAAACTTCCCGACATAGCAGTGATAAGGATAAAGCTGACAAGCATGACTGCGCACGAGATCATGAGAAGAACTCGTCGTCCCAGTTTCTCAACGCATGAAGCGCCCGCAACTGCAGCCAACCAACTCCAGATCTGGAGACATCCCATGATCAGAGTTTGATCAGTGACGCTGGTGATGCCGACGGTTGCAAGGACTGTGGAGAGATAATAGCTGACGACTCCGTTACCGACCCACTGACTATAAATCGCCAGTGATGCTGTGATGAAGAGTCGACGACGATGGGCGGGAGTGGATACTAGCGATGCCCAGGAGCTTGACTTCTCGGCTTGTTTCTCGGACTCGATGGCGGTCGTAATTTCGTGAAGTTCAAAGTCGACAAGCGGATGGTTCGCGTCACCGCCCTGTAAAGAAGTACTTAGCTAACTATTCGATATGCGCCGATCATGTCAATTTGACTTACCGCGTGCAGGTTGCCCAGTGTCTCCCGCGCTGCGTCTTCCCTTCCTACAGATACTAGCCATCGAGGACTCTCAGGCACCATGATCAGAGCAGGAAGTGCAACAACAGGCAAGGCGATCTGGAGAATGGTCGGAATCCTCCAGGCCCAGTCGTTGTAGTTCCTTGTGCCATAGCACGTCCAAGCTGCAATGATACCACCGATGAAATAGTTAGTGTTGGTCAAAGCAGTAATGACGCTTCGATGGCTGGGGTACGCGATCTCCGTAATGAGAAGAGGGATTGAGGTCGCGAACATGGCAGTCGGGATACCGAGGATGAAACGGCCAGCGATCCACTCTGCCTCGGTCTTAGCACCTGTCTGAAGGCCAGTACCAATTGCCAGCGGAATGAAGCCCAGAAAGCCTGGTAGACGGCGGCCGTATTTGTTTGCGAGCCATGAGCTAGGCGGGCAAGCTACAAAGAATCCGATGAAGTAGATAGCGTTGATGAAGCCGGACCATTCGCCAGAAGGATGGTCCATGAAGTCGCTCCATTGAGGAAGAGATTGAAGACCGTTGAGGAGACTTCCGTCATATCCGATGGCAGATTCTTGTTCAAGTCAGTTCTCAAGAGCCATGATGATCATTCCTTTGCAACTCACGGAAGCAAACTAAGCCCAGGATCAAAGTATTGAGTTTGAGCAAGTGGGCTTGCTTGTACCACGGTGTTGTCTGGTTCGGTAGTACAGCCTCAATGCCCCCAGACGGAGGCTGGATCTTTGAGTCCACAGCCATGGTTCTCAATTGACTCGGCGTATAGTTAATTAGTGGAGTTGTTGATAGTCACTATCTGAAGAGCCAAACCGCAAAACGGGGGGCGATCAACGCTCATTATAAACTACCACGGCATGATACTGCACGGGGCACCCAACAGCACGGAACTATCCCCGCGCGGGTCGACACAAAACGTCGCGGGGTCTCCAGGTTTTTTTCGCAACGCCCCCAGATCTCCAGATTATAGGATGATATGGACAAGGGATAGACAATTCGATACCACCTTGTTCCACTTAGCTGAGATACTGGCCAGGGTACATGACAGGAAAGGAACTCGGTAACCCCGCAGTTGTCTAATTGATCTTCCCATCTTTGCGAAGTTTGCCGGATATTGCCTGTTCAAAGCGTCACTTGCACGAGTCAGGCACTTGTCCTGATATGATTCAAGGCCTGGATGAACTGCGGTTAACTCGGTCTAGGTCCGGTTGGAAGCTCTAGCGTCGGTAGAAGCTGGGAAACTTCGTTTATGAGTCGGATAGCAATTATTTGAGATTGTTACAGGTTCAAGATGAAGATCTGAAGCTGTCGGCACTTGGGCCGTCTAAAAATAACACAATACCCGGACACTTAGGTGATGGATACGCCGGATCAGACGATCAGAAGGCCAAACGATGAGATTCTGATGTAAACTGACCCCGTCTTCCATCTTCAAAGTCCTTCAACTTCATGAAAATTGTTAGACTGTCGACTGTGAAGCTGCTGTTGAGCAAGTTCTCCGGTAGTTTTTCTGATCCCGTGAGCAGTCTCGGGCCCGTGAAGTGGGATACAGCCCAGGTACCCTTGCATTCAACACTTGTTTCGGACACGCAAATGACTGGCTCTCCAAGTTTCCTCCTCCTCAATCACCAATCCCCAGGCTTTCCGAAAACACTAGCTCCGCCTCCACACGATACCCCAACCCGTCAAATGAAGCCAAGGCCGTGAATAGGACCGAATCGGCTCCGTCCAATCGCGCTCAGAGCAAGATCATGGTAATGTGATACGGCAGTTGCGCGAGTATCGGGTCATGATATCCAGAAGCAGGATGTGTACGTTTGTAATGATCATGTAATGCTCAATATGCATTAAGTTCTTGAACGGGCGAAAGGATTGTTTCATGGATGGCAACATGGAAACTGACGATCGATGAAAGGGCCAATGCATTCTCCTGTAGATCGACTGTGTTCCGTGGTTGATCACCATGAGCACTTAGTCCCGGGGAACTTTCTTAGTGCGCTTGTAACCAAGTCCGCGCTATTTCCCCAGATTGATGCTCCCTCGGCTCATGCACAAAGTGTAGTGTATTACGGAGTATTCACGATAGTGATGGCTAACCGTTCTCACCATATGTCAGGAGAACTATTATGCGACTTCTTATACTAGAGTTATAGTAGATTTTCGGGAATCATCCGCACTTATCAGCGCAACACCTCCTCTGGATTTAGGTATAGTCGCAACAAGGCCGAAGAAGCTGGCATTGTCCACGGAAACAAAGACAAAGTGACCGACACGCTTATAAGTGCTTCCAGCTCCATACACCGCTTGGATGATAAGGCCCTCAATTATCACAAAGGCTTCACCAACTGGATTCTCATCTGGATCTTTCACCTGGCGCCGCAACGTCGACCTCAAGGGAAGGAACGAAAGTGATTCCCCGGCCTGAAACGTCGTCTCAAGAGTATCTGGGTAGGCGTAGATTGTTGACGACATTTCCAGAAGCTTCAATTCAGTGTGTTCTGCGCCTATTCCCCTACTGCTTTGACCGACAGTGCCTCCGGAGATACACCCTCGTAGTTCAATGGACCCTTTCAACTGCTGCGACCGAGAGGAAGTTTGAGCGAGTTGAGTTCTGACGTCAATGACTTCAATAAGGTCTTCATCTCGTGGTAGATTTGTCCTCTGAGGCAAAACACATGTGTCAACGGCAGCCCATGACCATGATGGAACACGCTCGGGATTTTGGGGTCCGGGACCAGGTTCCAAAACAACCCAATTGAGTCCTTCAACGATCCGTGATCTCCAAAGACCTGCTAGATATTCATCACCAGAATTCTTCCTGAACATCTCAGCTATACCAGCCATAGCCATCAGCCGGTCATCAGGATAGGTCAGACTGCACTTGGAGTATGTCTTGACCAGATTTATCCACTGCTGATAGACATCCACGGTCATTTTCTTGTCTTCTTCCTTTGCCAAGGCAGTCCTGCGATGACCATCATCAAAGAAGGCATCAATAGCTTTAAGGTCAGGCGTGTACACTGCGTCGGCGGGTTGAGGCGACCATCGGGGAAACATCTCGCTCTTGTTCATCTCAAAGCATTCCCATACCACCTGAGTCTTGGTGAAATGGAGCACTCTTGGTGACAGAATACGCTCCTGGAATACCCAGCCGCGATCGGTAAGCGGACCTTGTGTTAATCGCTGCATATGATGCTGGTCCCAAAGATCAAATCCTCTGGGTTTACCATCGGCGAACGGAACCTTGATGTGCCCTATAAGTGTTTCCTGGGCGGTTCGTAGGCGAAATAACCCTTCATCAGGTCCTACAGAAGCGGTTGCGGAGATGGTGCAAGCAGAGTTGGCATAGACCAGGTGCATCTGGAGCGATTCTCGGGCCCAATCCTCCGGTGAATCCTGTATGATGCACAGCGAGTCAATCCAGAGATACCTGATAGAAAATCGACGCGCAACAGTGATGGCTTCTCTGAATGTTTTGGGGAGTTGAGATGTTGGTGCACCTTTCCGGAAGACTTCGAAATTCGAGCTCAAAAGACTAATTGAAGGGGTTTTAGCCCATCGGTAACTCAGAGTCATATACTCCGGAGGATCTGTGATATCTTGTGGGTAAAGGCGAAGCCTCCAGGTATTGCCAGAGTTAATGTCGATGAGTCGTGATGGGGCAAACTTCGGCGAGGACCGTAATCGTTGGCACAATCCGTGCGAGTCACTACAGGCTTTGTGCCACTCGGAAGCCAGTTGGTGGACTTTTTCTGATGAGTTACTTGTTTGAAAGTCCACAGCCCATTCCTGCTGCATCAAAGACTCCTCATCTCAAGACTTTAGTGATTGAAACAAGCTTGATGGGATGACAAGTCAACATACCCCCACATGGAAGGAAGCAAAACACATTTCCTTTGTACTTGAAGCTAACTTCCGACCCCATTTCGAACTCTAGGTATCTCAGGTGCCAATAGATAGCTCCGTACCAATGCGGTGCCCAAGGTCGTCGCCCAAGGCTACAGTCAAAGGGTACCCAGGTACCAGGTTCGTTGGACCAGGCTTTGATGGATGCAGCTGCCACTGAGTCCCCAAGTTTCGCACATATATAGCATCCATCTTCTACGGCTTGTTTGAAGCTAGAGAAAGTGCTGTGGTGCTTGCAATCTGTGTGGAGACTATCCTCGACTGCTTCCAAACCTGATTGCAACATGTCGAAACAGACATCGCAAAGATTGCTAGGCGCCACCATCTCGCTCTTTAATTCGGCGACAGAGGCCACTGAAAGATTGAATAAGCTGCGTTTCCGATGAAACAGAAATGACTGATGTCTGTTGCTCAAGCACTCAATCGTAGCTAAGACAGTCGCCTTATCGCGAGGCACATCAGTTATGAAGCGGGGTTGAGGCTGATCTCAAGGCAGAATTACAATATCGGCGCCTCACTCATAATAATTTCAGCAACATTTACTTATAATAAGTCACTCTTCGAGCTCGAGCATTTCACATTAGTTTCCTCCAAAAATGGTGCAATGACCATAGCTGGTAACAATTTCCTGTTGTCGCCTGATATCTGCAAACTGGTTGATCATTAATGTGTTTTATGTTGTGAACAATCACAAGCAGCAAACATCCACGCAGTTGCATCGTGAACAATCGAGGAAGTTTGGGGAATGAGGAAGCAATTTCCTTCTACTATTCAAGCCAACATATTCACTTTTTCGTCCGAATATTTGACCCCCTGGCTAGATAGAGAGCTTGACGTTCAGTTCGCCTTTTGATCCAAATTACCCTGCAGCAGTGGGTCATCAACCGTAAGCCAGTAAGCCAAAACAGCAGAAGCCACTGCAAAAAAATAAGCCAGCGGATAAGCCAGGCGTGTGACGTTTTTAATGCAGTGTAACGCAGGAAAATATTAAACGCCGCTTATCTCCCACCGAAATTACGTCCGTTACCACGCAGCGGCCTTCAGTGGTGGACGCCAACACCGGAGATAGGCTGCATTGCCGGAATGGATCACAACGTGCATACACCAAAGTTAATAACTTCCCGATTTCGTCAATGCTTCTTATAAATCCTCGTTCTCTACTGGACAGTCTTATGATGATATGGGGCTGAGTAGGAATGGCGTGCCATAGTTTTGGTATCAAAGTCCGCCGTTTGGACTGTCAGGAAGAACAATATTTATAACTGTGCGGAAGATGAATCTTATTTAAATCGTCTTCTCCCTTCCTGACCAGGACTTTTGAACCACTGACATCTCCCCAATCCTCTTTGATAGCTACAAGACTGCAATCCACCTTTTACCACTCGCATAACACTTTGCTTTTAACATGGCTCGAGTCTGGTTCATCACTGGTTCTTCTCGAGGAGTCGGCCGCGCCTTGGTCAAAAAGATCCTCGAGTCAGGCGATGTTGTCGTCGCAACTGCTCGCAACCCATCACAACTCGACGACATGGTCGCCAAGTATGGATCCGATAAAATCCTTGCAACCGCTCTTGATGTAACAGACTTCGACCAAGCCAACAAGGCAGCCAAAGAAGCTGTTGACAAGTTCGGTCGCATCGACGTGGTTGTCAACAACGCCGGCTACGCAGACATGGCATCCATCGAAGATGCAGACATTAAAGGTTTCCGCGAGCAGGTTGACGTCAACCTTTTCGGAGTCGTCAATGTTACAAAAGCCATCGTGCCTATCATGCGCAACCAAAAGTCCGGCCATATTATTCAGGTCTCGAGTGTCGGAGGCCGCGTCGGTACGCCCGGAGCAGCAGCTTACCAAAGTGCCAAATGGGCTGTTGGAGGATTTTCAACCGTTCTAGCACAGGAAGTGGCTCCGTTCGGTATCAAGGTCACCGTCGCCGAGCCTGGTGGCATCAAGACTGACTGGGCCAATATCGCCACTGAGACGGCCAAGGTCAGCGAGCCTTATGAGCAGACTGTCGGTCAGATGATTCAGCTGGTCAAGGGACATTCAACGTGGACGGAGGCATCTGAGATAGCTAGGGCTATTATTCACCTTTCGAATGTGGAGGATCCCCCCTTGAGAATCATCTTGGGCAAGGATGCGCTCCAATATGCCCATATCGCGGCCAAGGCTCTTGCTGGGTCTGACGAGAAGTGGGATAGTGTCTCAAAGCTAGAATTCTGATCTCGCAGTTTTGAGATAGCAATGCTTGGCTAGACGCGCCGAAGCCTTTTGTACAATAGTTAGTTGATGGCCTCAATTCTATTCTGATTTTGTGTCGTTTTACCACCAATTTCACAGTGAATGGATGTCTTTCCAGGCTGGTCACATATCACAACAAGCCAGGGTAAGTCTATGTCCAAATGCATAAGCGAATGTCTTCGTTGGTTGGCTGATCAATTGGATGCTGGTTCCACCACCAGACCCATACAATGATGCAGGAACATCACGTTTTACTGACAACCGGGGTAAAAAATATTCGATCGCCTTCTGCAGAAGTTTCACTGGAAATATTGCACCGCAGATTCATTTCCATGAAGCCGGTTTCATCCGCTCATGTCTCGTACAAGCTCGGTTATCAAAGTCCGCTGGGGTCTTATCTTAGCGTCTCGCTGACTTATCGGGTTTCTACGGTTCGCTAAAAACAGATCCGCCAGCGAACTTGAACATTGCGTCACACGACCATCAACAATTGAAACTTCACTTTCACAACTCACCATGATGTCCAGAAGTCGAGAAGCAAGAAGCATTGTCGCTTCGCTGCGCAGACCGCACGTACTGCGACCAATCAGCCCTGCATTGGTGCGTCCCAATGCCAACAGCTTCCATACATCAACGCCAAGAAAAACAGATGGCGTATTTCAGGGCCTTGAGGATAAGAGACAACCGATGCCGTGGATAGAAGCATTCGAGCGTCAGCAAAAGGGTCTACCGGCTCATAAGTCTGATGACTATCCCAAGGAACGCGATCTGACCCCCAAGAAAATGAGTGATAGCTATCATCGCGTCGTGCTTCCTCTGAAGAAGGACCCTTGGCTGTCAGACACTTATGTCAACTCTTCCGGTCACATACGGCAAGCACATCAATTAAGACGATTTCACGCATTGAACTAACATTTATGACAGACTCGGAACATTATTCATGGACCTCGATGCACTCTCCGGAATCATCGTCTACAAACATACCGGTCCTGGAGTTACTACAGTGACCGCCGCCCTGGACCGTATCACAATAGCCCATCCACTCACCGAAATTTGCGATCTTGAGTATAGCGGTCAAGTCACTTATGCCTCTGGCAGGAGTAGTGTTGAAATCACCTGCAAAGTCGCCAAGGCCAGAGAAGAAGGCGAACCTAGCAAACCCGAGGATGTCCTTCTTACCTGCACCTTCACCATGGTCGCCCTGGATCCCAACACCAGAAAACCTGTCAACATCCCCAAGCTGATCCCTACCAATGCGGAGGAAGAGAAGATTTTCAAGGCTGGAGAGGCGAAATCGCTGTCCAAGAAGGAAAACTCCAAGGCTTCGCTCCTCCAAACTGAGCCCAACGATGCCGAATCCGCTCTGATCCATCAGATTTGGTTGCGGCAACTTGCATACCACGATCCCAACAATGATCTTCGCCAACCTTCCAATGTTGTCGCTATGTCCAAGACCCAGCTGTCAACGGCTGCTATCATGCAACCTCAGTACCGAAATCGTCACCAGACCATGATCTTCGGGGGGTTCCATTTGAAACAGACCTTTGAGCTTGCATTCTGTTGTGCAGCCAGTTTTGCTCATGCCCGTCCGACCTTCATCAGCGCTGATCCTTGTACGTTCCGAAACCCAGTTCCCGTCGGCAGTGTTCTGTACCTTACGGCTACTGTTGCATACACTGATCCTCCCCTGCTGGAGGAAGACGGCACTGAGCCTGACTTCCCGAATCCGGAGAAGCCCATGACTCGCGTGCATGTTCGAGTTGACAGCAAGGTCCGTGATGTTGAGCACGGTGTTGCAAAGCCAACTGGCCAGTTCAACTATACCTTCTCTGTGCCCAAAGACCTTAAGGTCTTGCCGCATACGTATGAGGAGTACATGGTGTATATTGATGCTAGGAGACGTGTTTCGCTGGGTGACAGTCAGCGAAAGGAAGAGTCAAAGGCTTTCTCGGAGAAGAGGCCTGAAGCCACGGATAATGTTAACCTGATTGGATAAGGGTTCGGTGCTTATAGAGCTGCGAATGCGGAAGCTTAGACAGCCTCGAAAGTCGGTGTTGGTATTGGGGGAGAATAAGCAGGTTGGCACGTAGAGACATCTGAGGAGAGGGTGTAATCATTATATCCGAATCTTAATACCGACGTCAGAGCTCTTAGTATAATAGTAAGCCCAAATTGGATTACATGGTGCTGTTATCTACGTCCACATGCGATAAGACCGTTAACTCCGGACTGGAGCAACCACTTTTGGTCAACTTGTTGACGAGGCTATTCACCTTTCGTTCATAAATACACTCTCTAGATTATCCCTGATATCTTTACCACGCCCGCAACAGCTAAGATGGCACTTTCAAGAGAGGAACGACTGCAGCTCGCGGCTATTGATCCCGAGCTGGACGATGTAAGTCTCCATCATCCACATGAGTGACTTCAAACTGATCTAGTCCAGTACCTTAAGACAATAACAATTCCCCAGATTGATACTTCTGATCCTGCGAAGGCAATCGCAAGTCTGAGATGGTATATGAAAAGCTTGCATAAGCTGCCCGATCCAGAGAGCGGTGTTGCTGAGCGCGATATCTGTTACACTGCAAGGGATGGTCACAAGTTGCGCGCTCATGTCTACGATCCAGCGGAAAGGTCTGAGTCGCCTCCCCCGTTGGTTATTTATATCCATGGCGGTGGCTGGACCATCGGATCTCCAGAGGATGCCGAGCGCTCGTGTCGTGATATTGTACAGAAGCTGGGAGTCGTTTGTCTGGCACCTTCTTATCGCCAAGGACCTGAAGACTCTTTTCCAGCTGGCATAAACGATGTCTGGGACGGCTTGAAATGGATTGCTGCGAATGCAGAGTCTGAACTGAAGGTCTCACTGTCGAAGGGGTTTGTCATTGGTGGTTCATCAGCTGGAGGAAACATGGCTGCGATAGCCAGTCATCTGGCCCGAGATGAGAAGCTGACTCCTGCGATAACTGGCGTCTTTCTGCTCGCTCCAATGATACTACCACCAGAGAAGGAAGATGCGCTGCCTGAGAAGTACAAGGGCTTTTATTTGTCTCGAACTCAAGCTGAGTGCAAGGACGACCCTATTCTCACCCCAGCTTTGGACAAAATCTTCCACGACTCGGCGGCTGGGGATACATCTTCGCCTCTCTTTGTTCCGTTCATCTGGCCAACGGGCCACCGCGACTTACCTCGGACGTATTTCCAAGTTTGTGGAATGGATGTCCTTCGTGACGAGGCTTTGATCTACGAGCAAGTGTTGCGCGAGGACAATGGGATTGAGACTCGGCTGGATATTTATCCTGGGATGCCTCATATATTTTGGGGTACTTTTGCACGATTGAGCCAAGGGAAGAAAGCAGCTGTAGATCTTGTTGAAGGCATCAAGTGGCTTCTGAAGTGATAAGTCAGTCGCTTGGCCCTGATTACTATGAAGCACTATCTTACTAGACGTTCATAGACTCTTATGATCTTATCCTGGCTAGGGGGCAAGAAAGCTCAGGGCCTTGACCCTAAGGGATGATAGTATTTAGGTAAATCTAGCCTAAGCTTTAGGGGGGCTCTTTGCTAAGTTTATTTTGACACCTTATATCCAGGCCCAATCTTATCCTACCCCTTGAGGCCTAGTACATCGAAGAATACCCAAAGACTCATCGCCTTTCCTCCATAGTCCCCTTTATTATACCTCCTCACTCTCTTCCTTCTTCTCCGCCGCTAACTGTACCAACACTTCCGATGACTCGTCCTTGATAGCGAACTCCGAGTATAAATATGTCTGCTTGGTCCCTCAGAAATAACTGTGTATCCGCCATTGTTGAGCACGAATCTGGGTCATGTGAGCAAACGTTGAGAACATTCGCAGAAATGAGAATACTTACATAATTGGCTTGAGGTCCCAACGCAGCATATCTGCCAGTGCCTGAATAGTGAGGTGCATGGAGCCCTCGCCAGTGACGAGGACAGGCCTCTTCCACTTCCCTTCGCTTTCCTTGATAGCTTGACCAACTCCAACAATGGCGCCAGTAGCATACCCAATACTGCCATATACGGTCTGGTTGAACATCATCACTCCGCTGGGGAGTTTGGTGTCGCACAGGCCGAAAGCGGAGGTACCGGTCTCACCAATGATGACATCTCCGGGTCGGAAGAAGGAGCTCAGTGCCTATGTTCGTTAGTATCAGCTTTCACTAGAAGATTTAAGGTAGTGACCTACGCCCCAGAGAAAATCTTGCTTGAGCTCGTCGCCAGCTTGAAAGTTGAACTTTGGATAAGGATCCCAAGTGACGTGTCGTGGATGGAAACTGGGTTGAAACGAAGAGAATCGACGAGGCGTTGGAGAACCTGAGAGAGTTAACATGTTTTGCCAAAAGCGACTGTGAGCTATACTCACATGCTTCATTGAGGCCGGGTACCGGGTCTTGCCAATAGAGACCGTGAAACGGAGGTCAATCATAACGGCATCTTTGTTTACAACAGTCGTAAACTCGCCCGTGTTGAAATCAGAAGGATAATTTCCGATCCAAATGACCGTGTCGACAGATTCAAGCGCCTCTTTGACGGCGGACAGAGTGCCAGCGCCAGAGTGGACACCTGCGAACTGGGGAATAGCTTCATCAAGACCTCCTCTGCCCATCGCTGTAGTAAAGGTTGGGAGGTTGGTCAAATTGATAAACTCATGCGATTCTTTGAGTACACCGTTGCGCACAGCACCTACAGATAGTTAGTGTGGTTGGCTGTACATCTGGGACCTTGGGACTTGCCTCCATCGATAATAATCGCCGGGTTATTCGAAGTCTCTATCAACTTTCTGATTCTTCCAATGACCCTCTCCTCGAGAGCTGGATCGTTGGGGAGCAGCTCAATAGGAATCGGGACGTTGAGACCTTCAGCGTCGATCATTTCGTACGCAATATCAACGCTGAGCCCGATATAGACTGGCCGGCTCTCACGCATCATAGTAGTAAGCGTTTCATCGATCTCTCGGGCAGCAGTAGGTGCATAGTTGATCACAACAGTTGCAGCAGTGATGTTCTTAGCCATGTTTTCATACATGTCGAAAGTCCCGTTGCCCAGACTGTGATGCATGATTCTTTTGTTGCGAACGGCATCTACAGTTGGGTAGCCAACAATATGCACAACAGGAACAAATTCCGCGTAGTGACCTGCCATACCGCAATATGCGGAGAGTTCACCAGGACCAAAGGTGGTAACAAAGGCTCCTGCTCCACGGACACGAGCGTAGCCATCTGCCACGTAAGACGAGATAAGCTCATTGGGGTTACCTTTCCAAGCGAGGTCGTTGTCGGTGACGAGATCCAGGAGGGCAAGCTCGTAGTCTCCTGGAACTCCAAAGACAGAGCGTATGCCGAGCTCGTGAAGACGGCGGAAGAGGTAGTCACCAACTTTGATCTGAGGCATGGTGGATGATGCAGTGGTTTCCTGGTTTGATAGGAAGTGAAGTATTGAGTATAGTAAATGTATTGAGTAAAACGGTTGCGAAAGATGTGTTGCTCTGTTATTTCTGAGGGACCAAGCAGACATATTTATACTCGGAGTTCGCTATCAAGGATGCCGCCGTGTTAAGGGCTGATGCCGTCGTAACCACTTTTCCGGCGAGAAGCATTGAAGATGGTGGTTCTGTACAGTATGGCTGCTTATGCCGCATTATTATGGACGGTGCGGAATTAGGACCCTCCAAGAGGAAACAGGATGTAACATACGGTTCTTCTATACCGGTCGTGCTCATACAGAGTAGCATTGAAGCGCTATGTTCCGCTTTGAGCCGTCAGTTTGGTGAGCCGCAAGTGCCGTGCCAAGGTTCAGCAGACTTAGTGGGTTACCTGTTGGGGTAACGGTGACGGCCAAAAGTATCCGCTGGCCCATGACCCTGGCTCTTAGCAATTTTCGCATTTGACATGCATTCAAGCTGATAAGGGATGACCGTTGAAATGTTAGCCCTAAATTGTCCTTCTGTTGTTGTTGCTCACGATACTTTACCCAGCTGGCTTATAACTCATCCATCAATTGGGGACAACGACCTGTTAAACATCTCGGCGAGCTTCGCAGCTAGTAACCTAAAATTCTCTAAATGCTGTTTGCGCTGTTTGAACACAAATAATACTAGAGCCGAGCTCTAGAAAATAAGACACCGAGTGGATATGAAGGCCAAGTCAAGAATTATCGTATACAGCAGTGGAAAATGATGATGGGGGGAAGCACAGTATTTCGAAGAATTTCAGGGCCAGCGGAGTAGGCTAGGCTAGGGCTGCGGTGATACGCGGTAATAATTGATGGTTGCATTGCGGGCTGAACAAACATGCGATGACATTCCATCAAAGCCATCGATGTCACACTGCAACGAGAAAGCGGAATAAAACCGCCCCAGGCAAGAGACGCGGCAACCACAGGGTTCTTGGTATTTCAAATACCTGGAAACCGCATTTCAGTGTAACATAAGGCTACTAATTCATGGACGTGGAATGACGAGGTCCTGCATAAGAAGTCGGGTTCCCCGAAGTTGAGTGTGCCATTGCGAAGAACCCGAGTCTCATCCGCCGCTAACTACATGAAATAAAGATGTACTTACAGACCAATCAGCGTTCTTAGTCGAGGGCCAAAGAAAAGCACTCCAAGCAGCAGCATCAGAATCTACCTTACTATGTGTCGTGCTACATTTAAAGCTCTTATTTACTGCATTCTTTTAAAGTTTCACTCAACGAATCAATAGAATACCCCCTAAATGAGGACAAATGCCATATAGACTGTAACATAATACTTTAATCGTCGCCAGTTTTCCTGCCACAAGAACATGATAGAAATTTGCTCTTCCGAATCGGTTTGATATCGCGCTTAAAATACCCGCATAACTCAATTTTAGGTATCCTCTTTACTTCATAGCGTGAATTATAGTACACTTACGCGATCCGTATAATTGAACCTAGACCTCACAAACTGCATCTTTCAACATTTGAGCCAAATGCCTCCCCCAAAATCCGCCAGTACTTGTGTGCAATGTCGTGCCCGCAAGGTGAAATTTCTCAATCATCTAATCAACGCACGCGCTCTCTAAATCTGACTCGATTCGATAGGTTCGATGCGATGGAGGCCCGCATTCATGCTCCAATTGTGATCGTCTCAGCTTTACCTGTTCCTTTACCTCCTCAAGATCACCATCTCATCCAGAACGCCGCCGCGGATCCCGAGCCTGTGTCAAGTGTCGCAATCAGAAAATAAAATGTTCCGGCGACCTGCCTGCATGTGCTGCATGTCGGGCGAGAGACCAAAATTGTGTGTATCCGGATGGGAAAAGACCTGCCCGTCCTGCGCATCGATCGCCTAGCATTGGGAATCAATCTGGGGCTAGTTCTGAGGTCTCTCCTAGGCTCTTACAGTCTCGCCAGTCGTCTTCATATGATGTGTCCACAGATGATGCGCATTTCGAATCACCTTCTGCAGTGGCAGGGCTACCAGCTGAAGCCGACGCTCCTCTACCACGTTCCGCAGATCAACCGTCGTCTTGGGGAGGGTCATTCATCGAACCGAGCCCGATAGAAGGCGGAGACGGTGCTCACTCAATTGCTTTACCGCCTATGCGAGACCGACTCCAATTAATCATCGATTTCTTCCGCCACGTACATCCGTTGTCCTCTTATGCGTTTCTCAACGAAGTCTCCATAACTCAGCGGTGTCTGGATGGTAGCCTCGATGAGACCCTCCTCTTGGCTTTGCTTGCAATATCATCTCTTCATCTCAAGTACGTCAAGTATCACCCAACATTGACGGCGCAATGGATTCAGCGTGCAGAAGATATTGTATGGTCAAAAATCGACAAACCTAGGATATTCACAACACAAGCCCTGCTTCTTATCATCCACTACAAGATAGAGAGTGGCTCATTTCAGCGCGCTTACATGCTGATGGGTATAGCTGGTCGTGCAGCCAGCGCCCTACGTCTGCAATACGAGAGAATCGACCTTGGCCCTCTCGCACAGGAAATCAGACGGCGTATAATGTGGTGCATGACGCTTCTGGACTTGTCTTTCTCAATTGGTTTGCCAGAATCTGAGGTGTGCTCTCCAGACTCTATCTATGTACGATTGCCGTGCAGCGAGGAAGATTTCCAAGCAGAGAATGATGACAACGATCCATTGAGTCTAGATGGAGTATCTGAGAACGGGCTGCTCGCCACGTCCATCCGAATAACACTGATCACGCGCGACATCATAAGACTCATGCGACAAGTCCGTCTGTCATCGCAGCCGATGCCACAACTGCCTGATCTTGTAGAGGAATTTTGCAGAATGCTACAGCAGCTGGAAATCCCGCCATACAGTGCCCAGGAACTTCAACGCTTTGCATCGTCAAAATGGCTTGTCCGACTTCTGACAGTGCAGCTTTCCTGGCATCAAGCTCACTGCGACGCATACAGACTTTTTCTTTCGGGCTATAAGGAGGCGGCTCCTGAAGTTGTCCTCGCATCACAGCCGCAATCTTACATCGCCATGGCTGCAAGAACCTGCTTGTATCACGCAAAAGCCAACATTGAGATCTTAGATGATTTCTCCAAACTTACGGTCTGCCCTTTTGTGGCGGACTACAGGATGGCTATCTGCGGCTATCATGCGTGCCGGCTCATTCTCTTCCTGAGCAAATCTGACCTGATTCCGTCTGAAACGAATTTCACTACGGAAGCCGCGTGCCACCAAGCGTCTGCTATTTTGACGCTGTTGCAACGTTTGTACAAGGACTCATCACTAGTACAGTTCATCTTGAAAGATCTTGAGACCATGATCCAGTTGTACGCGGCTGGTGATTCCGAGCATGGACGCGACTCTTCTGAACGGGAGGAAAATGATACCCAGCAACCCCGCTTCGCAGTCACTGTACGAAAACACAAGAGTCTAGGTGTACATAGCGTGTTCCGACGAGCTGGATTCGCCGACGACAGCGCAGAAGCTGGGGAACCATGTGAGCGCCCCCAACCCCAGAATATTCCCCAATCAGACTCGGGAGATGCACACGGGATAACGAGTCAGCCATCCGTGGTTGAGCCGGGTCTGGATGAGAGTCATATGGCACTGGACGTTTTGATGAAAGCAGCCATGCTACCAAGCCCAAACTTTGAGGATCCGCATTTTACCTTCTCGGGTGAGCCTTTTACGCTTGGGCTCTGTGACACGTTCAATGATTGGTCTTTCCAAGGAGGTTTTTCACCGAGATCCGATGCTGATTTCTTGTGAGGTCGTTCGCCGACTACCGACCCCGCCACCCCGGAGGGGAATGAGAAGTGGATATTTCTGGTATTGTCGGTTGGTCTGACCTTGAGGTGCAGTCTATTTTTTGGTTACAGCAAGCTCTTGTGTCTTTTCTTTCTTTTTGTTTTAATTCCAGATCTCGAGGCCAAACAAGCGTTCTTCTTCGCATCTCTGCTTCTCCTAAGATTGATTCACTTACTGAACTTGACTCCAAGCTACCAACATGTCTACCCGACCGCCCAACATCATCTTCATCATGGCTGATGATCATGCTGCCAAATCCATATCATGCTATGGCGCAGGAATCAACAAAACACCGAATCTCGACCGCATTGCCGATGAGGGCATGCGCTTCGACCACTGTTACGTCACCAACAGCATCTGCACGCCTTCGCGAGCAGCAATCCTATGCGGCACGCACAATCACGTCAATGGAGTGATGACCCTAGACTCCAAGATCAACAAAAGACTACCTAATGTCGCCAAGCAGCTCAAGTCAAGCCCTGCTGCCTATCAGACAGCAATGGTGGGCAAGTGGCATCTTGGCGAAGGCAAGGACCACGAACCCACGGGCTTCGACTACTGGAGCGTTGTGCCTGGGCAGGGAGAGTACTGGGATCCTCAGTTTATCGAGCCTGAGGGCACTACTCGAGTTCCCGGCTACGCAACCGATATCATCACGGACAAGTGCATTGAATGGATGGAGAAGCGTGACAAGGAACGACCATTCTTTCTCATGTGCCATCACAAGGCTCCTCATCGGTCTTGGGAGTACGATAGCAAACATAAGGACCTCTATAAAGACCCCATTCGCCTGCCCGATACTTTCACCGATGACTACAAGAACCGCGCCAATGCTGCGAAAGTGGCCAAGATGAGAGTCGCCGAGGACTTGACGTATACCGACCTGGGTGTAGTCCAACAAGAAGGTCCCAGAAGTCAGATCGGAGAGAAGATGATGGATGTCTGGTGGTGGAACGACCGCAAGATCCCTGCACCTGAGGATGTTACAAAACTGAAACTCATCTGCAAGGAAACAGCCCAAATCTTTACTTTCAAAACCCCCCAAGAGCTGGCTGAGTGGAAGTTCCAACGGTATATGCAGAGGTATCTTCGAACAATTCAAAGTATCGATGATAACGTTGGTCGCATGCTTGACTGGCTTGATCAAGAAGGTCTAGCAGAAGACACCATTGTTGTCTATACTTCAGACCAAGGGTTCTTCCTCGGAGAGCATGGCTGGTTTGATAAACGCTTCATGTACGAGGAGAGCTTCCAAATGCCCTTTATGATTCGCTACCCACAAGAAATCGCACCAAAGTCAGTATGCAGCGATATTATCTGCAATGTCGACTTCGCGCCGACGTTCCTTGACTTTGCCAATGCTCGTATTCCTACATACATGCAAGGTGTATCTTTCCGCTCTCTGGTCAAGGGCCAAACACCTTCCGACTGGCAACAAGTTGCATACCATCGCTACTGGATGCATCGAGACGTCATCCACGAGGCCTATGCGCATTACGGTGTTCGTGATCAGCGATATAAGTTGATATACTGGTATGCCGAGGACTTTGGACTTGAGGGTACTAGAGAAGGTGGACAGGACAAGGAGTGGGAGCTTTTTGACTGTCAGGAGGATCCGTTAGAGCTGTTTAACTGCTATCATGATCCCAAGTATGCTGATGTCGTGAAGAATATGACAAAGATGCTAGAGGATAAGATGGCGGAGATTGGAGATGAGCCTGTTCATGCACTATCTAGTTCATAGAGCATGTGTTTTAGATGCCGACATTTCTGAAATGTAATGGAATTTGTCAATTGACTGGTGTCTTCGTTATTAATATTGACAATATGTGACCGTGTGTTTTGCTGCTACTGGTCGTGATCCCTTTCCAGCAGCTAGCAATTGGCGCGAGCCTACGATTAGTCTCTGACACTTGCATTCTCAGCTGATTCAGATCTATCTTATGACTCGTAGCCAATATTTCCAGGCCTGTGAGCGACAATAACCTCGGTGGTCTCGATGCGGAGTCGTGTAATTGGCTAAACACTCGCCCCGTTCGCCGAGTAGCGAAAGCCCAATCGCATTACCAGGTTCGCCGACTACCGATCACCAGAAACTAGCACGCAATTCAAGGATGCCCGCAACCAATAGAGCACCGACGTCGGAAAACAACCTTTCTGGGGTATAGGAGAACTCTGGAATCAGGATAATCTGGGGAAGGTTGCAACGTCGTAGCCGGGCCCCCTGATTGAACATTAGGTGACTGATGACTATATAGATCCACGGCATCTGCAACAACATCGATCTTTATCTCGAGAAGAGCATCGACAGCGAACGTCTGCAGACTTCTCTTTTCTCTTCCCCATCCCCATTCCTGTATTTTTTCTCCGTCATCGCCCATCATCATGTCTGCGGAAAAAGACACCACCGCGACTCATCTAGAGGAGCAACAGCTCCCCAAAGCTTACAAGACCACCACTGGACGTGATGCCGCGGCCGACGAAGCCCAACGCGTCGATACGACTCTGACAGCACGACAAGCTTTTTCCTACTACTGGAAAGCCGTGGGTTGGAGCGTCGCAATCTCAATGTCAACCATCATGGAATCCTACGGCATGCTGCTGATGAACTCGTTCTTCGCGTTTCCCCAGTTTCAGCAGAAGTACGGTGTTGAACTGCCTAATGGCAAATACTCAATCCCTGCGAAATGGCAGTTGGCACTGACTATTACTCTCAATGTTGGGTTGATCATTGGCGTGTTTGCTAACGGCTACTGCGCTGATCGTTGGGGTTTGAGGAGGGTTATGCTTATTTCGCATGTGTTCTATGCGGGATGTGTGTTCATTCTCTTCTTTGCCCCTAGTGTTGAGCTGCTTGTTGTCGGAACTCTTTTGATGTGAGTAGCCCATCAATCACTCTTGCGTTTATATCTAACATCAACCTTGTAGTTCTATTCCATGCGGCTTTTTTGCTGCGGCGACTCCTTCGTATGCGGCCGAAGTAGCACCCCTGCAACTCAACGGCTACCTAACAGTCTATGTCAACCTCTGCTGGGTTATGGGCAAGATGATCTCCTTTGGCGTCCTCACCTCGATGCTTAAATATCCTACAGAGTGGTCATACCGTATTCCCTTCGCCATCCAATGGGGATGGCCACCATTCATGATTGTCGCTATATATCTCGCCCCTGAGTCACCTTGGTGGTTGGTCAGGAAGGGTCGCATTGAACAAGCTGAGAAGAGCCTTCGACGTCTGTGTAGTGCACCTGACAGTGTTATTGATCCCAAGAATACCATTGCCATGATGAGCCGCACGATTGAGACAGAGCACGACATGAACATTCAAGGGTCATATCTTGACTGCTTTAGAGGGGAGAATCGACGCCGAACTGAGATTGCGATGGTCAGCTGGGGTTGCCAGATCCTTCCGGGCTTTGCGATCCAGAACTACATCACTTACTTCTTCACTCTTGCGGGTCTGTCCTCTGGCGACGCGTTCAAGCTGTCCCTCGGTAAGTCTAGATATAATGCATCACACAGCTTTGGCTCATCATCCCGCTAGGTAACGCTGGTCTTGCATTCGTCGGTACAGTGTGTTCGTGGTTCATGATGACACGATTCGGCTGGAGGAGATTGTATCTGGGCGGGCTCTGTGCTATGCTGCCACTCATGAGCCTGGTGGGCTTCCTCGATCTTGCAACTGCCGACAAGAGCAATATCCGCTGGGCCCAATCAGCTCTCTTGCTTGTTTGGTTCTTCTGTTATGGTGAGTCCAGTTGCCATTATCTATGATTCACCTGGTCAGAACTAATGATTTCACAATCAGGCATCTCAATTGGCCCCATTCCCTATGGTATCGCAGCTAATGTCGGGGCCTCCAACCTCCGAGTTAAGACAATCTCCCTGGGTAGAAACACCTACTACTTTCTGTCCATCATTAACGTTATTGTCGCGCCCTACTTGCTCAATCCACAGGAGGCGAATCTTCAAGGAAAGGCTGCTTTTCCTGCGGCAGGACTCACTATCCTGCTCCTTGTTTGGACTTACTTTAGGTTACCTGAGGTGAAGGGGATGACGACTGAAACTCTCAATCATCTGTTTTACAACAAGGTTTCAGCTAGAAAGTTTCTGGAGGCTTCAAAACAGTACCAGTAAAGCCACAATAGTATTTATCTATAGTAACAGTCTTGATTATAATTTGGCTTCCTAGGAAGTGGCAGAAAGCCCTTGGGGCTTGACGAAGAAGAAATGACTTCCATCCTCGCGATGCAAACGAGTGAGAAGAGACATGATCCTTCCGGGTACGCCAGCAGACGGCCGAGTAATCATGTAATAGTCGTTATTAGCTTGTCTAACAAGACCACTGATGAACTTGAACGAGTATCGGTTATTGCCAGGTTCTCGCGGCTTGATGGACCAGGTGCAAGTAGGTCGTGCGAAAGGCTCAAGAGCCAAACCATGTCGTCCACCGGGGCAAACAATACCACGCTGTCCAACCTGGTTGATAGCAACGGGGTAACCTCTAAGAGGGTCGAAGTTCTCGAGGTTGACGGGGGGCCAAGGGTCCATTCCCCATTCAACAGGAGTACGTCTGTTCACACTGATGCGGGTTTGGGTAGCACCAACATCCTCAGCAGCGGCATAGGTATCCTGATTAGTCTCCCAAAAGAATGGGTGGGGGCTGGCAGGATCGAGCAAGATCGTCTCAGCGAGTCTGATGGTTTCGTTTCCGATGAATCGAATAAAGTTGCGTTCCTGATCAAGTATTTGGCGGATATGTCGATCAATGGCACGTTGCCCTTCATCGAATCTGACATTCTGTGCTCCATGAGCAATTTGAAGAAGGTCGATGCCTTTAGAGACCGTGATCCAATAGTCAAGTACCTTTAAACATGTTAGTTGTAGTTCATCGTTTTGGGCTATTTATACTTACCACTATCTTTGATCTACTATAGTAGGCCACCAGGTCAGGGGACTCGTTCCAGGCTTGCTGGGAGAGCTGTCGCATAAAGGCTCTCTGACCATTGGCATTCAAGAAATTGTGAATCTGGGTGAGCCACCCAGGGATGTTGTCGGCGCATGCCTGGAGTCTGTCGTCGAGCCGCTCCTGCAGGCTGCCTATTAGACGCTCATGTTCTGACTCGGTGATGTTTCGCTCGGAGATGTCATAAGCAGTATCTAAGATATCCGCGACAGTCTTGTAGTGAGCCTGAATCTGGGCCATTGGCTGGTTCAACGTATCAAGTCGTATCGATATGATTCCATTAGAGAGGGTGTCGGCGAGATCATCTATAGACGACTGGATGGTTTGCATCTGTCGCACCACTCCGTAGATGTCGGCTCTGGTGACTTTGGCATTAGGATCTGAAGTCAGATGGTCGAGAAACCGGCCAGCTGCCCAGCTGCCTGTCTCGGAGATGACCCAGGATATTCCGCTTGATACAAGAGCCTTGCCTGCAGACAGGAGGAGGAAGCTTGCCGCGACGGTAGCCATGTTGTGCAGAAAGCTCCGTAAAATCTTTATTGAAGAGTGTGCTAAGGAGGGATTGCTGAGTGTTTGTGACTTGTTGTTTTGCGAAATTACTTTATTGAGGGAGATCGGTGGGAACTTTATACTTAATCTTGTTGCAGATTGTATTTGTTTTTATTGCTTGCTTATTGATTGTTTATTGCTTTTGTATTAAGGTCCCCTTTTCAGTTGGGTCATAAGGTTTCATACAGCAGCTATACGACTTTCCGAGGCTTGACATCAAGGTTCATGTATTCCTTAGCGTAGTGTATAACGCCTTATATTATGTCAAGGTAAATATAAGCATGTTATCATATTATCAAATTATCTGATGCCCAATCGACTTCACCTCGTGTATTGTTTTGACTTTTCAACACTTATTTCTGTATGTTTTCGATTGAGTGTCTCGATCTGGATAGTCTTCGATCTATCCTGCTCCTCTGGCCTTCGAAGGCGAATCTTTCCACTTAACTTCTTCTGGTACCTACGCAACCAAGGAACCATTCTAGATAAACTCACAATCTCTCAGTCTCCATGCAATATCACAAGCCTGACATCTCTCTGGTTCCGTCTCATGTTTTGGCAGGACAACGAGTGGGTATGTTACATTTAAAATCGATCGTCTATGGAAATTCCCAAAATCCCAACTTAAAAGGTAAGTCATAAATGTAGGAGGTTAATCAAGTGTAAATAGAGTGAGACCAGCGATCGTGCCGCCCACAAAGCTCCGTAGACTAGTACGAAACCAGCCACAGAACGTACTGATAGACTTCGTCCCGCCAAATACAATCAAGAAAACGACAACGGTATGCAAGCAATTAACTTGTGGCTTTGTAGGTTGCGATATCCACCTGCAGCCCTTGTCATTGAAAAAACCCGAGGCAATGGTGTCCTGGTGGTAATTCCAGCGTCTGCTGCAGATCAGCAAGGACCCGGTACAGGGTCGAGATCGGCATACAACCATCATTCGTAGTGCTACTTGATTCACCGGTCAGTTATATTCTCTTTTCATGCCTTTCTCTGACTATTTCTATAATGAGAATTGTGATGTTCCCAGATGAGAGCGGTGATATCAAGGCCAGCAGTTCGAGAACAACATAACTTGAGCCAGGTAGCCATCCCACTGCAACCGCCGTATATTTTCTCACTGATGTATCATATCTATACTCGCCTTACGAATCTTCTCCATTCTGTTTTCTCTAATCTGTTGGAGGGAGTCAGCGTTGAGCAGACTAACATTTTTGGGCATGCCTGCCAGACTGTCACTGTCAGGGTGAAAATCTAGATGCGATCTATTCTTTGGTAAAATGTCTCTATAATGCATTTTCATGACCAGGATATAACCGCTGTACGAACTTTTGTATCTCATCTCTCGTACCGTTACGGATAATTTTACAACCAGCTGGGAAGCCACCGAGGTAATAAACCATTCGCAGCATAGATGACAGCTATGCTTTGTCATAATAGAGAGTCTAGCCAATCTCTACGAAACTACAATTCATCTTGTTGATATCTTACATATCCACAACAAGCGAGTATGTGTTCCAAAACGTATCGAAGAATTACAGAGGATATTCACAACAGGCTGCTGACTCTGAAAGCACTGCCTGGAATGAACGATCCAAGTTTACCGATTCTTTTATCTGACGTTAGTTTCCGTCGGAAATATCCTGTCCTTGGATTCTGTGTAGCGTAGTAGCTAAAGAGCATCGCGTTGACTGGAAGAACGATAGAGGACTGCCTCTGTTGGTAGCCTATGTTGCCCGTCCTGCGAATAATTCCGATGGCCAATAGTAGCTACTAAACAATTTATATATCACTGAGGCTTTTATTGTCAAAGAATAGCTGTTTTCCCATTTTCACCCACGTCACCCTCTCGACTGCTCTGTGTCTGCATTGTTCTCTATTTTAGCCTACTCTATGACAAGGCTTATTCTAAAGAGAAGTTTATGTTAATATGCTTAGCAAAACTACTTCATATTAGGGATACTACACATAGCAACCAGTACTCAATGCCCATGATCTCCCTTCCAGTTCGACATACCAAACTCATTTATTAAAAAGTTCTCTAAATGCAAGCTTCAGGCTGAACGCAAGAATAAACTTAATTGAACTTGGATTTCTCTCTGTTGGAACTGAGGAGTCTCACACTAATATGGTATGACTGCAAAGTGGAAGCCTAGGAAAGATAATACTAACTTGAACATAATGATACACTCTTATTTGCATGCCTCTACTCCGTAAGTTGGGAAAGGTTAGATAACAAGTAAGAGATAAGATAACACGATCTTATCTTATCAGAGATAAGTGCTTCTCAAAACGGCGATAAAATCGGTGAGATAACGTCACCAGCTAGACTTACCCTAGGCCTAGGATTCTAATCCCTCAGGCTCTTGCAATTCCCTTCTTCAGTTACTTATCAGAACCAAGACTACCCTGTTGCTCGCGCGGACGAGTATTAACATCTTTTGGGGTGGACCAAAAGTGAATTGCGCAATGGATTACATCCTTTACTCGTACATCTTTGTCTGTGACTTACAGAGCGTCTGGGATTCATATCTAGTGCCTCTGATGGGCACTCAAGCAGAGCGCGAACTATTGAAAAGATCATACACTTGCACACAGCCTTCTGTGAGATATAAAGCAATCATTCGAAAGCTCTAGCACCTCGGTTCAGGGTACTTTTACTGCAAATCGCACGACTCTTTTGCAGTGGTCATGTGCAACACTCCAGACTTCACCACCAAGGCCAGACTCCCAATGCAGTTAAACCTGTCATCTCGGACCGACAATCTTCATGAACCACAGAAGTCCATGAATGACATCCTTGACTCTGCGAAAAACCCGTCGGACCGACGAGCTCGACCCCGTTAGTTTCGCCCCCCAGCCCCAGATTCTCTTCTCCTTAACCCCAGCTTTTGCTTGGCCTGCATCGCCATCTCCATCCCCAGACCCATCAAGCGCCCCTCAAAAGCATATCTCGGGACGCGCGACACGAGATTCTGCCTTCCCCGGACCGACGAACGAGCCAGATCTGGAGTTTATGGGATGACGAACTGCGCCTAAAGACCTCATGAGCTGATCTCGACCCACTGGTCGCGGATTTGGAGTCCCAAAACCCCGAGAACTGACTGAGATTTCCCGTTGGACACTGCCACTCGGAGAATTGCACCATACCCTAGCTTAACTACTCATCCAAGAGACACCGTTAGTGTCTCGAACTTTAACCTCAAACATGAGCCAAGGCGGCGAGAACGCGTCCCTGGACACCGTGTCACCAACCAACACCATCACAATGGCTTCTAAACCGTCATCCAAGGTCAACCATATTCCCGCCGATGAACCAAAGAGGCAAGCCCACAATGCAGAAGCCAGCGCCGCCACGGCGCTAGAGCACGAGCTTACCTTTCGCGACGCCGTGCGTCTCTACCCCAAGGCCATTGGCTTCTCACTGCTGTTCTCCATGGCGATTATCATGGAAGGCTACGACATGGCTCTCATTGGCTCGTTTTACGGATATGAATCGTACGTTATTCCCTGTTTCCACGGCAGGCAAAAAGGCTAATTTGCTTTTTTAGGTTCCGCAACAAGTATGGCAACCAACCAGATCCCGATGGCGGCATGGTTATCTCTGCGGATTGGCAGACGTACATCCAAGTCGGCGGCATGTGCGGGCAGATCTTCGGGCTGTATCTCAATGGCTGGGTATCGGATGCGATTGGATACAAGAAGACTATGATACTGGCGCAGATTATCATGGTCGCTTTCACATTCATCGTGTTCTTCGCGAAGAATATCGAGATGATCCTTGCGGGACAGATTCTGATGGGCATTCCATGGGGTGTCTTTCAGACCTTGACGTTGGCATATGCATCTGACATCGCTCCCGTGGTCCTCAGACCTTATCTCACGGCCTATGTGAACCTCTGCTGGGTTATCGGGCAGTTGATATCAGCGGGGGTCCTTCGTGGACTTCTCAATCTGGATAATGAGTGGTCATATCGCGTTCCATTTGCGTTGCAATGGATGTGGCCACCATTCATTATCCTCGGCACGATATTTGCGCCAGAGTCGCCTTGGTGGTTGGTTCGCATGGGCCGTCACGAAGACGCAAAGAAGGCTATTCTGGGACTCGTCACGCCTCAGCCTGATCTCAAGTTCGATGCTGATGCGCAAGTCTCCATGATTCACGAAACAAATGAGCTTGAAAAAGCTACGTCTGCGGGCACTAACTATTGGCACTGCTTCATGAGAGCTGACTTGAGAAGGACTGAGATTGCATCCATCACATACGTCGCACAAGCCATGTGCGGCAGCGTTCTCATGGGGTATTCAGTTCAATTTTATGAGCGCGCAGGACTCTCGTCAAACAGCGCGTTTACCCTTAATATTGTACAGTATTCCGTAGGCGCAATCGGCGTCATCCTTTCATGGTTCCTTATGGCGAGATATGGACGTCGCGCGCTGTACATCGCAGGTACAACCTCGCTTTTCATAATCCTTTTAGTAGTAGGTGGCCTTGGATTTGCACCTCAAAGCAAGACAGGCCCTTCCTGGGCGATCGGCAGTCTTCTCATCTTTTATACCTTTATCTACGATCTAGCAGTCGGGCCAGTTTGCTACACCATCGTTGCAGAAATTCCGTCAACACGATTGAAAGCGAAAACGATCGTATTGGCGCGTAACTTTAACAATATGGCAGGGCTGGTAAATAATACGCTGATGCCAAGAATGCTTGGTGTACATGCATGGAACTGGGGTGCAAAAACAGGTCTTTTCTGGGCGGCGTTTTGTTTTCTCATCATGGTCTGGGCGTATTTTCGTCTTCCCGAACCAAAAGGCAGGACATATGGAGAGTTGGATGTTTTGTTCGAGCATCGAGTCAGCGCACGTAAATTTGCCAAAGCGCGGGTGGATCAATTTGGAGATAGCACGGGAGCTGTCGAGGTTGATGCGCATTCTAGATAACGATTTGGACTGGGTAAACTATGGGTATATAATGGGACACGGGTTTTAGATTGGCGTCAGCATGTAATCAATTTGCATATCTTGCTCATAGTGGCTTCAGTCGCGGCCGAATCACGGCTGCAGGCGAAATAATTAGCCAAGACATTGCAGTCGCATCGCATCTGCAGTGAAGCAGCTGACATGACAATCTGTTGCTCTGTAAGGGGAAATAATCGGGTACTTCCCAAACGAGTAGTGGATAGCAATGGAACGCTCAAACCTCGGATCTGATCTCGGTCCGTCATGATTGCATTCGTTGCATTGCAACGGATATTCTAGCGTCAACTCTAGATAGATACGCCTTTTCTCTTGGCCCATTGACGATCTACGAGTGTTCTCCACACAAAAATCCCTTCTCGTCGGCTGATTAGCTGCAGCTGCAGTCCTGTCGGTCCGACGACATCGGCAAACCGAAGCGGTAGGGGCGTAATCTGGGGTCTAGAGAGGTCGGCTGAATTACCTACTTATTAGGCAAAACCCGGTCTCGACCATTTATCGTTGCCTCATTTTTCCTCCATTTATTTTTATATCTTTCGACATTCCTTCGACGTTGAATGACTGCAATCGAGGCTTATAAAGTGACGACGGAGGCGAAAACGTACTTGGGCACTCCGAAAAGAAGCACAATGACGGTCAAGAACACTACACCCCGCCCTCGATGGCATCCTTCGCCGACATACCACCTCAAAGCACCTCGGGGTTGGATCAATGATCCGTGCGCACCCGGATATGACCCCTCAACAGGCACATACCACCTATCTTATCAATGTCAGTACACCCATTATTCAATCCCTCTCGGCCAACTTTTATATGCTGACTTTGCCACCAGGGAACCCCAAATCCTGCGATTGGGGTGACATCACTTGGGGTCATTATACAAGCAGAGACGGTCTTACTTGGAAGCAAAACACACAAAATCCAGTTCTAGAACCCTCTGAGCCTTACGATGACAAGGGCATCTTCACTGGCTGTCTTCACCCTACTGGTCTGCAAGGAGAGGAAGGCCAACTCACTGTTATCTACTCATCCATCACAAATCTCCCCATTCACTGGACTTTACCGTATACTCGAAACTGTGCTGGATTGTCAGTAGCGACATCGACAGATGGTGGTAAGACATGGCAGAAGAGTGAACAGAACCCAATCCTGGAGGGTGAACCCGAAGATCTCACCGTCACGGGATTCAGAGACCCATATCTCGCAGAATGGCCTGCTTTGGATGAAATGAGAGGTGAGGCGAGTTTGTACGGTTTCGTATCTGGAGGTGTTGTCGACGGCGGACCTACAGTGTTTCTCTACGCCATCTCACCAACCGACTTGACGCAGTGGACATATCTCGGCCCTTTGATCGATTTGCCCACAGGATACAGCCCTTCCGGTCGATGGGGTGGCGACTTCGGTGTCAACTGGGAGTGCGTTAACTTCATGACTCTTCACAACGAGTCGGAGGAGCGGCCTTTCATGCTGATGGGAACTGAAGGAGGAGTTAAACCTGGCGCCAAGGAGGGCAGTGATCAGTGGTCACTTTGGATGGCTGGGTCTCTTGAGCAGACCGAACAAGGACCCAGGATAAAGCCTGAGTACAGCGGGATTCTCGACCACGGATGTTTATATGCCCCCAACTCTTACGAGCATCCTATTACGAAGAACAGGATTGTCTGGGGATGGTTGAAGGAGGACGAGCTTACCTTGGCTCGACGCGAATCCAAGGGCTGGACTGGATACTTCTCTATCCCTCGCGAGCTATTCTTATACACGGTCGAAAATGTAACAAGGACTCTAAGTTCATCATTGGCCGATGTTGGTTGCATCAAGGCTACTGAGAATGGGCGAGGATCAAACACAGTTCAGACATTGGGAGTTCGGCCGCTGCCAGATCTACAAGGACTTCGAAGGGGAAAGCCTGGTTACTGGAACAATATCGACACCAACTCCAATCTTGGAAAGCTTGTCGATACACATACCGGAAGCTGGGAACTAGAAGCCACAATCAAGGTCTCACCAAACGACCAAGGCCTTGGATTCTGGATTCGACACAACGAAGACTTGTCTGAAGGAACAGCCATTCACTTCTCCCCCCAAAGCGAGAAAATTACCGTCGACCGAAGCAAATCCAACCACGAAGCCGATATCGAAAAGGATGCTGTTTCCGGGCCTTTCACTCTCTTCTACTCTGACAGAAACGGCTCAGAGGAGTTGGAGAAGCTACACTTGAGAATCTTCTGCGACGGCGATGTTCTCGAGGTCTTTGCCAACGATCGATTCGCTTTGTCGACTATGGTTTATGCAGACACGAGAGATTGCACGGGCTTGAGTTGGTTTGTTGAAGGAAATGGAGCAAGCGAAACTGTTTTTGAATCGGTGAAGCTATGGGAGAACATGAAGGAGGTGGTTGAGGTTGATGAGCCTGTTGTTTATGAGCGAAGTCAGTTGTGATGAACAGCTTCTGACGGATCGGCGCATGGAGTTACAATCATCGGGTTTATGACAGCCGAAAAGCCATAAAATGAACTTTTTTAAATGGAATATCTTCCACCTTGTCTTTGTCGCTACCCATGCCCAGCATTCGGGTTTGTAGGTTCGTCACCATCTTCCGCCCAACCATTCCTTCTCCCCAGTAAATTATTCAAGGCATTGTTATTTGTCATGAGCATATTATGTTACGGATGTGGATGCTACGCTTGATGGCGGTCAGCAGTCGTTAGATCTGAGGTGGCGAGGTTGAAGTTACTACCGTAATAGGTAATACACCCCGCCATGCTGCAACCTCATGATTGGCAAAACTTCCGTATTTGTCAACCGTCAAAGCCTGCTTCCCCTCTATAAAAACAGGCTTGTCATACAAAACATAAGCTGGTTTCCGAGAGCAAGAGAATCTTGATTCAGATCTCCCTTACCTACGAGATCTTTACTCTGAATTATAACTTTGCCCAGGTCTTCAGTGAACCGATTGACATATTATCATGAAAGTCGTTGCAGTCGCCGGTGGAACTGGAAGCGTGGGTAGCACCATCGTTGATGGTCTCGTAGAGTATGGGAAACACAAAGTGTATGCTCTGTCTAGAAAGGTAAGCAAGTCTTTTGTGTTCAATTGACCTTGTGGCTTGATATTGACCAGCAATAGGAACGACCGCCTCAAGGCGCTGTAAACTACCTCAAAGTGGATTATAATGACCCCGATGCTATCACGAAAGCCCTGGAGGGTGCAGGAGTCAACATTCTCATATGCGCTATCAGCGTTGTATCACCAGAAGCAAACCAGGCACAGAAGAATCTGATCCAAGCCGCTGAACGGTCTTTAACTACTGAGCGCTTTATCATTAGTAGCTTTGATATGCTGCATGTTAAAGAGTAAGTAGCCCTGAGACTCGTCGATCGTGACTGACCATCGGCGTAGGGATATCGAACTGTCACCATTGACACGATACACCTTTGAGGCCATTGATGAACTGGAAAAGACCAACCTCACCTACACTCGCATTGCCAACGGCTGGTTTCTCGACTACTACGGCATGCCGCACTGGAAGTGTAATCTCGAGCCATGGATCAACATCATCAACATGAAAAACAAATGGGCCGTCATTCCAGCCGATGGAAATATTCAAGCCAGCTTCCTCACATCTCAGGATATGTCCAGATTTGTCGCGCGCCTGATGGGTCTTGAAAAGTGGGATACCATCAGTGCCATTAGGGCCAACACCTTGTCATTTAACGAATTGGTGTCGGCTGCGGAAAAGGCCAGAGGTAAGAAGAGTATGTTCATTATTACCGGCCACTGGTTACTGATTCCGACTAGGCACAAAATTTGATGTGGCTGTTGATAGCCTGGAGAAGCTGAAGTCTGGTAAGATTTCATTCTTTCCGGATTATCCTTCGATAGGTCACGGTGAAGGCGATGAGGCATTCTTCGCTATGATTCATTATCAAGCTGGGATTGGTCGGTATCTCGTGCCTCGAGATCTTCCGCCGTTGGACGACAAGTTTCCGGACTTGAGGGTTACAACGCCTTTGGAGGTCATGGAAAGTGCCTGGAAGGGAAAATGATAAACTTAGGTATTGAGCCATCGATATATGGGTTGTGAATTGTAGAGCCAACCTAAGTTTATGTAAAGGCTCTCCAGCTTGGGACAACAAATAAAAGTATTGAGCATCAACACCCCATCAGGTCAGGTATTAGCTTCTGATCTACTAGTGCTCCGTGGAATAATTTACTGCCTTTCAAGGCTAGTCTTAAATCACATGAAACTGTTCCCAGGTTATTTCGTCGCGTGAAGAACTGCTCCATGGTCACACACAAGAATACGTTATGTATAACACGACGAGATGGTGGAATTGGTCTTTAGAGCCATTGAAACAAGCAGCAATGCCCAAGTTTTGGGTGTCCCTTGCATTATAAAGTAGCTCGGTAAACACAATCTTCTCCTGAACTACTGAACCTTGTCTCCCTCCCTGTTCTTTTCCTCACAGCGCCCAAGTGCTGTAGCTTATAACAGCTCCTTTGGGTTAAGAAACAGCCAAGTCTTGGGTTTCACCATAATTCCGCAGGCCTCGAACGGATCCGCGGATTTTATCCCCGTGCTAGCGTCTGTGCGCTCTGATCGTTCATAACTGACTCAGTGACTCGAAATCCAGTAACGCGGAACAGGCCCATAATTGAGATTGTGTGAGACGAACCCACTCTCCATCTTGATTCGCTGCTTGTAAGCCCAACAGCCACTTGCTCCCTGGCTAACGAACTTTATTACTCTTCACCCAAAGCCACATGGCTGTTTCCGGCTAACCGATCGCTCTCGTTGACGGTAGCACGTTCCGATCGTTCATAACTTGGGACGAAATGGCGTCAAGTAAGCAGCCCACCATTTCATGGTCTGATCTGGATCGATTCTCGACTCATTAGCCCTCTAGCCACTTTCTCGCATCGGTTGTGTCTTCTACTGACTTAAATCTCTGCCAAGCCGCTGCTCTACAGCTAAGAGAGTGCTCCGTTTTCTGCTTGTAATCACTCGTTCATACACGACGTCCATGGCTATGGCTGCTTCAGATTATGCCTCCGAGTCCAGGGGTGCGGTCGCCATAGCTGTCATGGCGACCCTGTCGTCGATCTCTCTTATCGTGGTATCCCTGCGAGTTTACGCTCGGGCCATCATGCTGAGAAACTTTGGCGTCGATGACGCATGCGCGATCCTTGCTTGCGTGGGTGTCTCAATCAATACTTGGAGATCTTTTTGCTAATGACAAACAGTTATTGACGATCGCTGACGCTTGTATTATTGCAACAAGTAAAGACATCCCATCAAAGTAACTTTTTCTCAAACAGTTTACTCACATGCTGTAGACGTTAGAAATGGCCTTGGCTCTCATATATCTACACTTTCCGGCGAACAGATTAGTAGCTTCTTGAGGGTAGGTTTGACTTGTACTCAATCGACAATGTGTCTAAAAGAGTCCAGATGTTTTACTTCTCAACAGTCGTCTACAACGTCGCCCTGGCAGTCATCAAGACAGTCTTTCTCCTCCAGTACTACCGAGCGATACCTGTACGCCAGTATAAGAAGACATACATCGCATCCGTCGTCCTCGTCACTTGCTGGAGTCTTTCCCAGATCTTTCTCAATACTTTTATGTGCTGGCCCATAGCATCTTTTTGGGATGTCACGATCAAGGGCACATGCATTCTCAACAGGTCTTCGTTCTATGTCGGCGCGGCGGGCAATATTTTGACCGATATCCTGATCATGGTCCTCCCGATTCCTGTTCTTCGTAGCCTGAAGCTCGGTCGGCGACAGAAGTGGATCCTTATGTCTGTCTTTTGTCTCGGGATATTGTGAGTTCCCTTTCCTTTATCCCCTGGCTTCTAGAACTAACAGAAAACAGCACGTGTCTTATTTCACTCGTTCGTATCAAGTTTCTCAACATTGGAACAGATATCACATGGCATAATGTCGAATCAGCATCTTGGTCAGTCAGCGAGTTGTGCTGTGGTATCATCTGCGCTTGCGTTCCAACTCTTCGGCCTCTGCTATCAGGTCATGATCGCGGCTCTAGTCATAACCAGTCTTCGTATGCACGACATGAAAACTCGCGGACCAATGCCACGGCTCGCCAAACGGGTACCTCTCGGAGCCATGAAATGCATGATCTGCCCAGGACGCTTCATTCGTCTGAGAGTAAGGATCAGTTACGTCCCTTAGAGTCAACAATTGTAGTGCGCACCGATGTCGACCAAAGGCGAAGCCGGCCGCATCCAGGACATTGTTCAGAAACGCACCGTGTGGTAATACAAGGAAAAGACGAGCAAAGACATAGTTTGTCTAGCGACTCTGAGGATCCCTTTTCCATGCATCATGTAGTTTAAGATTCTACAATATAATAATTCAATATCTAAATATTCTTATAGAGGCTATAAAACGTTCTTACTTGTAAACCCTTTGTATTGATCCAGAATCTCCATCCCTGACTATTCGCGGTTGCACAAGGTCAACTTACTTAGTCTGCCTTGGGCATTAATTTCCATGCTCAGCCTCCACAAAACGGTCTCTTAGGCTATTTCACAGCCCAACGCATCAATAGTGCAACCGCCTTACCACAGTATTCTGAAATGTAAATCTCGTCAGGGTTTTGGAACTCAACGATTGCATCGCATCTTCCGTCCTCAAGGCCCAGCTTTCATTATCTAAATAAAGAGTCTTTGCTAAACATGGGCTAGTCTGTTTATTGAACGTTGAGATCAATAACAAAGTAAGGTATATTTTGCTTTCCTCAGTTGCTAGTGACAATTTTACAGTTACATGGCTTTCCAAACTCACACGTCGGAACCTCCGGCCAGACTATTCTAGGTTCCGCTATTGCAGTCGATAGGTCAACTGGTTTGTCAATCTTTTCACATCTTCCAGGTGTCGGGTTAGACATAGTTCTCAGCACTCGTCCCCGACCGGAAGGGTGCTTAGGCAATCCAGGTGACAGTATGGCTGGTGGAATATCTAACGGCGAAGCCTCCATCCCAGTGCCATGAGGAGCTACTGTTCTCGGCCTTGTGTCTGGCTCTCGGTTTCTACGGCTGGAAGCCTCTGCCCCGTGCCGGAATTATTCTCAGATGTAGCCGGCGAAGGGGGCCGGCCTTGGTCGTCTTTGACGGTCGCCTCAAAATGCTTCTGAGCAATCAAGCAGGCTTCCTCGGCTGCTTCGGCGCTTCTCTTACTCACTGTTCTACTTGCACGTTCTAGCACCCCAGCCCACACGACTACTGACGGATGTTCTTACAGCGTTGCCGACCGAGCTTTAAACAAACAATGATGGCTTAGTATGGCTTACTTATGTATGTTAACTTAAGTTTCAAGATAAACAGTCTCTGATTACAACCTATTAGCAAAAGCATTATCCGGATTACGAGCCCATGACAACATCCCGCTGCGGGATATGGCAGTTTCTGGTAGCCTACTTTGCTATACGTGGATGTCTCTCCAACAAGAATAAAGAAGCGATCAAACCAGCAGCAGACATAGCCGTCATGAAGATGTTCTGCAGATTATAGCCCTCGGCAAATGCTTTTCTCACAGCCAGTTGCTGGGACTGGTCTAGATCATGTATCGCAGATACGGAGTCAAGGATAGCCACTGCCTGCTCCGAAGAGACAAGATCGTTCAACTTCGGTTTTATGTGGTTGTTGAGTAGCGTGGCACTACGAATCTATCAGTATTTCATGTTTGGCAGAGACGTGACGGGTCGAAATTACCAGATTGCGAGTGAGACTGTGCCACCGAGAACACGGATCTGAGTCAATGCGCCCATCATCACAGCTTTATACAGTTAGTTAGCACTCCTGAGTCTCACCGATAAACCTACGCAGATTTGCTTCAGAAACCACCACCCTAGCAAAGGTCAAGACGGTAGCGAGGCCCATACCAAACCCAACTCCCATCAACACCTCATATCCGTACTGAGCATCTGGCATGTCGGTTGCATCTGTAGACAGTGAGCATGTCAAGCCGACGCCCAAAACTTGTAGCACCGCAGCGATAATTATCAGATATGCTGGCGGTACCTTGGCGTTTCCGGTCAAATAACCCGAGAGGACAGTCGCAGCAGGAGAAGTTAGCATCATAGGTAGTAGGATAATGCCAGCGCGAGACGGTGACATGCCATAAACTGCTTGCGCCCTTTGTGGAATATTGACGACCATTGATACAAAAGGGAAGCCAATGAAACATGTAGTTCTGTGCGGTCAGTCAGGGCTTGGAGAGAGGTCGAGGGGTGCATGGCTCACAGCAGCATGGCGCTTGAGATCCTATCCTTGCAAATGCTCGGCGGGAATACAGGCTCTTGCTTGTTTGGCGACTTCTCGACGTACACTTCCCAGAACCCAAAAGCGATGAAGAGTGCAACTGCTAGGACCAGTGTGGCTATGACAATCGCGTTACTCCATGAGTATCGTGTACCTCCCTCCTCAAGTGCGAACACAAGGAGAACAGAGGCTGCAAGGAGAAGGATTATTCCAAGCACGTCGATGCGGACCCAGTTCGAGCGTCGGACCTTTGCCCTCAGCACTTTCAGAAGTGAGAGATTGGATGACTCTTCGGAAGCTGGCAGGAAAAAGCAAACCATGACAAATGCTATGGCTCCTCCAGGAAGACTATGCTCTTGTGTTAGCATGCCACGATGGAACCAAGAAGCAGGGTCGTACTTGAGAAGAAAGACCCAGCGCCAGGTTGAGTGCTGGCTGATAACACCACCAAGAATCGGGCCCAGAACGCTTGCGGTGATGAAGACAGTCGACATGACGCCCATGTACTTTGCGTATTTGCTGATTGGTACCAAGCTTGGAGCGATTGCGAGAATCATGGCGTAGATACCTGATGCGCCAATACCCTGAAACGCTCGAAGGATAATACTGAGAGGTGTTAGCAAGACACCAGGCTGGGTGTAAACTCTTCTTACAGGTCAACGACATTGTTTGCAGCACCACAAAGACCAGAAAACAAGGTGAAGATGAGCAGCGCAAGCAAAAGCATTGTCTTCTTCCCGAAAACATCGCTAAGCTTGGCATAAATGGTCAAGAAGCCTGTATCATTCAGTAAAGCGACTGCCATAAGAATGATGCAATGTGCGCACCGGTGTATGTCAACAAATATGATGTGACGATCCAATCACGAAGGATGAAGCCATTGAGGGCATTGGTGATGGAGACCAACGATGTGCTGACGATGGTGGTCTCGAGCGTTGATAAGAAGAGACTGATCCAGAGCCTAGTACGATAAGCTCAAAATCATTGAGATATCAGCTTTCATAATTTACTTACGCTGCGCTCAAAGAATGAAGCTTCCATCCTGTAAGATATTTCTTATCGTCGTTGTTTTCCGCCTGATCTGCTTCAGGGGAGGAGGCCGCCGCATTGTGGAGAATTGGCGTCGATCCTTTGTTCTGCAGCGTTGTTTCAGTGGGTTTAGGCGCTGCAGCCATTTCGTAACTCGGTTCTTGACTACGACTTGTACGACGCTGCATTGTCAAAAAGACACTGAGAATAATTTCATTGCAAAGATAAAAAGGCTAAGCAGAGAACGATAATTATCTTGCGATGTGTAAAGATCAATCGGACGATTTTAATTAGCTGCAATGTTGGTAAATGCGAAGACGCGCAAGCGACCCTCCATGAATCCTTCCAGGTATTGGATGACATGCTGTTGGCAGTGCTGAGGCCAGAGTGTCCATGTCCAGCACGATTATCATTTCTTAATCCCTGCATTTCTTATCCTCCTGCAGTTATAATTAGAGCCAACAGTTTGCTTCCTTTGGTACCTGCAGATACATTCTCGTCTGGGGTCGTTTGAGCTATGCCCAAGCAAGCTTTCCAGGGCAGAACAACAAGCGGGATGCCGCGCTCGGATAAATCTTAGCCGACTCAATTCAGTGGCGCAGCTCAACTGAAGTCCTAGTAATCACCATGGTCTGAGTGAATAACATTCTGCAGATAATCTGCTATTCTCAGTTAACCATTATAACCATGTCGCAAGCGTCTAAACCTCTCCAAGAACTTTTCTTCAAGTCGTACAATGACACGTCCACAACGACAATTGTCCTCCTCCATGGCCTCTTCAGCTGCAACCTCGAATGGGAGCACGTTATTCCCCACCTCAGCGATTACCATCTCATCATTCCAGATCTCCCAAAACACTCTCAATCAAGAGAAATAGGGCCATGGTCAATTGAACTCGCCGCAGACTCTGTCGCGCATCTCATCCGAGAATATGCCCACGATGGACAAGCGCACGTCGTTGGACTTTCGCTAGGCGGCTTCACCACGATGGAATTAATCCGCCGACACCCAGACCTCGTCAAATCGGCTTTCGTCACTGGCTCAACCCCATTCGGACCGTGGCAAGTCTGGGCAGCAGAAAGACCCAGTCTCCTACACTACGGTCTCAAACTCGTGCTTAACAGTGGTTTCTACACCGTCAGCGTCTGGATGAAGGGTCTTAAGGATCATAGCCAGCTACAGAACGAAATCGTTGCCAATAATGATTGGAACTTGGTCAATGACGCTTACGCCGGACTTGCCAAGTGGCAGCATGAAGACGTCAAAGAAGTCGCTGGGAAGGATAAGCGGATATTGGCAGCTGCTGGAGATCAAGGTGATGATTTTGATGGTGCGAAGGAAATGGCTCTGACATTTCGGAAGGAGGGGCGCGAGGATGGAAAGAAGAGCACCGCGGTTCTTATCAAGGGGGCTATTCATGCATGGAATTTGCAGTTTCCAGAATTGTTTGCCGACGGTATCAAAGCTTGGATTGAAGAGAAGCCTCTTCCTCAAGATTTTGTGAACTTGATCGACGGGTAAATTGATAAGCGTTTGACTTGCGTGAGGTAGGATACAGATACTTATTATTCATTATGAAATCAGAACTCCTAGATACCCGTAATCCTGCGCAAATTACCCAAGAAACGTAAATTCTACCATGTCGTACTGTTGAAGAAGCCGAAGAACGGAAGAACTGGGGTCTGCGGCGTCTGTGTATCCATATTGTCCATGGCTGGGAGATTGCCAGCCATGGACCAGTCACCAGTCATAGTCGGGCTTTGAAAAATGTCCGATGAGACACTCCCGTTTGTGCCCATCTGCATCTGATCCATACCTCCTAGGCCACCGCCGTTCGTGGGCTGGAAGGGCATCTCTCTAGGGCTCATCCATGACAATCCAGCCTGCGATACAGCAATTCGAAGCTTTTCAACACATTCCGGAACTTCAAAAGGAGTTCCAAGCTGCTCCAGAGCCCTTTGTCGAGGCTCCCAAGCTTTGAGCAACAGTCTCGCGAGCTGAAAGTTCTTATGCTGGGATAGATTCCAAAGCTCTTCGTAATGCCGGTAAAATCTATCGAAAAGGCTCCATGTCCGTTCTGTGAAAGATCCAACTGGCGAGCGATGAACAAGCTGACCGGCGAGGAATATTAGTGAGTCAAAGTGAAAATGCGACTTTGATGAGTACGCAAAAGGACCGTTTGCTATGAGATCATGAAGCGCCTGCTCATTCTCATTGTGCGCAAGCCAGATTCGAAAGAAGTTATCGTGAGAATTCTTTACTTCAGTCCCCCATTCTGGCGTATCTTCCATCGGCGTCGCCATCGTTCTGACTTCCTTCAGAATATGAGGCCTGAGCGCCAGTGCGAAGACATGAAGCGGACCTCCTGCCGGATCACAGTACTTTTCCTCAGTCTCGATCATCTTTTTGTCAAATTCATCAGCTAGTAGTTTCAACTTATCCAACGACTCATGATAGAGGTCATATTCAGGCGTCCCGGGCTCGACGTCTTGACCTCCTAGCAGAAGGTGTTCGAAATCGGACATCGGGTGATCTTTGACGAAGTGAACGATCTCATACAGGAGGAGAGCAAAGGCCATTTCTGTAGCACCCTGCTTATTCTGGATCACCTTAGACTCTGGGGAAAAGTCCGAATCGTTGATGTTGTGGGGAAGCTTAGTGTCGCAACCCAGCGGCAACAATGTTGGGTTCATTCCAGACGTCGCGGCGTACATGCAGTCCAGGATGATGATTCGCCACCATACTCGACGGCGCATCTCTGTGTCGAAAGGCGTCAGACCGAATGCTTCTCCATCGCGGTGGACGCCCATTTTGTGAGCTATGCGAATGACGACACCGCTGAGAACCCATACAGCGTCATGATTGCTGCGACCTTGTAAAGCGATCTACAAATGATTAGCTCTGTAGTGCATCCTAGCCAGTGGCTAGATCCTTACCAAATACAAGACCAGAGCTTGAAGAACGACCATATCATAATTCCTAAGGAAATTGACCTTGTTCAGCGCCATCTTGAGACCTTGGGTGAATATCTGTAATGCTTCATCCTTATGCAAGCCCAACATCGTCATCGCTTCCTCTCCCGTCAAAGTGACGGCAGAAACAAGATAGATAGCATATAACAGCGCTCGATTCTTGTGCGATATATCGGAATGGTTTGTCATTGCGCCGATAACCAAATGCTCTGTAGTCGGAGTGTGTATCATCTTGGTCATAGGATGGACTCTTTCCAGAAACACTTGCCATAGACGAAGGATCTGGAAAGGCAAAGGCGCTTGATCATTGATACTAAGAGCAGAAGTCCTGGCTAAAAGAAGGTCATCGTCTTCGTGAGGAGCGGGTGAATCGATTGGATGGCAGGTCTCCTCATCTGACGTGTCCTCATCGAGAATATGACGCATTTCTGAGATCTATGCAATGGTGGTTAGCCAAGAGGCTCATAAGCTGTGTACCGGAAAGGGATGCCGGACATTCTCGTGTATTCTGCCCCAGATGTAGCTATCCAGGAATTTGTACCCTCCATTCCGAACTACCAACTTGCCGGGACCAGTTGGTGTCTGAGCGCCATGCCCGTTAGATTGAGCCGGTGAAGACCTGGCAGATAATTCCATCGGATCATGGGGCGTCAATCCATTTGTGTCAGAACTCTGCTTGGGTGAGTCTTGAGAAGTGTACTGCTCCAGCAGCGCCTCGAGGTTCTTGATTCTCTCTTGTAGCAGCGCATTTGGCGCTCTTCTCTTGCGAGCTGGAGCAGGCATTGACGGTACACAAGGTACATTGGCCTGGGCGTGTCAGTTCCAATGCTACCTTCCGAAGCTCTAGAAATTACCTTTATGCAGTTGTTGCAAGGAAATACTCGATTGCATTTCACCTTGCGATGCTGACAGTGGTTGCACGCCAAGACCCGAGGCGTTTTAGGCGCTGGCGCGGAGGCATCGGAATGATAAGGCGAGTCCTGAAGCTGCTGGAAATCCGATCCACCATTCATGATTATCGACTATTATTCTTCAGCACTTAGATGACCTTGACTAGCTGGGTTTATCAGAGTTGTATGTTGAAGTATTGCAAGAGTTGGAAATCTCCAGGTGTCGGTATTTCCGTGACGTGATAAACTCGGTATCTCGGGCTCTTATACAACCCCGGTCACGGCATTATGAGGGTTCAATACACCAGCCAATCAGCTACGCCTCGGCAATTTTGACATGGTTTTGACAGGTATCGAAGTCTTATGCAAACGGCTCATTCGGCATCATCTTTTATTACGTCGATGCGATATTCTGGTGTTTTTGATGTTCTACAGGGAAACAAAGAGTAGATAGGCGACAGATTCACCTCACGTAATCCACTAATGCACCCTTCCGCCCTTATTTCCTTAGACTCGCCGACAATTACCAGATTGAGGCAATACTCCAAATGCTGTGCCGCCAAATGGTCTCCCCAATGTCAATTTTCAGGTTACGGACTTCTCACCGTCATCGCCATGATGTCACATATTTGCAGCTATAAGAGACTCATCGTTTCGCCATCGAATACTCAGTTTTCCTGCAAGTAATCTTTCCATTCAATCAAGGTTCAGCATCAACTCGTTCGCCATGTCTGCTCCATTTGGTCTCGCTGTCGTGGGGACGAACTGGATCACCAACTCTTTTGTGCAATCATGCCATGAGAGCAAGCTATTTACCCTTACTGCTGTGTATTCAAGAAAGCTCGATACAGCAAATAATTTCATCTCTGAAACTCCCTCAATCAAAGATGCGTCTGGAGTGGAAGCTTACGATGACCTGGACACCATGCTGTCCAAAGGTTCCAATATCGATGTTGTGTACATCGCGTCACCCAACTCGCTGCACTATGAGCAGGGTATCAAAGCTCTGAATGCTAGCAAACATGTCATCATGGAAAAGCCCTTCGCCTCCAACATGAAAGAGCTCGAGGCTCTTTACAAGCTCGCCGACTCAAAAGGTCTCTTCATTTTAGAGGCTTATCGTCATATTCAAGAGCCCAACTTCAAAACACTTCAGAGGCTACTTGATGATGAAAAGACCAGAACGGAGAAGCTTGGCAAGATCTTTGGCGCAAGCCTCTCGATGGCAGTGTATTCCTCATTATTCGGAGACATCACAGAAGGCAACGTTCCAAATGTTGCATCACCCAAGTTCAGCGGAGGCTGTCTATGGGATATGGGTTGCTATCCTGTCACTTTCGCTGTCCGACTCTTTGGCAAACCCTCATCTCAGACATATTTCCCTGTCATTCTTGAAACAGGTGTCGATGGCGGTGGTCTCATCGTGTTCCAATATACGCCCGAGTCTTCAAAGCACCAGCAGAGCTTTACATTATCAGCCCGCACAAGCAAGATTTATGACTCGCATGCACCAACCGAGATCTACTGTGAGAAGGGAACCATCAAGATCTTTGGTGGTCAGGCTTCCAACGTTACAGACATCTGCACTCTGGAGTTCATCCCAAGAGGATCCCAAGAGTCTGAGGAGCTGGGAGATACTAGCCCTGAGTATACAGATATGTTGAACTTGACCTGGGAGGCCAAGGAGCTGGGGCGTATCATTAAAGAGAGTGATCGGGAAGCTGAAGCTGACTTGAGGGCACTCAGTCGAAGCGTTCTCACAGTGATGGAGGATATGAGGAAAAAGAACGGCATTGTGTTTGGTAGTGATTGATTATCAGCGCGTTATGCTTGACACCGAGATAGAAACGCTGCAGGATTGCACGAGAAACAGGCGGCTATTTATAGAAAATCCACGACTTCCTTTTTTCGTACCCGATCTTCCAAGTCGATATCAATCTGCCTTTTCGGGAGCCGCCCAATTTTGCACCATATTCGGAATTTCGTCACCGAGAGTCATATCGCCATCGACAAACGAGATACTGAAGACATCAACTCCTTCTGCAAACCCACCGAAACCACTAAAGTCAAACATGTCCGTTGATAAAGCCCAATCGGCTTCAACCGAGGTTTGACCTGCTAGTGTCGGGCTACCAGGTCTCGTTGGAGTCGACAAGGAGGTGTAGTCGACACTTTGCCATAGAGCTTTAACGTCTCCGGGGGTTCGTTCGACGTTTGATGGTGAGAGCTCTTGTCCGCGAGTCTCGCACTGGCTATGGAATCTCTCTAGTCGTTTTACCTGTGAGAATTAGGGTCAGGTGTGTTTGTCAGATGAATAATATCATGGACTTACCATTAGTGCAGCATGGTTCCAGTAACACGACAGGTCTTGTAATGAATCCATCGCAGCGCGGTAATGTTTTTGGCTCTCTTTTCGAATATGGTCCCTCTCATCATTCAAAGACAGAGCATGAATTGTACCAGCAACCATTATACAGTATCCATAAATAGAAGTTAGGATAGGCACGTTCTGGCTTTTCATATCTAGTAGATCCGTGATACTCTTCGCGTGAGTCCTGCACTTCTCCCAGGCCGTCTTCATGAACACTGATGGGGCTTTTTGTTTACCAGACTGAAGCCGTTGTTGAATTAAGAATGGGTGATGAAGTAGACAGTGAGACAAGTGGAACATAGCCTTGGCGAAGATAAAGGAGCTCGCGAGCAGTTGGTCAACGACACCGTCGACCGTGCATCGTTGCTTGAGACTTTCTGCCGGGTCTTCATTCATTCCAAAGTAGTGTTCTGCTTGGAGCAATGCTGATGATAGAGTCGCGTAAGGCGCTGTTGAAGACCAAGGAAGTCCCATCTGTGATGTTTGGGTATCATGCAAAACGTAATGCGAGACACGGCCAAGGATAGATGCCATTACATTGATCAGACCAAGTGAACAACATCCATCGATAGCTTCTTGTTCCACACAATCACCCGTCAGCTCATGTAGAAAGGGTGTCTTCTCCTCACGGCCCTCCTTGAATGCATCCTCAGAGCATGGTAAAGACACCCTGCATTCTTCGTCCCGGATGGCGGAGAAACGTCCACGAGAAAGGCTAATGAGTTTGTCCTGGAGATACAGCGACCAGAAAGTTCGTTTTCGTTCCTCACGCTCTGCTAGAGGTAGTGATGGATCGGGTTCCAGGTGAAACTTGTTGTTCTGGGCTAGACGGATAGCAAAGCCTTGTTTCATATGGGCTTGACTACAGAGTCCAGCTAGACGATTCGGTTTGTTGTTAACAATTTCAAAGTGAGAACTATATTACTTGATGATGAAATGACTCACCTGGAACCTCGGTGCTTACTATCAATATGATGGTTTGGATGACTGTCAAGATCTTTTCAGGAGGCGCGTTACCAGTCCAAGGAAGTTCCATAGTCTCCCAGGCCTTGGCAGCGTAGCTAGATGCATCGTCGGAACAGTTGACTTGAGTGACTGGTAGAGATGAGTATCGCCTTGCCGCTGACAAGAATCCCCAGAGAAGATACGTTGGTAACGTGTCATCGGCCAGGCGTTGCCGAAAGGTTGGTTCGTGAAAGAGGGAATAAGGTTGGCTGTGACAGTAGCGGAAGTAGACATCAGCAGCAAAGAGAAGGGAGCTTGGTTGGGGGCGTTCACTGGTATGAGATTGTATGGTGGAGGGGGTTTGAAGAAGAACGGGGGCTGGGGTGTTGGCTTGGTAGTGAGTACGTTTGTTTGGTGGTTGCTGATTTATGACCAGCGGCAGCAGCCTATGTCTTGATCAGAATGGGATCACCGATGTGTATAAGAGATTAATGATGCTGACCTCTCGACTGTCGCTTGTAGCGTTGATATCTGATCTTCCAAAGAAGCAAACCTTGACGAGATGTTATCCTACCCGGTCAGTATACACCACCCAACAACAGTGGACCACATACCATGATAGCCTCAGGCACGTCCCCCAAAGCAGGCTGAACAGCCAAATTCGCCGTCCTTCTAAGACTCCTCCCATCCTCCGCATAAACACAAGGCTGGCCAAGCCGATTACAAAACTGACATATCGGTTTCTCACCCGTGCAGCGAACCTTCTTCTTCCTGCAATTGAGGCAGGCTTGGCGGATTCTCTTACGACGGCTCTCAGGCCCGTCTGAATCGTCGTGGGAGTCTGACATTATGGGCTGGAGGGTTTGCTGATTCGATAAGGGAGATGCAGGATGGGTTAAGGGACGGGGCTTGAGGTGCGTATTTGCGGGGATGCGGGCGGCGCGGCTATACACGGTTGTGTAATGCCGTGTTGCGGTCCGATACCCGCCACTTCTTGCAGATCAGCCAAACTTTGAGTTTCTTTATATATGATATATCACAGTGAGTGTTATACATGTGTTGAATGATTTACTTCTACCTTTTGAAGCCTCTATAAACTGTTCATTGTCACCATGTCAGATATCCCAGCATCAACAGAAGTGCAACAGTACACCCGTAATACAAACGGGCGCCGGAAACGCAGAGCTCGCAGAGCTTGCTTAACATGCAGATCTCGAAAGGTCCGGTGCGATGTTATGCAAAAGTCACCTTGTAGTAACTGTCAATGGAGCTCGTGTGAGTGTGTAGTGATAGGACCTCGTCGATCACCGTGAGTCAACTTCCGGAGTCTACAAACGGCATCACTGACAAACATAGTTGCAAGAAGAACAAAGAAGACAATAAGGCTTCCAAGCAAACTAAGAGTCAAGAAGTCCCCGTTGAGGCGACGCGCGATAGTATACACTATCCACACTCTCCAACTTCATCGGAAATCGAGGTCAAGGACGAAGAGTCGAGAGGTGAGTCAAGTTTCCCATGAGCCGCTGTTCTTTGATGTCATTGTAAATTCTCAACTAACAAACAAAATAGTCTTTGAAACATCATATCCAGCTATGGATGATATTATTTCGCCTTTGACTCCTGTTTCGCAACTCGAAGACGAATATTGTTTCGGTCCCCGATACGCTGGCAGCCATACAGATCAGACTTCTAGTATTGCCTGGAGTTACTCAAGCGCAACTTCTCTATCATCTCCCGCCTCTTCTGAAATATCTGAGTCACAAGAGTCGGACCCCATCATATGGTATGCTGACGATGGTATGGGCGATGATCTGATAAACAGTCTGCTGGCACTTCCATTTGACAATTTGAGACACATTTGAGGACCTTCTCATTGAGAAACCCAATAATCACGGACCGAACCCCGAGACCGGACCGACACTGATTATCACGTCGACCAAAAAGACCTTGAGTAGATGCGGCCGTCATGATGAATGATATTGCACGGACTCTGATCTCACCCTGAAACATTTCGGTTGATTACCAATTTATCATAGTTACAGGTCAGACAGCGTCAGCGATGCTGAGGTCTAATCGCGGCTAATGACCCCGGGCCCACCAACATTTTTTACCCCAAATTTTGGCCAACATTCAGTGCCAATGGCCAAGCTGGCGCACGTGGATCGACAAGCAATGCAGTTGGGGAATGCAAACAATCGGGGCTTCTGCCGAGACTGTCTTCACTCGGCTACGCATTAATGAAACAAGGCTCGGCGAAAGGCACGTCAATGAAACAGCTCGTTAATGACATTTGTGCGCGCATGAGGTCAAGGGAGTCGTGCAATTACAGAAAGGCTACAGTAGCCACAACGCTTGTATTGAGTATTTTTATAGTAAAACTAGAGACCAGTACACCAGGCCAAATGAATCGAAAAGCCAAGACGCCGTCACCCACGGGTATTGTCCGTTATTATCCCCCCATCAGACATGAACCTTTTACAGCATCATGACACCAGCAAGACCAGCGACAGCGAGGACGGCAACAGCCTTGATGGAGTTGACACCAGCAGCGTTGCCCTTGTCAGCGGTGGAGCTAGAAGCAGCAGCGTCGCTGGACTGAGAAGCATCACCGCTGGAAGAAGAAGAGCCAGTCTCCTTGGCCCAAGTGACCTTGTCGCAGATGGTGGCAGTCTCCTTGAGGTCGGCGATGCGAGAGCTGACCTCAGGGACGTCGCTGCAGGCTTCGAGAAGAGAGGAGATGCCATCCTTCTGGTCGATATACCAAGAGCTGAGCTTGGAAGCGTAGGAAGTGTACTCCTTGGCCATGGAGCCAGTGACGGCGGGGATGACACATTGATCGGTCATGGTCATGGCATCGGTCTGCTTGGCGAGGAAGCTCGCGAGCGAAGAGTCGGGCGTGGGAATGGCGGTGAGGTCGGGGAGGATGCTCGAGGCGACGGAAGCGCACTCCTTAGCATCGCGCTTCTCGAGGCGCTCGAGAGCAGGGTGCGAGGCAGCGACGACGGTCGCGCCGACAGCGAGGATGATGGCAGAGCGCATTGTGATTGGAGGTATGGGTATTATTAAAAGGTGTTGATGTTGGTTGTTGAAGCGGAGAGAATAACGAGTGGATGCCTATTAACGAGAGTTTACTCAAAACAGATGGAATGGATGCGAGAACCAACAGAAGGATTCCAAGGGCTTTGTATTTAAGATTGTCTCAAGGCGAGGAGTCACGATTGTGGCGGTATTGTTAGCCTGGATTAAGGGGCTTCCTATTGTAGTTAATGTTTGGGCTATGTCTTATTTCCTGGCCCCCCACCTCGTAATAGGCTGAATGCCCTCACGAAACACCAAACATTTAGTGCCACGATCGGTCTGACCTCCATCTCGGTAGCTCGTTAGCTCGTGTTCAGCCGCACGACTGAGTGCATCGGTGATTCATTGTGTCCCGTACAAGAACGGGACTCGGGAGGCGTTATGCCCGGCTTTACAGTCGTTGCAACTTTCACCCAGATCAGCTCCAGGACATCCAAGCCTGAATACCGTAACGCATAACAAAGGATCAGGGCAGTAACAACCCCTGCATATTAAGTTTTCAGCTCATCAAACAACTGTACCTTGCCGTGCGTTAGGCAGTTTCACCCATGGCCCTTACAGCCCCTTTAGCGCGCGCCAGATCATCCGGCCATCTCCTAACTGAGAATGCTTCGCGAGTTCTCACCGGCAGAGACTTGCCGTTTGCGCCTCTCACATGTGGAGCAACTCATTTAATCCGCCTTATGCCACTGCAGCTTTTGGGCATTCGTGTCACATGCCGAATTCAATTGGCCGTGAGTGATTGGAGGCACAAGTTTCGACGGTTTATCTGTGCGGACCTGGTTGTTTTCCTATATCAGATAAGCTTAGTTCTTAGTGACTGGGTCTGCCCCAGAAATGAACTCCAGTCCCTGGCGTTGGTTGCATGAGAAATTCAGCCTTGGCAGACTAACTTTCAGCTTTTCTTCACGGCGACTTCCGAAAAGCTGTTTTGCTCTCGTAACCCGACAAACCTAAAATGAAGAAATGCCGTAATTTTGAGCGACTCTTCGGCGAACAAGATTGTCGGGCGAACTGCCGACGAGCTGTGTAGCTCTAGGGTAGACAGGACAGTTAAACTGACAGACAGCGGAATACTTCAGCTACCTGGGACATTCTTGGCTAAATGGACAAACATCTTTTGGAATTATTGATATAAACGTCAATGAGTCTCTTTATTGTTACTGCCCCGGATTGTGCTTGTTTTGTTGACTGTACAGAAAGTACATTGGAGATGATGCATTCTCAAGTCTCCTCCGATCACGGTGAATGTTAGACCAGCTCACAACACCAAACTCCACCCTGACGCTTGGGAAATGAGCTATTCGTGTTCCACCAATACGTAAAGACCAATGCAAATACTCCGTACATACAACCATCTTTGTACGAGGCATCGAGGCATCCTGTGTAGCCCTCCAGCCTTTTCTGCATCTTGGCTGAATAAGCATGTCAGCCCTATGCGGGGTTTTTCTGCTTCAACAGCTCATCCTTGCATCAGATGTTGAGCATCGGCGATCATGATACTCAGATTCTGAGGGACGAAAAAAACGGATCTACGCCTGAATGCCGTGAAGATGGCGCCAATCCACCCGGAGTCGGGGGCTAGTGAGTCTGTGGTACAGTTGGCTGCAGGTTTGTTGCTGACAATTGGCAGGACAGTTCTATGACATGTCGCCCCCAAAGCGATTAGGTAATTTTTAACCTTAGTCCAGCCTTCACTTGATAATCACTAATACGATTGATAGGACGAGGGAGACACGCAATCGTCTTCGAATGTCGTGATTCAAGCGGTCGCATTTATGCTATGAAGCTATTCAAGCAAGACAGCAGAGATAGGATCCGTCGCGAACTCGAGATATTCCGATACCTCGGAAATGGTCCCAACATCATCAAGTTTATCGATGCCGTGCAAGGTGAGGAGGTTCGCATACACTTCAAACCCCAGTCCTGAGCCAAGATTGACCTCATGAGGCATAGGGGTCCGACATCGGCATCGTTCTCGAATACGTAGACAACACAGACTTCCGAACGCTGTATCCTCGGTTTAATGACATGGACATTCGATATTACACTCGCGAGCTTCTGAGAGCTTTGGACTTCGCCCATAGCCAAGGTGTCATGCATCGGGATGTTAGACCGCACAACGTGGTGATCGATCATGAGAACAGAAAAGTGCGACTCACAGTGACACAATCTGGCGCATGCTAACACAGTGTAGCTCCGCCTAATAGGCTGGAGCTCGGCAGACTTCTACCGACCTGACGAAGACTTGGATGTCTGCGTAGGCCTCTGGAAGCCACCAGAGCTTCTTCTCAGCTACGAACGATACGACTTCAGCATAGACATGTGGTGCTTCGGGGCCATGCTCACATCCATGATCTTCAGAAAGGAGCCATTCTTCCACGGGTCTTCGCTTCTTGATCAACTAAGGCACATTGCTGAAGTCCTTGGCACAGACAAACTGTACCGCTTTATCAATGAGTATGACCTTGAGTTGAATGATGAGGAACTCGAAACTCTGGGTCAACATCATGAGCAAGCTTGGACCGATTTCATCAACTCGGATAATGAAAGACTTGTATCTGATGAAGCTCTGAGTCTTATTGACCAGCTTCTACGATTTGACCCGAAGGCGAGTAATATCCTGCGAGGATTGGTAATAGCATGCTAATGTGTGTATCTAGGAACGACTCACGACTGCTGAGGCTCTAAGGCACCCATATTATGAGATGTTGCTGTCGGAATCACGAGCAGATCAACTGAGTAGGTGGACTTAGGGCAGGCCAGAAGAGCTGGCACCACGTTTGTAGAAGGTGTCTCTCTTATCAATCAGGCCGTATGGACCGGCCAAGTTGCCGCACCCGTCTCACAGCACAAGCCCAACTTTTGGCATGGCATGAGTACTTACCGCACATAACCTCACTGATAGTATTTGTAATTATTCCCGGTCCCTTGAGGGGACTAGGACCCCATCGCGCTTAATAACCCCGTTCTACAAAAATCCACCCACGAACAAAAACTGCCAAAAAAAAGCGTGCGTCATCCGGAATTCGAATCCGAGCCTCAACTTTTCTCAATGGAAGAGTTGAATCCTAACCCCTAGACCAATGACGCTTTCGGTTGTGGTTTGATGAAAACAGCTGGTCGCTAATGTGCAACATCACGGGTATGTCAGTGAAATAATACAGGAGCCTGGCAGCAACCTGGTGATGCTTCAATGTGGCCCTCAATGCATAAATTAAGAGTCTCATACCATCGTAACAGGACTTATTCCGAGTCTTTTGGATAGTAACCCCCAGACTCACTCGGAGATTTATCCCCCACGAAACTGCACCGCGAGTTCTGATCTAATCGATCCCTGGCCTGAACTTAGCGACATCTCAGAAATGGCATAAGTTGCGGAGCATACAAAAGAAGATGAATTTTGTTTAATTGGCGTGTCTTAAAGGATATGATCACTATTGGTGAGGGAAAGCCATGTCAAGGGAGGATCCTCGATGATGCTTGATGGCATGGCTGGCAGCCGTTGGAACCGCTCTTTGACGATATGTTGCATCTTCAAAACGAGGTCCAAGTGGGAGAGATATTTTATTCACCTAGTAATTCGAGTGATACGAGATCGGTCTACGGTACCAGATGCTGCCCCTGCCATATGGTGCAGAGTCTGATTGTCACCCGCTCGTTACACGCCCCAATGATGCGGAATTGTCTCGGAATTTCCAATTGGCACCAAGTCAAGGGCGAGAATATAACAGCTGATCCATGTATATAGCTTATCGTGATTGGAGTAGGGAAATATGACTGTCTTGGTCATTGTACGCCACGAAGTGACCCCTTGATTATTGGCTATCTCATCGCCTGCATATCGGCCGCTTCCTGGTCCATTTCTAACATTCTAATCTGGCCTACCAGGAAAGTTGATGCTATTCAGTACAAATAACCTAAATCCATCAATTTATTCCCATGCTGAGTGGTCTGAACGGGTGCGGATGCTCGCACCGGGCAGGGATCTCCAACGACATCGGAATCACAAGAACCGCGGCCGCGCATTCGTCATCGCAATGGTGCTGATATTTCTGATCTTCAACTACAGGAACCTGGTATGATGATTTGCCTTCGAGGGACGCATGAAAGCTCACGAGCCTCTACATACAGGACATCAAGAATGCATCAAGCCCTTCTCATTTACTAGCATCCTCACACCGAATCTCCAGACTTCACTACCTCGTCCCCGCAAATGTCGCCAGTCGTCGAGTCTGCGCAGTCGTGACTTCGGCACTCGCCAATCGATACTCTATACCAATGATTCTAGGCTACAGCGGAGAGTCCTCTTTAGACGCGCAAAAGGCACATATTGCAAAATTGCGCGCCATCAAAGATTATCTGCACAATGCGGAGGGAGCCTCTGACAATCTTGTCATTATTGTTGACGGATTCGATGTGCTGGCTCAACTACCCGCAGAGGTCATGATACAGCGATACTTTACCCTCATGGCCCAAGCAGATCAGAGGCTTGCTGATCAACGGGGAATTACCGTCAAGGAGCTTCATCGAACTGGAGTAAGGCAGACTCTTCTATGGGGAATGGATAAGGGATGCTGGCCTAAGAGCGACACGGATCCGAGGTGTTGGCTTGTTCCATTCTCAGCACAGCCACGGCTCACATGGGGACTCGAAACGGACACTGGTGATCTTCAGTATGGCGACTCGCGATTTCTGAACTCGGGTACGGTCGTAGGTCCACTGGGTCATCTTCGAACGTTCATCGACGCCGTATTATCACTGAGCGAAGAAGATTGGGATCGGAACTTCCTCTTCCGAGACTCTTATCAGTCTTATATCGCAGCCTTATATGCTCGTCAAGAATATCAGAGAATGCTAGACTTGAATGGCGGCGACTTTCCTGAAGATATCGCTGGGAGGGATGTACACAGACCGAAGGATAGCGAGGATGATGTGACTGAATATCACGTTGCAGTGGATTTCGACTATGCGTTCACGCAAACAGAATGCCATAACTCCAGGTTTGCCCCCGAATCTCGAATTTCCTACTGTTGGCTAACACGGGAAGGTTTATCCATAAACTTCAGTATGACAATTTCGACAAGACGGCCACTATCAAGCATGATGCACTGGAAGAAGGGTCAAGCTTCAGCCCATACAAGATTCAAATGCCTGCCTCGATCTACCAGGCATTTCACAGAGTGTATGATTCACTTCCTGCAGAAGACCGTCCAGCAATGTCAGGCCGCAATTGTATTCGCAGTCTTAGACTAGGCACCAACATCGGTACACGGATGATCTTTGCCTTCTATCACAACACATGCGACAAAGCCGGGTTCCTCGACACCTTCCACGACGCATGGCTCTACCCTCTGATCCGACCTCTTCTCCGAGTCGCTGTCAGAGCGATTCAGCATGGGCATCCGATCAGCCCAGAACCTGTTGATGGAAGAGTTTGGGTAGCTGCACGACAATATCCGAAACGCGATCTCGATGAGTACGGAGGGGTCTTTACGGATGCGCCAGGGGAGAAGTTTGTACCACTCCAGGAATTTTGCAGTGAGGATATTGAGTGTGCTATTGGGAAGGATACGAATCATCCGTTGACAAGACTCTGATATATGAGGTTGATGCAATGAGTTGGGATGATTAACGAACGTATTGTTTTCATAGCCGGTGTGTTGTTACACTACCTCATTCTGCAAGCGGAGTACAAACTGAATGCCATTTGACGCAGATGACTCTATATAAAAGGGCACTTTATATCAAACGCTTCTCAAGAATGCTCACTGGGTCTCTTTGTCAACCCAATCGGGGTCGATATCAACATCATCACCATCCAGGCTTTCTTTGCCACTCTTGACGAGCTCAGCCCACATAGTGGCCTGTAATCTTTCAGCAAACACGTCTTCCCCTGGAACACTGTCATCAAGATCTCGGCCGCAGTGGATCATAGCCATGAATCCCTTCTTGGCAAGTTGCGCAAGCGAAGTATCGGGGTGATGGCTAAGCTTCTGGAAGCGACGTCTCCAGAACAACCACTGGGCCATGCTGGACCCGGCATCATCAAAGCGCTGATCCAGCGCGAGGGGCCCAAGATCCAGTGACGACAGCTTTGACTGCTGTTCGTCCTCTTTGGGAACACAGCTCCTGAGAAGGGCGTGAGGACACAGTTCCATCCATATAATTGCCCCAGGCAGAAACTTGGCAGTGTTGTCATTGTTGGTCTCAAGGGCCTCACGCATATACCATACCCCAATCGAGGAGATTTGTTCTTCGCATACACCAGCAGCCAAGACCTTGGCAGAGAAAGTAGCAAGGCCCCGTAGCTCAGACTCTAAGCCTTCTTTCACCAGCTCTTCCCAGAATGTCTGTAAACTCTGTGCGAAACCATAAGATTCCCAATCCCCTGCGATATTCTGCCCAGTGTAAAGCTCTTTATACACAAGATCAAACTGTCTTGTCCACAATAAAAGAAGGACAAGACGATCTTGGAATAAGCTGTCACTGTCTATAGCGGTACTGGCTTTGAAGAACATATACCACAAGACGTCAAGATTCTTCTGTACCGTGGGGAAGTCTGCCATAGGTCTTTTGAGAGGCTCTTTGATGAAGCCAAAAGCAAAACTCTTGATAGATATGAGAAGATCTTGCTTCTCCTTGTCACTTGATATGTCCTGAAGATCTTCTGCAAAACCCTTCAAGACTTCATCTCTAAAGCGTTCGTCGTGGTCGACGTCAGAGTCGGTCTGAGATAAAGTCCTAATGAGTTATGAGATTACTGAAACTTGTCAATTTCGATAAGCGATACTGCGATCTATGTATCGTGGGAACAGATTTATGGAGGGGACGAAATGACAAGTGAGATGCCTTTTATAGGAACAAGTATTTGGTACTGCCTGAGGCGACAACTCTAGGCAGCAGTCGAAAAAGATCTTCTTGCAATTACATCTATTGAGACCATTTGTCCGTTTGTTTGCAATTCCTTTACTATTACCATTATGAAATTAATAAAGCTTACTTCGCATGGTTGGCGTCGAAAGGTGGGGATTAGACATCGTGAGTAAAATGGGGTGATTGGTCACTCTATACGCGCTTTGGAGGCCACGTAGGATCAGATATGATAAGATAAAGAGATAAAAGCCATAAATAGAAGTTCTATATTGCATGAGTTGGATAAACTATCGCTTGCGAGGACTGTTTGTAGTCAAGCAGGGCAGTTCAGTGCCGCAGAATCGGGCTGCTCTTTCCAACGTTCTAAGGGACGTTTGAAACCCCGTCCAGGATTTCTTGTCGCTTGACAAGTTGATGAGGGTTCCATCAGGGCTGTATATTGCCCCGGAAACAACAATTTTGCCGCGCTATTCTCCCTCTAGACACTGACGACTATAATAGCACTGTATCGAGCGGAGTGGCCTTGGCCTCCACTTCTGATGTTTCTTGCAACTGAAGTCGTCAAGCTCAGAGGCCCGCTGTACAAGGTCGTAAAAATCCAGGAAACACTGCGCTGGCGCCGGTGTGTAGCCCTGAACAGGCAGACCCAGGAAGAACACTGTGTCATCCGTGTCTGAACTTTCTGGCTTAGCGAGAAAGTAAAGGTGTCTGATAGACTGGAAAAAAGAAAAGAGGAACAAGGTTGCGTATGGAAGCGTGAGGCGTGTGAAGGGGGGTGGGAGAGTCGTCGCATGATATTCCTCCCAGTTTCTATCAAGCCGAACGGCAACGTTGTGAAATGAGGAAAGGATATCTATGGTAGACCTGAAGTGTCGTCGAGCCACCTGCGTTGAGGTTGGAGGAGTAAACTCCCTATCGTCGTGGTCATGGCAGAGTCCTCTCATCTGCTCGATGCACAAAATGTCGTGTACGGGATTGCATCTTATTCTTAAATAGCCCGCTTCTGGTCCCTCTGGGTTTGCAAGGATGATAATTTTTGGGTATCTCAAGAGATAGACTTTTCGAGCATTGTAACAAGCCAGGCTCAGTCTGTGCGACTCCCTAAATTTATCCGTTTCTTGTCCCCGAGTGATGAAGTTTCCGGCAGTAATGCACATATTGGATCCGGAGGGAGTAGAGCGATAATCGTAGCTGTATGACATGTAGACCCCGATATTGATAAACCTCGAAGTGGCGTCAAAGGCTGCTTCCCAGATCTGAAACTGGAGCTCCGCCGGCAACCGAGAAAATAGATGGAATGAGGATAAGTCCGATGAAGACTCCGCTTGCGGCTTGGGATCGCTAGTTTGAAATTCATGCATCGCTCGAATAAGAATGATAAGATGAAAGTCCAAATTCACTTTCAGATTTTAAGGATGGATGGGTTTTTTTATCGTAAAATTTAAAGCTCATCCGCGAATCTAAGCTCTCAAAGTTGAACTGGTTCCCTGAAGCATAATTATTATCGGACTTTATCTCCATATACTGATCACAAATAAGGTTTTCTGTGGTGATTTAAGCTCTCAGTCACGAATCTCGACTGAAAATAAAACATTTAGCTCACACTTCGACCATTATGCCATAACGAGTCACCAATTGCTAAAGCTACCGAGCAAACTCACGGAGATTTTAGGTTAGAAAGGAATTCGATTGCTTGGCATAAGTAAAGGAAGTAAATGCGCGACTTTTTTTCGTTTACAAAAAAAGATGGAAAGATGGAAAAAAAAAGCTTCTCATCATGAGCGAAATTCCTCAGCACTTCAGCTTTTGTGTTAGGGGTTTCCGGCAGAAGATGGGTCTTGACAAAACCTCATTTGTTTGGTGTTGATACTGTTAATAATTTACATTGAAAGCAAAAGTGGCAAGAGCCAATAGCCTGATGGCATGCATGAGGATGTCTTCCATTCTAGAGATAGTTCTAAACATTTACGCAGTGTTCGTTGCCCACAGCTGTCTGGTTTCTGGGGGTACGCGCTCAGGATGATAGTTACGAAACTTGAAGGGTCCTGAACAACGACAGGTTCATTCGCGAACAGCGCCACCGTCTTGAGCCACCAGTGCGGGATCATTTCACTTGGTCAAGGTATCCGTGGCCAGAGAATGCCTGGGCTCGGTAAGTGTTGGAAATAATACGAGCTCGTCATGGTTTTACAAGTTCCCATTCTCCGCAGGCTACGCCCGAACAGAAGACACAAATGTTGTTCTTGAGTTTGACAGATATATATGCGCATATTGCTTTCCAAAAGCTCAAGTTACTTGGGTCAATACATCATCGCTATCAATGTCAAAATTTCAGAAACATGTCGGTCCCCCCCTCAATGTCGCTCTAGACAAATAACTCCACAAGCTATCGAAATAGAAGGAAATATAGGCAGATGGTCGACAGACCTGCCCTGTCTATCTTATGAAGTGAATGCCTGGACAGCCTCCTCCAGAATCTCGACAATCTCATCAGGTTTACTCAACATAGGCAAATGCGCACTATCGATAATCCTTTTCGTGATATCCGCACCAAGCTTTTCCGCGCCTCGGACAAGCATCTTCTGCGCTTCGTAAGGATAAGCCCTATCATCCTTGGTCATGACCTGCCAGACAGGCACATCCCTCCATCCTTCGTACGTCACCTCGTACCCTTCCGTCGAACCGGTCAAGGCGTGCTTGCTGAGCTTTCCAACCCAGTACTCAGCCTCTTCTGTCGGAAGATCGTGGTACATCATGTCGATTGGGTCGACTTTGATGACCATTAAATTGTTCTCATAGTCGGCTCCACAAGTCGGCAAGGGCTTGCCGCCGAGAGCATCCAGAAAGGAGGCGCCTTCGCGGACAAAACCGGTCGCAACATTGAAAAGCCCTATCACGCGACCAGTATTTCCGTCTGTATCGGCAGATTTGCTGGTGAAGCCTCTCATGGCACTTTGCCCCACGGGTCCAGCATAAGAGTGCACTAAGACAACGACATCAAGCCCTTGCGACACCTCGACAGCGATAGCATCGGCGACAGCTTTAACGTCATGCGAGTAATTAACGTCGGTGCTTGTTGATTGGTTTGTCGGAAGTGTGACGGGAATACACTTGAACTCCTTAGCCTCCATGGCGGACACGATCTTGCCCCAACATTCAGGGCTATGCCACGCGCCAGGCACAAATATGAGGCTAGGTTTCTGGGCCATGTTGTAGACTGATTGGACGATACTGGCTCGGGATTCGTTGAGGGAGGGGAATAAGGGAGTGAGATTTTGCAGTTTGGCTTACGATCGCTTTCCAAATCGTGGCTGGATAAAGGCAGCGGGGTTTGTTGTTCAGCTCGTTTATTCTCCTCGAAAAGGGTTAGTTGCTGACAGGTTGGACGCCATTCACGTCCACTCAAAAGTGACTCTGTCGATGGTAGTGGAGACTGTAGTTCGCTGCCAAGGCGTTAGTGATCTATCTTGCATTTGCGTGGATCTCTGGCATTATGTGCTAGTGCTATAGCTTTGACCAGTCTGGGCTATCCCTACCAAATCGCTCATCCTGTAGCCACAATCCTTGAATCCCGTGAGTGGCTTCCCGATACCTCGTCAACGCCTGTCTTTGAAGCAAAACTGCTCCCTCAATTTCTGAAAGTCACAACTCATCAGCCCATCGGCGATCATTTTCCCTGAAGCTTTCCTCAGAACAAGCTCAAGCCGGTCAGCATGAGTACAGCGACAAGGACTCGGAGGCCCCACACTAGGAGTAAAAGCGGGTGTTTGACGTGTCGAAAGCGTCGCGTGCGTTGTGATGGCGGAAAGCCAACATGGTAAGTCGGAGTTTGCTACCCAATTGCGACAAATAGTCGAAAGTACTACACAAGAATGTTGTCAGTTGTAAGTAATTGTGAAACTGACAAAATGTAGTAACCGATGTGTCAGTGCAGGACGGATATGCGAGTTTGCTGATCCCAGTATCCCACTTCGAGACCGTCACGCTATATGTCTCCCTGGCGAACAGCAACCTTGGATTATAACCCAGGACACAACGCCAGTGACTCTAATTGCTAATTCCCCACTTGGAAAGTCAGTGGAGCCTTTCGACTGTTTAGGCTTGGACATGACTCTCCGCTCCAGAGAGCTACTTCACTACTGTAAGCGTAAGCCATGCAGCATAGACCAGCAACACCGCTGACGCTTCAAGTCCATAACAGCCACGACAGTGCCGACTTGGTACTTAGCAAAGCCTCTAGGAATATGTACGTGCCCTGCCGCTCCTCACTCAGCCCAGGCTTACCTTGAGAACTCATAGCTTTTCTTCTGTCGCCCAGCATCCTGATGCGCTAAGGGACACTCTTCTCGTTGCAGGTTTACACTATGCATGGACTGTCGGTGACCTCGAAACATATAAACCAACATTCTTGTTCCACAAAGTCTCGACGATACAAGTCTTGAATCGATGGTTACAGAACATACACCAACCAGGACTGATGACCTTCATCCGACATGTCTCAATTCTCTGCTTCATAGAGGTACATCTCCTCTGTTGTCAATATCATACCAATAGCTGACCATAAGAGGCCTCGTATGGTAACGTACACGATACAGAGGCTCATATTAACGGCCTCACGAACGCCGTCCACCTTCTCAGTCCTCTAGATGATGACTTCGGCAATCGATCGGAACTCGAAGAAGAACTTGCCAACCGCTATCTTTTGCTGTGAGTCATCCCCATAATTCAGCACTCAGTTCTCTCGAACACTGACCTTGGTAGAACATACTATGCCTATCAAGGCTTCAAGGCAAGGATATTGGGGAGCGACTCTTTGCAGAACCTGTTCCGACAGAACAACACTGCAGAGTTCTCCACGTTTGTGTCACAGATTTACCTCTGGAAGACTCAAAATATCGGTCATCTTGAAATGCGTCTCAATGCCATGAAACTATTACCATTCTTCTTCGCAGCTCTACCCTCATCAACGAAATTCCATAGCATCGACGCCTCACCTCTAATAGATTGTCTGAAGCATGTTACGACTGCAACGCAGACAGTCAGAGAAGACCGTTACAAATGCGACCCAAGTTGGGAATGGATCGAGGGTTCAGATTCTCGACTTCTCTGCGCTACCATCGGCTCCCATTTCTCATCTCTGTTTCACGACGATATGTTCTCATTAGCACACTCCTCAAAGTACAGCACTTCTTGGTCTGGCATGTGCGCTGCATCGAGCTTGTATATGCACAGCGTCCTGGAACTATGGAACGGTGGCGAGTCTATCGACGCTCGTCTGTTTCGAAGGTTTCTATCTATCTTGATTCGCGATCTCAGTCAATCAGTGAGCACCCTCGGACTAAACGACTCTACGGACTTTTGGCTTTGGCGGGCGTTCTTGGGAGCGTATAGCATTGCCAAACAGCAAGCGAATAACCATGACCCCTTACTAGATAGCCTCCAAAGAGCTTTCACTGGATACGTAGATGCCTGGAAAAGTGTCACTGGGTTGGCAGCCTGGGAAGAAGCGCATACCCGTTTAGTGTCCGTCGCATGGCCCGCCTCTATGAATTATGAGACAGGGCGCAGTGTTTGGACAAGTTCAATCGAGTGTGCAACAACTTGGGGACTAAGCTGACGCTGTGGCTAAGCTGTACAATATTGTATAAGAAATCACAACTCAAATTCTGCTGGAGCGATCACCAGATCGTATGGACTCAGGTCTAGTCTCTCCCTATTCTTTTTAGTAAAGCCCAAGACTTTAATGAAGTTTAGACCTCTCCGTCACTTCGTTTCGTAGGCATCATCTCAAAACTTGATCTTCAAGACCGAATCCGATGGGACGAAAAGAGTCATCTTGATCAAATCGACCAGTCCTACCTCGATCACGTTTGGGAAAAAACAAGGGGTAGCCGAACAGCTTTTGCGTCATTTCCACTGGGGCATTGGCTTCTTTGGCCTGTATAACTTACTGATAACTCAGTAATGCTATAGCTTTGTGTCGCATCAGGTGTTTACTGATCTCTTTGCTCTTTGATAAAGAGCCGGTCGCTCGAATTTTCTTGTATAGACTGTGTTAAAGCGTGTCGCCAAAGACTACGTGCTGATTCAATGGCCTTGCCTTCGACATGTGAGTACAGTTTATTGGATTTTCAGGGTTCTCGTCAGACTTATTACGTCTCTGTATGAGCAACTCAAATCGATTTTCCTCCATCTGTGAATTGATTATTGCAGGGTAGGTGGAAATGCGGGACAGGCTGTCAAGCCACTCATATGATTGCGGAAAACAGTCCACGACCAAAAAGCTGCTGGTAGGCCCGGAGCATATGCTCCACGGTGTGTGACACACGGACACTCAGGCAACAACAGGGTTTGACTTCCGGGTTCCCGCTCTTCAAGTTTCAACAACAATCGTCGCTTTCGTTAGTCAAAAAGAAAGAAAGAATTATAGAAATAAAAAAGTAATCAATAATCAGAATAACTAGAATTAGAAGGAATTCTGAGTCACCAAACTGCTTCTATTTCTGCATCGTTCATTGATAAACGTGCGCGTGGAACCTGCATGAAGGCAGCTGGATGGGGAACAATTTTGAACCCCTCGCTCCACCGCAAAATGGCACTATTCTCGTCCCACGCGACTGCACATCATAACATATCGAACCCCCGAACACTTAGTGCAAAAATTCTCCATGGGGATAACCCAAGGGGCATTCACAAATTCCTTCAAAATGTCACAGGATTATGACAAGAATGATATAGGAATCCCATCATACGACACCAGGAACAGACAAGAAACAGCTGTCACAAAACACTAAACCGTTAAAGTCAGCTCGCTCCGAATAAGGAGTCAGGGGAACCCGCATCCCTAAACCATTTGAGGAAAATGCTCCGTCAGGGTTCTCGGGACCCTGTACGTCAAAGATTACATCATATCAACGTCAGTTTTCCGATCGCTGGGGAGATTATATAGAAATCCACGATGCCTGCAAAAAAGGCTTCCCCTCGAGATCGAAACTCCAACAAAGCCTCCCCTTGGGGCCGTAAAGGCGGTGGAACCGATATTACAAAACCACAATGTCCTGCTCTCTGCAAAACCCCTTCATTCCCGTAACTACTATTCTTGCGACCACGCAGGACGTGAGTAACTTACATTAAAACGTTTTGCGCAAAAATGTATTTACTCACGTGATCCAGGATTTCCAATTCGATCCCGAGCGTTTCGGCCGGCCGCTTTGCGAAGTCCCCTTATTCCAGACTGCGACGATCCCGTCCACGCTCGCTAAGGATTACAAGCCTGCTGCTTTCAAGCCAAGCTTTAAGATCATGCCATGCCAATATGCGCGTAGTATTGAGACCGCAGAGCCAGAGCCGCCGCGGAAGAGCAGCAGCGGCTCCAAGCGGAAGTACAAGAGTCCCGGAACCGAGGGTTGGCGGAGTAGGCATAAGCACCACTCCACCACGCGCCGATCACCATCGCGGCAGGCTACTATTTCCTGTCCCTGTGCGCGGGAACACAAAGCTCCCAAGGCGTCGCATCATACACGGTCATGCGAGTTCTGCCATGTAACCGAGACGCCGAAATGGAGGTCTGGACCATCGGGACGTCGTACCCTCTGCAACGTCTGTGGATTGCTGTACGCTAAGAGGGAGGAAAAGGCCCGGTCGTTCTTATTGGAGAAGGAGTTTGGATGCGACTCTATTTCTGACGCATCGTCGTGGTCGTCGACAAAGGTCTCAACAGAGGGTTCTCCTTCACTGGGACTGCGATGACCATTCAAACCTCGTCGTCTCTTATATCATGCCAAGCGGCCCCCAAGGATATCTCATTGCCCCTCACTCTTGGCAGGTGCTGCATGGGCAGCGGAGAAGGCGTTCACAATATTTTTTATTGCAGCGTTCGAGCGTCATAATCATGAAAGAAACAGATGGCGCATTTGGAGATCAGGAAACCAGGCAACATATCAGGAGTATTCGGAGCAAATAACTAAGTTTAAAAAAATTACTAAACCAATTTCAGCAATTTTTCCCGGTAACAGCACAAGACCAGCGTTGCCCAGAAGCTAATTGCAACCAATCGCGAACTGTTTGGCAGCTCATTAACAAAGGTCCCTCCCAACAGCAACCGTGATGTCAAAATCGCATCAGAAAACATAACCAATCACACATTTCACATCACCTCCGGAGTCGTCCTCCGGTTTTTTGAAAGTTCATTTGCTACGACTCTACAGTACAACGTCGCATCGTTCGTCCCGTTCGACACTAGATTACCTGATCTTAGCGGAATCCGGAGAGGTGCGGAGTTCAGGGTAACTCTGACATCTGACTTTTTACCCCTCAATTGGCTGATATGCTCCTTTCAGCTCAAATGCCGACTCTGGAGCGTGGGGACGTCGACACAGTGAGAACAAACCATCTGATCCTCTGCGCAAGCGACCTGTAGCAAAGATTACACTGTACAACACACCAAACAGGTCATCCGCCCAGTTTTGTCCTGTGTTTAGCGTGTAGTAAGTGCGAGGAGTAACGCGCCGTGGCTTACGCGTCGGTAAATGAGGGTTGCAACTCTTTTGAGACGAGGTCATTTCTAATCAGTGTTTCAATGCAAGCAGGACGGGGGACCAGTCTTATCTATCAATCGTAGACAGCCACGGGACCGAGGCCAAGCCGCCATGCAAGAAACTGTGGAAACGGGCTTACTGTCATGCCAGGTTGCTGCGAGGGACAGTGTCCGAGCGGATGAGACGTCTCAAAATGTGAGAGGAAAAAGCAAAGGCAAACAAGGGAGTGACTTTGGCTGGACAGTTGCGATAACTGTGCGATAAACTGTTGGTCAAAGTTTAGATGAAGGGCTGCAATGAATTGAGGTGCTGAGAGACATCGGATTCCCTTTTCCCCGTTGTGAAAATGCAGTCTTGTTGGTGATTGCCAGTGTGAATGGGCCATGAAGCCACTCGGTAGGTTTCCTCCGGATCCGCGGATGGACCCTGAATCAGGGTCTCTGCACAGTCCAGACCCAATCGCGCAGTGATCTACAAGGGTTCCTCTGGGGCAATCTTCGCTCTAACTTTAGCAAGCGCCTCAGAGGGCGTATTAGTACTGCCTCGATCCCTAACCTCTCCCTTGAACTTCGAGATCGGATTCCCCCTCTCCTCTCAACTGCCCCCTTCTCAAATGTGTCCCGTGCCATTTCCTGTTCCATCATGAAACACAGACAGCAGACACTCGCCAAGACGGCAAAGCCAATTCGGCGCCGAAGAGATCGTGCTCACCATCCTTGTCCCGTTGATCTCCCGGAATCTAGCCTTTTCCCGCCCCGACGATGTTCCTTACTTTCGCTGAGAAAATCTCCTCGACACGTGAGTTTCCCTCTACCTAACTAACGCGTCTTTGTTGACCCGTTGCCGGTGAGCGACGCAGACTAACCTCTTCCAGATCCGACCTAGCATCCAGGACGTCCAACGGAATGGTCTACCTCTTTGTGAGGTCGCTTTGTTTCAAAATGCAGCTATTCCCAGTCCCTTGGCTGCGAAGCCAGAGAGGGATACTCATCTCCAATTGAAGGTTGCTTCGCGCACTTCATCTCTCAGATCACCCGCCGCGTCGGCACGCTCAATCCGGTCAAGGTCTACTAGAGCCAGTCTCAAGGACACCTATGAAGCTCGCACGTGGCGTAATAGGCTGAGGCGACATTCGGTATGTCATTCATTTCCACCAGAATGTCTTTTTTTCATTCTAAAGAAATAAGCAGAAGTCACCAAGAAAACATGAGCCAACTCCATGCTGCACATCATGCTTCATCAAAGAGACTCCAATGTGGCGTGAAGGTCCCTTCGGATCTCATACTCTCTGCAATGTCTGCGGTCTTCTCTACGCCAAACGTGAAGCTCGAAGCCGATCATTTCTTCTTCAAAGAGACATCGCGCGAATGTCGCAATTTTCTTAACTCGTTGAACCGTGTTCATGTTCCCGCCATGCATGAGCATGCCTTCAGCACGGCTTAAACTTTCTTTCTATCCGTGATATTTCTCTAACTTTTCGTTTTCTTGGGTTCGATCTCGACGTTATACATGCCACCGGGATCTGTGAGTGATGAGGCATGGTTTCTATACCCCGGCGCAGGATTGGGAAGGCATTTTGTGAGACTCGGCTGGCTACTGAAGTTTTGTGTCAAAATGGCGTTCTCGGTTATTTGTTATCATGTTGGATTTAGCGCAGATACCTCAGTCACAGTTATGATTTTGAATTGAACTTTGATGCAGACAACATCTACCTACAGTCGAATCGTGATCGGAAAACTGCACTCAGATCAACTCAACAGCTGTGAAATTAGTCCAAGTCTCCATGAACCAACGCTTCTAAGATTTAGAGAGTTTCAAGATGAGAGGCGCGAACAACCTCAAATTGAACCCTTGAGATTACTTTTCAACTCCCCAGTAATAACTTGCGCGAAGTCATGCACCTACAGGGAATAAAACAGTCAGCTGACGGCTCAAACTACCCATTCAGGTAAGCCGAACCAGGCTGTCACTATTTTGCGTAATAACTCCTCATGAGGTGCAGCATACTACCTGGTTTGAGCTGAATGCATTTAACAGAAATGGGGAAGTCTGGCCAACAACGTCTGGCTGCGTGGAAGGCCGCGAAACTGTTGGTTGGGCTTTGAGGCTAAAGGTACGAAATTTCCCTCATAACATAAAACCATCATACAGCCATGCAAGTTGGAGACAACGTTATCTGACGTATTGGCCAGCTTGTCAAGATAGTGCATAGATGAAAGTCACTCGTTCAAGGGATATCTCGCCTTCTGGTTTTCCCTCTGTTCCCTTGAGCCCATCGCCTTCACCCTTTCAATCGTCGAAGCCCATCAGCATCATCCTGCATCATGGCTTCATCAGGCATAGAAGATTTAACCATGCAACAGTTATGGGATGAAGCAGCTGAGCGATTTCTGGTTCGTAGCGGAAAAGGCCTGAACCGAAAGCCTCCAATGACAATAGACGACGTGCGAAAACAGATAGAATCGCGAGATGATCCGACTACAGATACTGACGCCGCAAACACGGTGAAACACAAAAAGGACATAGGTCTGAATATCCTTGAATGTCTAAAACTCCTCGGTGGCATAGCTGCACAAGGTGCTAGCGTGGTAACCATCATTCGATTCGATTGAACCTCCAAGCCATTGACACTTGAACAGGTTTTCCAACCGGCAAGTGCGGTGTTCAACGCCATGAGTATACTTCTGGAAGCCCCCAAAAAGATACGAGACTTCCATGAAGCAATTGACGAAGTTTTTGCCGTCGTCGCACCGTCTCTGAGCCAATTTAGGATCTATGAGCGCATCGAGCAGTTCAGGAAGATTGACACCGACTTGACTCGTGCAATTCATATCACCATGATCAGTCTAGTCGATATTTGCGCCTTGGTAATAACACTCAAAGACCCTAATAGCAAATGGACCAAGTTCAAGTCCAACGTCAAGAAGGCATTGCTTGACGATGACTCGGGGCTTAGCGTCGAGTTGAGGAAGTTTAGACAGGCCATTCATGGACAACAGTCAATCGAGGCGACTTTGACATTAGAAGTTGCTCTGGAAAGCAAACACGAAATATCGATTATTCTCGCAAAGGTCTTCGAGACTGGAAAGTGGACCGAAGAGATTGCGAGCAAGATCAACACGTTGCAGCAGGCAGAGACCAAGCGAGCACAGGACACGACGAAAAAGGCATACTTGTCTAAGATAAAAGAAAAGCTTGGTATTGATGAGAAAGATCTTGAGGTCAGTAGAGACATGTTTAAGAGGCTATGCGACTCCAGAGTCGAGAATAGCGGGAGCTGGCTTGACGACGAGGAAGCGTATACTTCTTGGGCTGATGCAGATGCTGCCGGGGCACGACCTCTACTACTGCTCCTCGGCGAGAAGAACACCGGGAGATCTACCACCGCTTCGACGATTGTCCAGAAGCTCAAAGCTAGATACAAGACACCGACAGAACGATCTTCCAGAGTTTTCCTAGCTTGGTACTTCTTCCCTTCACTATCAGATAAAGCTGATAAGGGTGATCCGACGCCAGCTCGAACAGCCCTGAAGCATATTGCTTTACAATTGGCGGAGCAAGACATGGCGCTTGCCAAGAGCATAGCCTCCATCTGTGAAGAGAAAGATAATGGCACTTACTTCACCGATGTGAGCTGCGAATCGTTGTGGAAGGACCTGAAGCTGGGACAACCACGTGGAGATACAATTTACTACTTCATATTCGATGGAGTGGAAAAATTATCGAAGATGCATGCCGATGCCGGCACACAGTTCTTTGGTGTTATCAAAGAGGCTAGCCAGTCATCTGCTGCAATAGGTGATAGCAGTAGGATTCGACTTCTGGTTAGTGGCAGAGGTGACGCAGTCAAGGTACTTGGAGGTTTTGAATCACCAACAATCAACATAGCGAAATCCAACGGTCCAGATATCGAATCATATATCAAGAGGGCGATGCGCAAATACGACATCTTCCAAGGCAACGACTCAAAGGACGAAGCAAGCCGTAGGAAAATCAACGATAAGCTGATAGAGATGGCAGGCGGAAGCTTCTTCAAAGTCCAGTCAGCACTGGATAGAATTAAGGACCTGGTAGATTCAGGCGGACAGGAGTCGGAGCTAGATGATCTCTTGACAGAGTCTGACTGGGGCAGAGAGGCGATTTCGAAAAATGTTGTTGCCGAGCTTCAAGAGCAACTATCCCCGCAGAATATCGACGAGGTAAATGAGCTGTTGATCTGGGTAGTTTATGGCTTCGAATGGCTTAGTGTTGATCAACTGGAGGCAGCGCTGGTGAGTTTGCTGTCTGGAATTTCTGAAGACATAGATGCTAACTATGAAGTTCCTTCGGTTTGGATCAACTCCACTTCAGAAGCTGGCGAAGAAACTACAGGGGAAGTATTCCAGACTCTTTGAAGTCGATGGGCAAGTGATCACCGTACGCCGCGATCTCTTGTCTCTAGTGATCAAGGATCCCAAGCAGCTACGATCCGTCGATGACGACACCCCAAGGATAACAGCTACCATCACCATCACAAAGGGCGACATTACAACAGTTCAGAATTTCTTGTGGGCCCTGTTCCAGAAGTCAGTGGTTGAGAAGTTCGAGTTTGAGCCACTAGCTGGACAGGTCACTCAGACTAAGGGCGAAATCAGGGTGAACGGGTACGACGCACACTTAGCGATAGTGATGCAAGCCATAAGTTTTTTGATAAAGAAGCCAGATGATAGGACTGAAGGTCTGGGAAGATATCTAGTCTGGAACCTTCCTAAACATTTGAAGGAACTGAACAACCCGGAGCGCGATCACAAGGTCGATAATGCAGCAAAGAAAGAAATTGGCAGTATGCTTTTCGACATTCTCGGTCAAGGTACCATCATAAGGAGGCATTGGAACCATTTTGTCGACGTGCCCTTGTTCGGCGACACGACGCAAATCTCGACACTTCTGACATGGCTACAGGATCCTGATGTTACTGGACATTTCGGGATATATCAAATGGATTGGCTGGACAAGGTCATGTCAAGCCCGAGCCCACAACGTGCTTTACTCTTCTCTATGGCCCGCGAAGTGGGACACAGATGGCTCAAGAGCCGCGGGAATGACCCTTATGAAGCATATAGGTCTCTCATCCGGTATCTTTCATTGGTAAGTCTAGGATGATACCTTGTTCACGAATTTGTCTAGTATTCCACGACTAACGTCATACTAGAAAGTTTCCGAGGGAGATTCAAATGGGTCCGACGAATCGCTTGTGATTTTGGGCACAGATGAAGAGACTTTGCTTCTTGACAAGGTAGAACGCTGGTGCAAGTGCATACTTCCGGTTACGGAAGAGCAATCTTTATGGTACGAGAGAGTTGGTGAGACTGCCAGAAAAGTCGATGAGTTCGACTATGCGATAACGATGTTCTTGAAGGCAACTACAATGCCTGGAGTGTCATGGACGTGTTACAAAGGTCTAGCACAATCATATTATCAAGCTGGAAAACTGAAAGACGCCTGTGCATCACAGAAGAAGGCGTTGGAGGCTATCTCCGATGTGAAAGAGTCTTACCTTGGCGCAATCTGGGCATTGAATATGGATCTTGGAAAATGGTACTTTGAACTAAAGGAGCCGGACCAAGCAACCGTCTACTACGAAAAGGCTCTAGAGGCGAGTCAAGCTGACGAGACATATTACCGCGTGCTGGAAGCCAGTCTTATATCGCAGTCTAATGACCGTACACTAGACCTTGTCGAATCCATGAGTCATAAGACGTCTACAGATGGCGGTATAAGCCGCCTAGGTTCTGCACTTCTACTCATGGCAGCGGAGGAGGACACTTACGAAAGGTACTTTACCAGTCTGCTCTCACTGACCGATTCCCGTGATGGGATGCTCGGGATGGTTCTAAGTGCCATGGACGAAGCTATCCAGCTCGCAGCTGACAAAGACCTGTTGTTCGAAAAGAGCGCCCTTCGGCTCTACAAGGGTTTCGCACTCTATTATTACGGAAAGGAAGTCGATGAGAATCCGCTCGCCTCAGCTGTTAGTCTTTGGGAGGAATGCCACTCTGATGCGAGAAAGGTGATTGAAGAAACCGGCACCTACGTACAGTGGAAATGGATGTGGTTGGGCGGCCAGGTCATCAGTGGTATTGTGCGCCATTACTTCAAAGAAGCAACGGCAACAAACACTGAGATCTCAGCTTTTGGAAAGTTGGGTGAGATCACTATTGGCCATAGAATCTCGTACGACGACAACCGGGTATCACCAGCCGAGTCTTACATGGGAGCCTACGAAGTCCTGCAAGGAAACCTCACCGCAGCAAGAGCACATTTCCGCAAGAACATGCTTACAGCTCATGAGATGCTATCTGACGACACAGACGAGAATGATGCAGATGCATATTTCGTCTTGTTCCAGTGTCTACTTCATACAGGAGACGATATTAACGCTCTTATTGCCTTTGAGCTTACAGGGCCGATGGAGAAGACAGTCGAAATGAGGCTTGGTGAGATTCGGGGTGAGGATAAACCCACTGCAGCGGAGCTTCTTGAGTTTACCAAAGAGAGGTTCTCACCGAGTGATGCCGCCCCTACCAAGTACATGGCTGTCCTCGACGAGTTGCAACGGCGAATACACCGGGAGAATGACAAAGATGAGGAGACCGCTACAACTGAATCCTACCAAAGGATCTATCTGCTCCTGGTTGCGAAGCGACCTGCTTCTGGGGATGACGATGACCCAAGCCAGCTGCCGTATGAGATCACATACAGCGATATTGTGATCAACTGGCGGTACTATTGCAACGGAAATTGCGGAAGGACCTGGGACTTTGAGACTGACATCAACATCTGTAAATACTGCTGGGACACTCCCTTTTGTCAAAACTGTTTACCGCTGCTCCAGCAAGGCACGTCGAAGATGTTGGCTTGTGATGCGGGCCATAAGTGGCTTCATGTTCCACGGTGGAACTTAAGAGAGAGCACAGGGATAAGAGATGGGACTGTAATGATGGGAGGCGAAATTGTTGATGGTCGACACGTTGGAGGGCAGAGAGTCAAGATCAAAGAGTGGTTGAGCACCATTTGGAAGGAATGGGATATAGAGTAGCATCGGCCGGTTTGAGTTGTAGCCCATTTCCCGAAAACACATTCTTTTGTACCCCGCTGCAAGGATATACGTAAGGGAAAAACCGAAACCGATCGCTCACAACAAGGATGCGAAGGCGCGATAGTTCAAAAAGTTTATATGATGGAGAAATATCGCGGCCCGAAAATGATACGCATCCACTTTGCAAGCACGCAATTTGAGTTCGCCATGTCGTTTCCCAGTGACCCCTGATAGGAAATCCACAAGGAAAAAAGCTTTCATGTGGCTGATATTCATGACGTTCAGTGGCAGTTCACGCCACAAGCTGCTTTGTGTATCAACACAAAACTTTGTTGTTCTGGAGATTGTTGTTTTGGTGGTCAATAAACATCACGAGACGTCCGTGGCTTTCCTCGCGTCAACGATCATGAAGATTGACCTGCCATCATCTGGAGAAATAGTAGACCATTTAAAGAAGTCCTTGCAGACAAACCTTGAGCGTCTGGATCCTGTTATCTATCGTATCTCTTAGCTGCTCCATCCCCGGCCCGACAACCCACACGGCCCCATACGACCCTACCAGGACAAACATAGACATTGAGCCCGTGAGCATAGACGATTGTCGTGCGCGATTACTCCATTCAGACCACTCGCCAAGAAAAACGTGCTGTACGACAACTGGGTCGTGATCGGCCTCGTCCGACCAGATCTGCAACGCCTTTTATAAGATGGCTCCCCAATCTTCTGACTCTCAAGGCGCAACCGCCGAACCATCGCAATCCAACACAGACATGGCCTCCAATTCGGAAAAGGTCGTCACAGGTAGTGACATTCAAGCGACGGACAAGAGAGAGGGGGATGTTGTCTCTACAGGGTCTCTCAAGAATGAGTCTGTCAACGGGAGGGCCCAGATCTTGGGTGCTACAGCAGAGGAAATCCTCGAGGCAGAGGAGCATGCGCGGACGATGGACTTGGATGAAGCAAAAAAGGTGAGAAGAATCAATGCTGGCCCTTGATAGTCGCTAACGTCGATCCAGCGCGCCGAAAACCTGATTTACCTTCATGAGCACGACCCCAACTTCAGCTCAGAATCTATTATCCGTATTCAAGAATTTCTAAGCAACGAAGACATCTTCGCCAATCCTCAGAACCATTCAGATCTCATTTCAGATATTAAGACTGAGATCTCGCCTGTCACTATCAACTCACCCTACGCAGAGGTCCGCGCTGTAGTAAGCAACAAGGACGACCCATCGACACCAGCTGGAACAATCCGCGCTTGGACCATCGGTTTATTCTTCGTGATCGTGCAGAGTTTCGTGAACCAGCTGTTCTCAGTGCGACAACCGACTATCCGACTCCAAGCACCCGTCATTCAACTCCTCTCTTTTCCACTGGGTAAAGCTTGGGAGAAATGGCTTCCCGTCGGCGAATTTACGCTGTTTGGTCAGAAGTTGCAGCTCAATCCTGGAAGGTTCAATCAGAAAGAACATATGCTGATCTCGATCATGGCGAATGTCTCGACGAGTTTGCCTCATTCGCGATATATCATTTTTACTAGTTGGTTGAAGAAGTATTTTGACTTGCCATTTGCCGCAGACTTTGGCTTTCAGATCTGCCTCTCGGTGAGTAAAACTGCGACAAAATTCTCGCTGAGATATACTAACGGAGATAGCTGGCTATGAACCTACTAGGCTTTGGTCTTGCTGGACTGGCGCGACGTTTCCTAGTCTACCCATCATTCTGTATCTGGCCTCGCTCCCTCGCGACCATCGCTCTCAACCAGAGTCTACACAACGGTAAGTCCTTGGAAACCTATGATCTAGTATGTCAAGATTACTGACCACCACAGAATCTGGAAACGCAAGCGTGCCTGGTCCCTTCAAGAAGATGTACACCATGTCCCGGTACCGCTTCTTCATGCTCTCTTTCGCCGCCATGTTCGTCTGGTTCTGGTTCCCCGACTTTATCGCTACAGCCCTGTCTCTCTTCAACTGGCTTGCATGGATCTCGCCCAACAACTTCACCCTTACAGCTATCACCGGTGTAACCAAAGGCCTTGGTTTCAACCCCCTTCCAACTTTTGACTGGAACGTTGCAACTTACTATATCGATCCTCTACTGGTCCCCTTTCATGTCACTGTGAACATGTTCCTTGGTGCCTTGTTGGGCGGAATTACTATCATTGCGATGTACTGGAACAACACGTACAACACTGGATATCTCCCCATCAACACAAACACCATGTTCGATCACACCGGCGCCAAGTACAACGTAACATCTATCTTGGATGACCGAGGACTGCTCGATGCAGAGAAGTATCAGGCTTATAGCCAGGTCTACATCGCTGCTTCATCCATCACATACTAGTAAGCTCTTCTCTTGAGAGCTAACGTGCATGTCACTGACAATAATAGTATCTACTTTTTCGCCGTGTATAGCGCGATTATCTCTTATGCTGCTCTATATCACTGGAACGACATCAAGCTTGGTTTCGTGTCGCTCTGGGAAAGCTTCAAGAAAAATAGCAAGATTAACGAGTTCAAGGATGTTCACACAAAACTGATGGAGCAGTACACCGAGGTTCCTGAGTGGTGGTACTTGGTACTCAACGTAAGTTCTCCAGGGAAGTATAGTAACATTGACTAATGCGATATAGATCGTTGGAGTTGCGTTTGGTATTGCCTCTGTAGCAGGATGGCCAACCAACACCAGCGTCGGCACCGTCTTCTTCGGTCTTGCTCTAGCCATCCTCTTCACTATTCCCACTGGAATCATTTTTGCCACTACAGGTATCGAGGTTGAGTTTAATGTCCTCGCTGAGTTCATTGGAGGAGCATGGCAGCCCGGTAATGCCTTGGCTGTAAGTGTCCGACCACCAAAACTCTGACCTTCGCCTAACATTAGCAGATGAACTTCTTCAAAGGCTTTGGATATGTGACAGTAGCTCACGCCCTCGATTTCGCCAATGATCTCAAGCTTGGTCACTACATCAAGATCCCTCAGCGCCAGACTTTCTGGTGTCAGACAGTTGCGAGTAGGTAACACTTCAGCACTTCTTGGTCACCTCAACTGACTGTAAACAGCTATTGTCTCCGCGTTTGTTTGCACAGCAGTCATGAACTTCCAGATCATGAACATCCCCGACATTTGCCAGCCTACACAAAAAGACCGCTTCACATGCCCTGGTGTCGAGTCTTACTTCACAGCAGCCGTGCTCTTTGGCTCTCTCGCTCCTCAAAGAGTCTTTGGTGAAGGAGGCATGTACACCGCTCTCCTTGCTGCGTTCCCAGTCGGACTGGCGTTCCCCGTCATCTACTACTACGCGACCCGCAAGCTGCCGAAGACGCACTGGCTTACAAAGCTTCACCCCGTCGTCATCTTCAGTGGCGGCCACATTTGGTCTCCCTACAACCTGGCTTACGTCTGGCCGGCTGTCATTCCAGGCTGGATCTCTTGGGTCATCGTTCGCAAGAGATACCTTCAGTTCTGGGGAAAGTACAACTATGTCCTTTCGGCAGCCTGGCAGACTGGAATTGCTCTCGCTGCCGTGGTCATTTTTTTCGCTGTGAGTTACCATGGCGCGTCGATAAATTGGATCGGCAACAGTGCAGACAGTGGTTGTGAAGCCGAGACCTGCACTCGCCTCAAAGTTCCTAATGGAACCTTCTTTGGTCCTCAGCCAGGAACCTTTGCCTAGATAAGTTATAAATCGCCATTATATAGCGACAATCAAATAGGAGATATTTTTATTCTTAAGTACGATAAACGAGACTAATAACGCCCGGGCAATGTTGAATACGTGGCTGTGCCGCTGATCCTACGACACCATCATGCCCGTACTCTAGGCAGAACTCGCTTTAGCGCTTCCACTGCCTCAACTAAGCTGTTGTATAAAAATGCTACATTTCTCTTTTCTTTGAACAGAATATGCTTGGCATGACATTTTAAAGTTCGCTAAAATGGTTTATCTATCACCCAACCAACATGGCAATTGCTTCAAATGTTATCTTATCACTCCATTTATAGATGATGAGCTGAAAGCTTTTAAGTCAAGGTTTGAGCGCGGCGCATACTACAAATCCGCCCCCTTGATGCAAATCAAAATCATGCATGCACTAGATGATTATTTAGGTAAATCGCATCAATACATGCGTGCGAAAGAAACCGAAGCTGGCAACACGGATCCATTCATCGTCGTTGACGAAGAAGCTAAGAGCAGACGCGCAGTCTGGTACATTGACCAGTTCGCCAACGAAGACCAGGTCAACGACGGCGTGGCTGAGAGCACGGATGTTGTTATGAAGATCCTCATCCAGACCGAGTGTTTGGGCCTCAATTATATATACTACATCACGGCCAAATCGAGCATTGAGGAAGGCCTTGAGAATTGCTCGGTTGAATTACCCCTCACCAACGACTTTTATCAGCCCGACCCGGAAGATTGCGGTGGCCCAGACTTTGAGTATCAGCAACCTCAGCAACATATCTGGGTCGTTGCTGAACCTGGAGAATTCAAAGAGAGCAACGATCCTGAGCTGTTGAATGACTTCTCGCCTCGTCCGGATAAGGTGGTTAGGCTGAAGGAGGATGCTGCCGAGTCTGTTGGGTTAGTCAGCTCTTGGACGGTTCCAGATGGCGCAAAGTCTATTGATCTGGCTCAAAGAGAGTTTCCTGAGGGGAGTGTTGTTTTGCAGCAAAAGTATAAGCCTGGTTTTCCATGGCCAGCAGACTCACTGTGATAAGGTCCAGAGGTTAGAAGAGGCTTGAGCCCCAAGGGACTGTAGGCGGACGATAACCCGTCAAGCGGAATGAAGTTGAACACGAGCTTCACTGTGCACCCTTGTCTTTTGATAGGTCTTTGCAGCCACCAATGATATGTAATTACGCGCTTTAGCTCCGCCCTTTGAGTGATCGTAGCTTATCGCAGATGCTATTCCCCACGATGTCGGAACCGAGCCAAGGGGATGCAATAAAACTTAGGACCTCTATCCTAGATGACAAAAAGTCTTAGGTAAACTTAGGTAAATTTAGCAGAGTTTTTGAAGATCTTAGACTAAGTAATTTTAGTACCTCAGTTTAACGTCAGAACTCTTCTTACACCCCAAGGCGAGCATATCTCGACTAAGATAAGCGGGACAGACAAAGACGATCTTTTCCCAATACGCGCCTTATCATCAGTCATTCTCACTTCTGCGTTACGCTTTCCCACATTCAGAAAGTCCATCCTAGCCGCTGAATGGATCCAACTTCCCAACGGAGCAATTTTTGGAGAATCGTGGTGGGGAGAAACGGGTGAATCATCAACTCCACACTGAGACAATCAGATCCGTCACGAATGATAAATAGTTTGCAACTTCGTCAATAATTATTTTCATTCAATTAACAACGGTTCTCAGATAATCATCATGTCTTCTGCTCCCCACCCGCTTTGCCCGCTGACGGGCGATGAGATTCAGGCTAGCGCACGTTTGATCGAGAGCGTTTGGCCACAGTCTGTCTCACTATCTTTTAAGGTTATAACGCTCAGCGAGCCACCAAAGGAGAAGCTTGCACCGTATTTGGAGGCGTTCGACAACGGAACTTCCCCTTCGCCGCTTGAGCGTTTGGCTTTTGTTGCGTATTATATCCGTGGAACCGTGAGTTTACCCCACTTAGGTTATCATCATGCATGATCTGACAGTCACAGGATATTTTCCATGAAGCTATAGTCAACTTGACCACTGGAAGAATTGAGAGCAATGTGAAGCTTGGGCCGAATGTTCACGGGAATGTGGACTATGATGAGGCTCAGAGGGTTGAGAAGCTTGCGCTTCAGGATCCGCAAGTCTTGGCTGAGCTCGAGAAGCTAAAGTTGCCGGAGGGGACTGTTGTCTGTGCTGATCCCTGGATTTACGGTAAGCACACCAATGCGTGGTGAGATGAATTGGTGACTGACATGCATAGGGTCCGACGGAGTTGAGGATGATGTCCGTATGTACCAGGTCTTCCTGTACATGCGAGACCCCACAAACTCTGGCGAAGCTGATTCGAACCATTACGCATTCCCTCTGCCTGTATCTCCGGTCATTGAATGCGTTAACTACAAAGTTATTCGAATTGATGTACTTCCTACTGGCGCTGATAACACTATCAAGCCATTGGGACCTTACCAACCCAAGCCCGCAAATGAGTATATCCCAGAAGCCCAAGAGCTGCGAAAGGATCTCAAGCCACTTCACGTAAGCCAGCCAGAGGGGCCAAGCTTCAATGTGACCCCAGTTGGTGAGACCGGAAACGTTATCTCATGGCAGAAGTGGACCTTCTTTGTCGGTAAGTCTGATATCTTGGCTTACTCAATGATCTCCCAGCTGACATGAATAGGCTTCAATCAGCGGGAAGGCATGGTGCTGTACAACGTCAAGTATGACAACCGTCCTTTGTTCTACAGGCTCTCCCTATCAGATATGAGCGTGCCCTACGGCGATCCACGACACCCGTTCCACAAGAAGTCAGCATTTGACTTGGGTGATGCGGGTGCTGGTGCTACAGCAAACAACCTCAAGCTAGGTTGTGATTGCTTAGGCAGCATTCAGTACCTCAGCGGAGTCATCTGTGATGATCAAGGTAGACCGCTGCCAATGGAGAATGTCATCTGTATCCATGAGCAGGACGCTGGTATCGGATGGAAGCACACAAATTACAGAACTGGAAGAGCAGCTGTTGTACGAGCACGTGAGCTTGTACTGCAGTCTATCATCACCGTCTCGAACTATGAGTATATCCTCATGTTCCTCTTCAACCAAGCAGGAGAGGTCACATATGAGGTCCGCGCCACAGGTATCCTGTCTACACAGCCGATTGATCACGAGCTGGATAAGACAGGGGTGCCATTTGGAACTGTCGTACACCCTGGCGTCCTAGCAGGCGTCCATCAGCATATCTTCTCACTGCGAGTCGATCCCATGATTGACGGCCATACGAACCAGTTGGTATACAGCGAAGCCCACAGGATACCTCGTGATCCCCACCTGAACCCTCATGGTACCGGCTACGAAGTTGTCGAGAAGACCATTGACAAGACAGCTGGTTTGGATATTGATTATGACCTTAGTAGGGTCTATAAGATCACCAACCCCAACTCCCTCAACCCCATCAACGGCAAGCCTGTGGGCTATAAGATTATGGCTCCGCCATTCCAAAAGCTTATGGGCGACGAAGACAGCTTCCTGCACAAGCGAGCTGAGTTCGCAGACCATAACATTTATGTCACCACACATCGCGACCGCGAACTGTACGCGGGAGGATGGTACACCAACCAGTCTCGTGGAGACGCAGGCGTGAGGACTTGGGCACAAAGGAACGAATCACTGACACCGGAGTCTGATATCGTGGTTTGGGTGCAATTCGGTATCAACCATATCCCACGTATCGAAGACTTCCCTGTCATGCCAGTCGAGATTCTCAAGGTGCATCTCAAGCCCGTCAACTTCTTCACCAAGAACCCTTCGCTGGATGTGCCACCCAGTGAGCAGAGCGTGAACAAGAGCACTCTTATTGAGAACAAGAAGGCAGAGGTTTCCGACAGTTGCGGATGCGATACATCGAATGTTCCTTCAAAGCTGTAGTCTGAGATTTTAGCAAGAGTTGCCTCACGGTGCAAAGAGTTGTGACATGAAAGAAGCAATATTAATATTATTCGTTTACTGAGCCGATTACGGATAAGGCCCTATGCGTTCAACGTGAACTGTTGTTTCTTCTGATATTTGTATCCCATCCAATCCCTCGTTTACTGTCGGCGGAGGCGTTTGATGTCTCCAAGGACTCGAGATTGTGATCTCTGTCCCGTAACTCCACCCAGCATGTGAAGCCTCAATGTCATATCCCGCTGGGATATCGTCGTTCATTACAAATTCGCATACGGAACTTGAGCCGTTCTGTACTGATGCTTTGGTGCCGCGACTGAGCTTGGTGCCGTATTCTGGTGATAGAGCTGAGTCGACGACTACGCGCTTGCTTCTGTGAGAGGCAAGGAACGAAGAGGGGACAAGCTTTCGAAATACGGGTCGCAGCATTGGTAGTGAAACTAGAGAACATCAATTGAGGTTTGCAATATTGGGCCGGTGTGATATACCCGAAACATTCGCGAGATTGCATTCTGCTGCGGCCAAAGACCCGTGAAAGCCAATCTTGAGGGCGATTTCTTTTGAGCTTGCATTGAACTGGAAAGAATTGTGGATGACAAGAATCGACAATACACAAACACTGTTCACATATTAGCCCAGGACACAAGGTATCACCATGGGAAACACACAGAGCACCGAAGCCAAAGAGGGCCATGACAGCGAGTTTTTGACCAAGCGGAAGATGCATTTTGATGACTTCAATCAGAGGGAGAACAAGAATAACGATATCCAGAACAGCGTGTGTGAGACCCGTGGAGAAGAAATAAATATTGCTCGTGACATGGCAATGGGTAGCTCGCCGGGCAAGATCCCAGTAGGCTGACGTGGGCATACATGACAGTGTCAACAGGAGCATTCGGACGATGAACCATGCGACACAAAGCACGAAGACAACTTGGATTGCGATGCGCGAACTAGAATATTTGAAGAGGCGCCAGTAAAATGTCAATATGGCGAATTTGGCGAAGCCGATGGCGATGGTATACGTTAGGCTGCTTAGCCAAATGAGGAGGTATGATCGTTCAAGTCGTTCTTCTTCGGTGAGATGCGACGGGCCATCCTTCAGCGGGCGACCGAGACCGAAAGCGAAAAGAACTGAAGAAGCGTTTAGTTATGGCGATTGATGTAGTTCGAGTGGGCATGTTCTTACAGACAAGGTTGTCAATCGAGTACGCGAGCGCTCCAATCTACGCATCAATCGTCAGCGATCTTTCTCTTTCAGTGGCGAATATTAACCATAACGCACAAACGCAACGACAGCCAGCCAATCATCAATCCCATAACCCGCCCTGGTCGACCGTCTCGCCAAGAGTCTCAGCACAAGCACCAGCGCAGCGAGCGGCAGGGTGATAAAGATAGAAGCATAGACATTCGGTCTATAATCCGCTTCCATCGTACATGGCCAAAGACAGCAGACTCACTTGGGAGTCCCAGAAGAAGAAGAGAAGAAGAAGTTTAGAAGGAAAAGAGAAGGGATGGGGGGAGGGGAGATAAGACGAAATGCACCTTGTCTCACATTGAACCAGTCAGCTTGGGCGAATGATTCAAGTGAGGACGCGCTAATGGGCTCGATGATGTTATCCTGGTAGCGCTAGGGGGCAATGGTTCGCGGGGAAAAGGAGATGCCGGTGCGGGGGGATTTTGTCCGTTGGTGTTTTTACTGGTGAAGGGCAAACGCTTTGACTTTGTTATGACTGTGATTGTTGCTAGTGTGAACATTATTTGTCGGGTCCAGCGGGTTTAACGACCTTACCAGGACCCCTCGGCACTCGTGCTTACTGTAATTTCCAGAAGTTCCGGAGCGTCAATCTTAGCCCTGTTGATCTCTCATCACTGAATCGAAGGTTCTGACAAATGCATATTGAGCCGCATTTCCTCCATTGAGCATTCACCAGCTTCTGCATCATCACTACCTAGACTGGTCCAGATCATCCCTGGCAGACACAGCACCCTTCTGGGCAGCAAAATATCCTTAGCTTACCAGAATTAACGACATGTCAGGACATCTCGACAAAACAAGCATAGCGTCACTTTTCAGCTGCGACATCGCTAGATCGCTAACATTACGACCAGCAAATCCCAACGAAGAGAAAATCTCACGGGCATCCAGGGTAACTCATGACTGGTGAGGTGTCCAGGCAACGGGGGTTGTTCAGCTGACAACACGAAGGAGCCAAACCAATTGCACACAAGGATGGTACTTCTTCAATTTATGAGACATACTGAATTACCCATTTTGTTTAAAGAGTAAGACATATCCAGCAATTTGGAATCGTCCAGCCTTCACGACAATCAGCCTCTCGTATCCTGTTCCTAGGCTTGTTCTCATGCGTCCAGCTTAGGGATATCAACGGTCGGTAGCAACTTCAAAAGCCCCATACAGAGAAAGGCTTGGAATTGAATCAAATTCCTCTTTGGTGAATAGAGATATGCTTATATGTTTTCTTTGCTTTTACGTCGACGCTTGTGCTTCTATCAAAGCGCCTATCTCAGACATATAGTAACATAAGGTTATAAAATTCATCATTGAACCTGTAAAATTGAAATTCACTCACCCGAAGAGCGCAAACAGCCATAAGAGAATAACAATGCTGGCTTGAGCAAATACCCCGAGTTGCAAGAACTGTAAACAGCATTAAGCATGGCAATTGTGGATTCCTCTATGACATTCTGACGACATCTGTGAACTTGGACATTGTTGCAGCATCAAAACCTTCTATGGTACGTATACTAGCTTCCAACAGTTGAGACATGAAAAACGCGCAAGCACGTGAAAAATTGTTTGTCAGCGTCTACTGTACGGGCAGTTGGTATGCTGCCCGAAGTGTGTTCACGAGAGTGCCAATGTGAGTTGAACGAGTCGATAGCTGAGGTTTCCATCATACACCATATCTCGGACAGTTAGCAGCTGGAACACCTTGAGCAATATTCGTAGATACAACCAACCATAGGCATGTGCTGAGTAAACCATGGAGGGGCGAGGCTAATCTCACCATGGAACATGCAAGCAAAGCTGAGCTCCAGAGCCGACGAGTGGTAGAAACGAGAATAACGTGAGCCCCTCTGTTCAAGCCCACATGGGCTTGGATTCACCACCTCACTCCTCGTCTTCCTTCTACTCTCCAGGTAGAAAGACCGCGTAGCATGATCAATGGACGAAAATTAATCTGTGGCACAGCTGAAACTATTGAACGACTTTCTCTCTATCCCAGAGCTGGGGTTTTCGAAGTGGTATTGGCTGAGACATTAGCCTCAGTATAGTAACCATGAGGGTCCGGTGAATATAGCTATCCAGGTTCCCCTCAAAGAATGGAACGTTACCGAAGTCCCATTAGCCGCCAGGTCCGAAGATACCGCAGAGGATAATTCAATAGTAAGACTGATCCCTTTAGGGTCCCTGCTCAGCCTTCCGAAGTGCGCGCTAGGACTCTAGGAGGGCCTCAAAATTCACCACTAGCCTGCCCATTTTGCGTGACTTGCTACTAGGATTTAAATGCCGAATTTATTGAGCACATTATGCAATACAAGAAAGGGTTAGTCCATTCGATACTTGGGTATGGCGCAATCCCAATTGGAAAATGGCCTTATGGTTTGAGACATCTCCGCCTCAAAACGGTATAGGTAAGCTCTTACGCCAGCTGAGAACCCCTGCTCAATTGCCAATCATAGTTACAATTTGCTCTTTCGGTTTGCCATTCGTAATCCAACAGTTGTGGCGGTCTCGGCCCGCGCCGTTCAACCTCTCAATTAGTAGATTGCGAGTCCAGGCTTTATATCACATACACCATCACCATAGACTATACTGGAATCATCGTGAGAGTCCATGACCCCATAGTGTATTCAGCTTGCCACAATCGAGATGTATCACAGACCCCTCACTGCAGCTTTGTTCACAGGCGCTAAAAACCAATATCACCTATGCCTACCGCTGCATACGGCAACTGTGATGTCGCGAGTGTGACCTGAACCTGCGCAATATGTGATTCTGGGCTTGCTATGGCATGATCTGAGAATCTCCAGAGTTAGCTTATGCCAAAGAGGACAGCTGAACGGCTAGCTAGAACTGAGACAAACACGATCAGCGTCGAAAGAGCAGACATGCTAAACCATCTCGGGATTTCTTCACCGACGGCCAAGCGCCACCACAAACGATACCATGATATCATTTCGGTTCGAAGTTTCGTTTGTCGAGACGGTAGGAGTCATTGGCAAGAGCAGCGTCTTCATCGACCTTGGCAAGAAACCTATATAAACTCTGGGAAGGCCAGTCATTGAGAGATTCAAATCCTCAGCTCAACTCTCAAATCTTCCCAACAACCAGCAGCAACTTCCCTACTTGTCCGTTCTTCTATACCCATCAAAATGGCTTCCATCGGATTCCCTCAGCAACAACAGCAGCCGCAACAGCAGGCTCTGCCAATTCAGTCTGCCAGCTCTTCCTCTGTTGACAGCAATCTTCTGACTGCTCTCGCAACCTACATCACCACTGGTCCCGACGGTCGTAGCACAACTGAGCAGGAGATCCAGGAGATCGCTGCCCAGGCCGTCTCCACCCCCGGTGGTAGGGCCCATCTCGAGTCCATCCTTCAGTCCAGCGACTCCATCGGCCACAAAGCCTGGAAGAACAAGGAGGATGCCAACGGAACGATCACTGTGACCAAGACTACCATTGAACTGGCCATTGGTGTCCCTAACATCAAGCGATCGTTCACTGGCAAGGGGTATGGTGTTTTCGTCCCCGGTAAAGCGGCTATCCCAATGTAAGCAGCTCCCTTACTGTACCAAGATAGTGGTAGGCGATGCTGACGAGAACTTAGCGGAACCTTCTATTACCAGGACTTTAACCAGTTGGGCGAAGGAGCCGTAAGCTATGAGCTCCATGTCAAGGGCGTAAGTAACCAACATTCTCTCTTTTCTAGCGAATCGCGGCCAAAGCCTAACACAAACTACAGTTCGATGTCTATATCAAGGTGTACCGCCAGCAGCAGCATGTCGCCACCTTCTGGTTCGAGTACATCCCCATCGTCTTCCCCCCCGTCCCCGTCCGTCTCACCGGTAGTATCGCTACTACCGCTGAGTAGAACTGGGTCTGTCCAGTACAATGTGATCTCTGGTGATCAGAAGCCGGTGGCTCGGACCCTGGCCTTTAGTTCAAACCATTTCCTCAGTTTATCTTTGTTTTTAGCTAGCTGTTTCACTCCTTAGTCTGCAATAATCTTTCCCGGGATTACTCACTTTCTATTTCCATGTGACTCTGGTGCAAATTTGACCTGAAATATGCTATTCTAAGGACTTTTTACACATAGCGAGCTATCCGAGTCGAACCTTTCTCCACATCCTCAAACATTCCTGTAGATCCATAGACACAGTCCCCTCCAAAGCCGTAGATGTATCCCTGATCATAGCCACTAATAACGATGCATGTGCAAAGTCAACTTGATCGTCTTGAACTGCCTGGTAGTCAGACTGTTTCATACCACCAACATCAGCCCAAGCCTTCCACTTATCCAGCATCCGGCAAATACTAGCCGCGAACTCTCCATCCAGAACCATGCGATGTAGCATGAAGCCGACGACATCCTTCACAGTAAGCGAGTCAGCCCAACAGCCTTTCCCTTGCAGCCATCGAAGGCAATGCTCAGCAACAAGCTTTGTGTCCCACTTGGGGCTGCGCAAGGCTTCCATCATCCGCTGATCGCGTCTCAGCTGGCTTGTCCTGAGTCTCTCTCGCACTATTGCGTGTCATGTCAGCAGTCAACCCTGAACTGTATATGATCTAGCTGACTTACTCTCTTCCATCCGTTCGTGATTCTCCTTTTGCATCCGAGCCTGTGCTGCTGCTTGACGCTGAGGAAGAGGCAAAAGTGCTTCTGCAGCTATCGCAGCCCGTTGCTCTTGAGACTTTCGCGCAAATTTGTGAATGTCTGTTCCATGATCATCATGCCTAGTCGCCCATGTTGGTGTTTCAGATTCATCAACGATGCCGAGAACAACCAACACTCCGCAGGGCACAGTCTCCTTCCGTGCAAAGGACAGGATGTCGTCTGGGATCTTATAGTTCCATAGAATCGTCTGACTGGATGTTCCGAAAGCGGTCGCTGCACTGGAAAACCACACACCGTCGGATTTGGCAGGCTGAATTCGCAGATGGTCGATGTAGAGGCTCTCTAGGTTCAGAGTCGTCTGGGCACCATAATGGTCCTGCTCAGTCAGCGCCGTGACGATCCCAGACATGGAAATCTGACAAGTGATTGCACTCGACTGTGTGGCAGCGTGGTTAGTTCCTGGGCGTGAGTCACCCTCTTGATCCTTCCCTGTCGTTAGTTCGTCCTCTGAGTTCCGAGCTGAGTGCTCTGGGCCCCTCGACACGCTTCCAGCAATGTTGGTATTGTCTCTTTGAGGTGGCGAGGGCAACCGGACCCAGTATGGCGGCAAGTTGGAATAATCTCTTGTGATCCAAGAACTAGACCAGGCAACAGTCAAGGACAGATTGCCATCGGAATCGTTCGACGGAGCGATTGTCAGCGCGTCTTGCCGACCTTCGGGAGACATCATCAAACAACATCCAGCAGGCGCCCAAAGTCCTGATGATCTCAGTAACTTCCATCCGTGCGGATTTGGGACAGCGCCAAGATCAAGAAGGTAACAAACAAGCTCATCAAATGCTACCTCGACTTGAGGTTGTCGTACTTGATCAGCATACTCAACTCTCTGAGTCTTCATACCAATTGAATGAGTCTTCCAGTTGAAAGTGGTCCAACTACCGCCAGGGATAGAGCTTGGATGACGCGACAGAGTCCAGTACTCGGAGCGATCCTGGAATCTATCCAGCGGCATGACAGCATAGCGCGGGAGCTCTATCTCAATGACTCTATTGACGATATCACTCCGTGTAAGTGCCGTAAGACGACTATGCCGCAGCATACGCTTTATCTTGGAAAGCGAGATGAGTGTGGAGAGCGTGTTGTACAGAATTGGGAGAACTGCCGGGGTAGTTAGTCGCTTGGCATGCAGTATACATGGAGAATAGTAATATAGGTACCTCCCAAGACTGCCAACGGTACACCGACATAGGTGATGATGTCGGTTGGCGACTTGCCATTGTCTGCCATGCTGAAGTCGCGATAATTGTTTCTTTGTCACGAAACATTTCGAAATTGCGAAAGGGGTTTTCTGGGAGTTCAGCTGAAATGAAAAAAGCCGGCTAGGCTGATTTGGGTATGATGTGAAGCTAATACAGCCACATACCGATAGCGGAATGGTGCGTTTTACCATGCCTTGCAGACTTGCAGTAACAGATAATAAATTTCTAGATATGAAAAAGTTCATTCGTGGATTGAAATGGTCTTTAATAAGGCATGCTTCTAAGCGTTTGCCTATAAGGCGGTGTCACCTTGATGGTCGTATAATGGCGGCGGTGTTGGGCACAACCCCACCGCCATGCATTTACCTCATCTGTTTTGGTCCATGCTGTTTATATCATTTGTAGTTACAGATATTTACACCAAAAAAAACTGAACATAATTTCTTTTTCTTAGTAATACTGATCTTCCTTGTATTCTTGTAGAGAGTCTACGCTAAATACGCAGAGAAATGGCTCAAGATACGATAAGATCAGAGCTGCTTCAGGGTAACTAGCGCAAGACGCGAGGCGCCCTTGCAGCAAATCATGTGCTTGGAAACTTTATTTGCTTTAAATATCAACTCATTGTTCCCCGCCTTGACGCCCAAAATTTTACAAACATCGCGCCTTTTCTCACAACTGCCTAGCATGTCAGAACAAATTGTAATGAGACTACCGTTTTATCAGGCACTTGCTAATTGGAGGGCAGGCTGTTGATCTGGACTACGACTCTGCTATCGATATAGTAGGCCCATTCCGACCCCACCAAAGTCAAGTTCTGACAGAAAAAGCCACTTGACGGTTCATTAAATTTATCACTTCGATCAAGCCTGCTCCATTTCGCGCAAGAAAATGGACGGACGTACCATAGGTTAAGTGAAGGGAGTGAGAAAAACTCTTGATTCTGGTTGACTCTGGCTGATTGAAATAGAGTATGCCTACCCAAATGACGATGTGAGTTCATCATGAAACAAACTGAGTGCTTGTTCTGACCGCATCGGAGATTGAAAACGATAGACTTGGTAAGGGAGCATTTCGAGACTTGTTTTCTAGTGCTGACAGCAAGTAGACCTGCAAGATGGCATGTATATCATTACGCTTGACGGCAAGAGAGCCTTGAATCCTGGAGCCGATACAGCCAAACGAGTTTTGGACCTGGGTACCGGGACAGGGATTTGGGCATTGGAATTTGGTCTGTTTCTTATGGAGACTTTTTCATGAGAGTTGACTGACTAGATCCTAGCTGAGGAACACCCGGCTGCCGAAGTATGCCACTTGCAACCCTCCACTGACTAGCCTAATGTCTTCACAGGTGATCGGCGTTGATCTGAGCCCCATCCAGCCTCCATTGTTGGTCCCAACCTGTCTTCATCCTTCACATTACTATCTGACTTTTCATACAGCGTACCGCCAAACTGTAGTTTCGAGATCGACGACCTTGAGAAGGAATGGACTTGGCCGAGACCATTTGACTTTATTTTCTCTCGCATGATGACAGGAAGCTTCTCTGACCCAGAAGCAATAGCACAAAAAGCATTTGAGTAAGCTCGGCGAGAAAATATCTTGACCTACGAACATTCTAGTAACCTATTGTAGTGCCCTAAGCCCCGGCGGCTGGTATGAGATCCAGGATATCCAACTCCCCGTCTTCTGCGATGATGGGACTCTCGACCCAGAAACCTCACCACTGATGAAGTGGCAAGAATGCCTCATAGAAGGCTCTCGTAAACTTGGTCGGCCACTTGGTGACTCTGACAAGTACAGAGCCATCGTCGAGGATGCCGGCTTTCGGAATGTTGTTGAAACTATTTACATATGGCCTACCAACAGCTGGCCCCAAGATCCGAAACTCAAGGAACTTGGGAAATGGAACCTCATCAATTTTGAGTCGGGACTTGAGGGCGTAAGTTTGGCTTTGTTCACCAGGGTGCTCGGTTGGTCAAAGGATCAAGTGCTATCTCTTTGTGCGGATGTGAGGAACGAGTTGAGAAATCCGAAGGTTCATGGTTACTGGAAGATGTAAGTTGCCCTCATCAATATGTCGTTTCTATGCTGACAGCAAAAGCTATGTGGTCTATGGCCAGAAGCCGGAGAAAGAGGCAGCTTGGTAAAGGGAAAACTAGCCCAGAGCTCGTGTAGCGTGAACTATATGATGACAAATGCCTGTTCTTTTCAATAGACAAAGTAGTGGAGCCTCTGCTGTGTGTTTCGTTCAGGATTCCAAGTCAATCGACATGGATATCATGCCGAGAAACATGTTACGTGAAAGAAGAGCAAGGAGTCTGCTCCATGAGACCATCCCGATGTCGCCATTCCTCAGGCTACTCGTGAACCCAGGACCATGGGCTGACCAAAACGAGTTCCGAAGCCATTTCGCCTAAGTATAACTCTGTCACGAGCAAAAACACACCATGCGACTGAACCGAAATAACTGGTTCGTTTTCAAGATGCTGTACCCGAACCAATCGGTACCACCAAAACTTACCCCAGGTTTCCCTCGGGGCAGCCGGAGCCGGAGTGGATAACAGTCTAACCCAATCCTCGCCCCGATAAAAAGTCAGAACACCATCTCGCCCCCTCTAACTAATCCCAACACGCACAGAATGAGGGGGAGCCCTGCAAAATCTGGGGACGACGTCGGACGGACGCTGCATGCCGTCTGGGGTCCAAAGTCCGGTCTACCACGACGGTAACATGCATGCAACTCGACTTATATAAAGACCCCTTGAGCTTGGCCCTTTGATCGACAGTCACTTCATTCTTGGCTTTCAAGTCTCCACTGATTGACACTTGACAAATATGGACTACAAAGCTGATGAGAAGGTCGCTGTTGACCATGGTGATGAGGTTCATGATGCTCATGTCGCGGTGCAGCTTGCGCATGATGTCGAGAATCAGAAGCTGTCGCCATGGACGCCTCGTATGTTCAGGTTGTACCTCGTCCTGGCTTGCGCATACCTCTGCGGTTGTTTGGTGAGTGTTTTTCGAGAGAACATTGAGCGGGTTGCTAACGTGAGAAGAACGGATATGATGGCAGTCTTCTCGGTGGTATCAATGGTATGAAGGCATACCAACGCTACTTCAACATGTACGTGAAACCACTCAGAAAGAAGACTTGAACTAACAATCGCAGGTCTTCTGAGGGTTCTTCGACCGGTATCGTCTTTGCCATGTATAACATCGGCTCCATCGCCGCCGTATTCTTCACCGCCCCCGTAAACGATTTCTTCGGCCGACGATGGGGTATGTTCACCGGCGCCATCGTAGTCATCATCGGAACATGTGTCCAAGCTACATCCACCGGACGAGGTCAATTCCTCGGCGGTCGCTTCATCCTCGGTTTCGGCGTCAGCTTCTGCTGTGTCTCTGCCCCTTGCTACGTTAGCGAGATGGCGCATCCCAACTGGCGAGGCACCATCACCGGTCTGTACAACTGTACCTGGTACATTGGCAGCATCATCGCTAGTTGGGTTGTCTACGGCTCCAGTTACATCGATGGCGAGATTGCCTGGAGACTCCCCATTTGGTGCCAGATGATCACCTCTGGCATCGTTGCTCTTGGTGTTCTGTGGCTGCCTGAGTCTCCACGCTGGCTCATCGCCCAGGACAGAGTTGAGGATGCTGTCAAGGTTCTTGCCACATACCATGGTGAGGGTGACGAGAATCATCCCATGGTTGTGCTGCAGATCAAGGAAATGACGAACCAGATCGCTGCTGATGCTACTGATAAGTCTTGGTGGGACTACCGTGGACTCTGGAACACCCATAGTGCGCGACGCCGACTGATTGGTGTTTTGGGTATGGCTGTCTTTGGACAAGTCAGTGGAAACAGTCTGAGGTACGTCCCAAATTCTGCTCGAGTCTCTTAACTTTGTCTAACCATGTCTAGCTCTTATTATCTTCCCGTCATGCTGAAGCAAGCCGGCATCACTGACGAAAAGAAGGTGTTGGCTCTAAATGGCGTCAACCCTGTGCTCTGCTTCTTCGGCGCCATTCTCGGAGCTCGTCTCACTGACGTCGTTGGTCGCCGCCCTCTTCTGATCTACTCCATCATCTTCTGCTCCTGCTGTTTCGCCGTCATCACTGGTACCAGCAAGCTATCCCTCGACCAGCCCGACAACGCATCCGCTGCCAACGCCACTGTCGCCATGATCTTCATCTTCGGTATCGTCTTCTCTTTCGGTTGGACCCCCCTCCAGTCAGCATACATCGCTGAGTGCTTGTCTACCGACATTCGAGCCAAGGGTACTGCTGTCGGTAACCTTGCTAGTTCAATTGCGTCGACCATTATCCAGTACAGCAGTGGCCCCGCTTTCCAGGACATCGGTTACTACTTCTACCTTGTGTTTGTCTTTTGGGATTTGTTTGAAGCTGTCTTCATTTACTTCTTCTTCCCTGAGACCAAGGATCGTACTCTCGAGGAATTGTCCGAGGTGTTTGAGGCCCCCAACCCTGTTAAGAAGAGTCTTCAGAAGAGGGATGCGCAGACTGTTATGAACACTCTGAATGTGGCAGGAGATGCGAAGCTTACAGGAGAGGTCTAATGTGGTCAATCTCAATTGTCTCGTCATCTTTTAGGTAGCCATGCTCAAGATAACTCCATCGCAATCAACACGATGCATAATGCACTATTACTCTACAGGCAGCTGTTTCCCCAACGTGATATTTTGACCATAATCAGTTCCAAGTCCAGCTAGAAAAGTGCCCCGACTTTATTGTTTCAGCTTCAATTGGTTTGCGACAATTTCGTATCGCATGTCAATTGAGTTCCCATTAAACTTGTCTGCCGATCACCAAAGCCTCGGCATCACTTCCCGATCTGCATACCACGTCGCAACGAGCAACGGCACCAAGGCACCTCATGACCTTGATTTAGACCCCAGTATTTCCAAGGTCTCATGCCCATCAAGCTTTTGCGCCAACCTCGCTCGCAGACCAAGGAAGTGTCCAATCGGACAAGGTCACAAAAGCTGGGGTAACTAACCCATTCGTTCCCCGAATGAATTCCCGCACCAATCACACGCTTCAATTGACCTCGGACCGAGCATCCCCGTGATCCATCAGATGATTCACAAACTCGTCCTTCATTATCTCCTCTTTTCCCCACGTTCACGTCGGCCCGTACCGGAGCGAATTGCTGTTCAGTTTCCCAGCGCAATGGATCAAGCAAACGATGAATGGCCTGCGAGGAAGAGGTTGAGGACGTCGCATGCAGTGAGTTGAGAAACATGTCTCATGTTGCATGTGCTGACCGACATTAGTGCGATGCTTGTCGTACCCGCAAGACAAGGTTGGGTGATCTACCAGAAACTTGACAGCTTGACTGATAGCGATAGATGCGATGGGAACAATCCTTGCGCAACATGTGCGTCGATCGGCCATGATTGTACCTACGGATCTGAAGCCAACTCGTAAGCCTCATTCTTCAATCTATTGCTCCGCTTCAGCAATGTAACGCTACTGTAGGAGGAGCAAGAACGATCTCATCCTAGAAAGTGTTCTGCGGGTCGAGAAGACTCTCCACGAGTTAAGATCTGCTATTGTAAGCCACAAGCATCTCTTCTAGATGTCTAGCTTTGACCATTGTAGCCGAACGGTGTTCAACTTGCCAACTCACCTCAAACAAATCGCACAAACTCATTCTCGGGTTCGTCGCCAGATCTGAATCTCCGTCGGCAAAGTCATGCGATCCAAACACCGACCAGCCAAGACCAACGTGAGAATGTCAACAACCTCGAGAATGCCGTCTTGGACTCTATGCATACCTCGACAACTGAGTCGATACTTCAATGGCCTCACTTTGACGTCTTTCCGCTGCTTCGACATGATGGAGATTCGATCTTCTATCTTGAACAGGCACGACCACCGCTAGCAGTTGCATCAAACCCCATGTACCCGTACGTCGACGCGGAAGATATAACCTCCATGTTGGAAGCGTTCGAACGAAACATCAATTTCTGGTACCCTTCTATGTCGCAGGAGCAACTCGGCAACATACGTGCGACACTTCAAACAGGAATGCCTTCAGAAGATACAGTTCACTCTTGTCTTTGTTTACTCACATTGGCGTTAGGATGCGCAAGTCAAGCTGCCGAAGACCTTCGTTTTACAGCTGAGCCTGATGCAGCGGAGAAAGACAGAAGACTTCGGAAGCGGAAACTGGGCGACATCTACTTCCAACTGGCCCTGAAGAAGCTCCATGTCGCACATCTGCAAGTTGACTCTCAAAGCACCCAATGTCTCTTCTTCACAGCGTAAGGTCACTCTCGTGTTCCAAAGTCTGCTTTTTCTGACGTGTCAGTCTCTACTTCGCCTCTCTGGTCCGGCCACTTCAAGCCTGGGAATACCTCAGTGCTACAGCGACGAGGTGCATGTTGCTTCTATCCTACCCACCGAACACGCACGACGATGAGGCTGAAGAACGCATTAGAAGGATATTCTGGTCATGCTACATTCTAGAGAGGTAAGCCGACATTTCATACGTAACAAAGCTAAGATAAGGGACTGATACCTGCCAGTGACTACATGGCTGAGCTCTCAGCATGTCCTCCTTCAGGAATCGCTCGCGTCGAGTCTTCCATCCCCCTACCGAGCACATATCACACGCACCCATCCGAAATCGTCGAAGAGGAGTCATCTCTCTACTTCTTGGCCTGTATCAGCATGCGACGTCTCCTCAACAGAGTCCATCAACTACTCTACGCAAAAGATACCGGCGCCGCTTTCGATCACACTCGCTTTCCACGCATCGTCGCTGAACTCCAGCGGCAACTGGATGATTGGCGCGAAGTTTTACCAGCGTCGTTCTCTTTCAGCATCGATACGGAAGAGGCAGCAACAGCGGCTGGTGGCTTTCTTCGACAGCGATATCTCACTTGTAAAGGTGTGATCTACAGACCCTACCTGATGTGGATGCTAAGCACTAGCTATGCTGAGACGAGGGTGCCTTCAATACCAGATGCTATGCAGAACTGCAAGTTGTGTCTTGATGCTTGTTTGCTACATGCGTTAGACCTCAGAGGGTTCCCGCAAACAGTTCTGATTGATACCTGGATATGCTCTCTGTCGTAAGTTGATAGCCGCATCTGACTGACATCGTACTGACAAAGGATAGTATGTCTGGGGCCATGCTCATAATTCTTGCGGCATCACATGTGCCAGCTCTGAAAGAGTTCATTGGTTCACGAGCGACACTTGTAGGGAGTCATCTTGAGAAGTTGTTTCGAAACTGGCGTGAGGTATCATTTGGTGGAGACTCGCCGAGTGTTGACCGAAGCATGTGGCTCATACAACAAGCGGATAGTTACATCAGGGATTGCTATTGACTGAACTTCAAAGATATCACGAAATTTATTGTGATTCTGCACTCAGCAAATGCACAAGTAGCTAGGGTAAAGCTCTACCTGGAGCTTACGATGTAAATTTGGCTCTGCTATATGTATATCACAGAGATGAACGAAAATATTTATCCCCGTAGACCGTATGCTAACCACATTGCCCTGTCTTTAAACCAAACAGATCCTGAAAGGAATGTCCGGGTAGACGCTGTAGGCTGGTCGTTTCAGCATGTCCAACTCCGATCTTGATCAGGCTAATTGATGTCGCCCTTGCCTCCCGAGTCGCAATGCTTGAAGCTGACCTTCGGTCCACAGTAAGCCTTGTGGTCAAAGTTGCTCGCCGGTCCAATGAGGAGGTATCCGTGCCAAGTTCCGCCATGAGTTAGTTCCAAACACTGAGTACCGCAGATCTTGTGCCCATGGTTCTTGATATGATGCTCGATTGCACCTGCGATGGTTTCCTGCTCAGCAGTCGTGTCACAGTGCCTACCAGTGGACTGTAATTTCTATTGTCAGTATCTCTTACTATAACGGAGAACAGAGGTTTACATACACGATAGCGGTAGAAGAGGTTGCCGTTCGGGCCAGCATGTCCAGTAAAGGTGGAACAGGTCTTTTGGTTCGATGCATGTTTGATAGCAGCGCCTGAGCGCCGTGTTAGCTCAAAACCTACATAATTATTTCTCACTTACTGATCTGAAGGATTCCGTCCTGACATAAGTGTGTTAGAGGTCTCTCAAATTGAACGAGGGGTTTCTTACCTTGATAGCACCCCCGATGATAACGCAGTGAGAGGTGATAGTGATGATTCTTTCGCAAACCTTTCGAGCTATCAGCACTGTAAGTGATCCATCATGGGTTGGACTTACCGTAACGTGCCTGCGCTTCTCGAGGGCTGAATCTCCGGACTCAAAGTCCTCAAGGTGGTACAGGGCCAGAGAATCGGGCAACTTGACAGCATCGTCGATGTTAATAGCCTGGGTCTCGTTAATGGTGTCTGTCACCTCTGTGGTAGGCATAGAGTAGATAGACAAAGGTAAGGACATTAAGACGAAGAAGTTCATAAGGGCGGGTTTCATCTTGACTGAGATAGGCAACGAGATTCGCTGCGAGAAGGACAATGGGAAGAATGTAGCCGGCCGATGCTTGTACGATTTGGTCTAGGAAATGAGGTTCGAGTTGAGGTGCTGGAGTCATTGGTATGATCGAACTTGAGACTTGGGACTCAATAGGTCTTTTATAGGTCTTTGACGGGAGTTTCGAAGGATTTGGTGATGTGACGAGAGCAAATCTTGAATATCAGAAGATTTGGAGAACGAGGGTATCTTCGGCATGGAAGTGATGCCGCTTATCCGACCCATGTGAAATGCTGTTGGTTCTACAAGCGGCACAGAAACTTACGAGAATTTTGCAGACGCAGAACCAACACACTTCCACTGTAGTCTCGGGCGGCTCTATATATGAAATGCATCCATGTGTCACGGAAGAACGGCATCTCCCGCGTAATAAGCGCCAGGGCCTCACGTTTCACTCGTACTGCAGTGACAGATAGCAGAGTCGTTTGGGATTAGTTACTGACCTCAAGTAGACTCTCTCTGGTACTAACTCTCATTCCTACAACTATCAGAGCTCTTTTAAATTCCTCTTTTATTGTATGCCATTAAAAACGTCCATTGTTAAAACCCTTGATTGAGTTACTTATAGAGACCTGCGAAATGGATGCTCGGCCTTTTCTACATCCCGAAAAGCATCAGTCGAAGGATTCTATCCTTGTACTTCTCATATAGTTGTCTTCTTCGAGAGTCATGATATGTTGGCTGCAAGCAGAATCCTTCGTCTTCTGCGTCTTTCAGTTGGTCATTGAACGACGTTTTGATCTTTAATTTGTGCCGAATTGCCGACTCAATACTGATGTCGATGATCATATCTGTCGGTAATCCATAAGACGTTACATTCCATAACGCCTCTTCTTGCTACTTTGATGAATCGACCGGTCTAGTCCTGAGGAATCTCCAAGGCCCCCCTTGCTCTTGCTTAAGCCGGTGCTTACGGAAGAAGGAGATGGTCGGTACAGTGCAGGATGGACCAGAATTCTTACCCGGTTAGTCGCCATTTCAAGGGGGATTTGGTAGTCAATGGCATTCTAGCCGTCCACGAGTTGCGTTGCAGATCCGAAGACAGTTTCCCTTTGGCACCGAAGTCAATCATATCCAGGTCAATGAAGTGTGTTTCCACGAAACTACTAGACCCAGAAATTAGCGATTCATAGAGAAGGGATCCATGAGTGAATAAGAGTAAACTTATTTACTCGGCGACTAGCTAGTGTTGTCTAAGCTTAACCCTAAACTAAATAAGCTCATTATCTCGAGGTAGGCCTCCTGAGCTTTGTAGGCTACAGTGCCATTAGTTCGCATTCATACAGATGTCTGGGAACGAAACGACTTCATGTTTCGGGGACGTAAAAAGTACCAAGCGAGTACAACTACCAGCATTCTAAGTATGCATTCCACTCACTATGGTATTCATTTTTCAGACATAGTTATTGATGGCGTTGACTTCTCTGATAGTTTCTCCTCTAGCCTTTACTCTTTTGACTATTGATGCCTCATCGAAAGATTATCAGTCCTTGAATCCTCATCTCCAATAAACCCTTCTCTATAGCTCACGATCGGCTTGCTTCTCTTTCTCCTTCTCAGCTTTCTCCAAACTCTCCAAATCCCACATCATAGACACCGGAGTAACAATAAGCTTTGGACCACATTCTATCTCGTAGTCAAAGCCCTTGGTCGGTCCAATGAGTAGGTGGCCGTTCCAAACCCATGTGTCAGTCAGGTCCAGGCATTGAGTGGTTTGAAGAGATGCCCCCTCTTTCTTGATTTGGCGTTCAATTGCCCGTTCCACCTCGATTTGTTCGATGACGGTATCGCAGTGGCCATCATCAGTCTGTCCTATTTTAGCCTTCTAACTTTGAGTTAGATAAAAAAGGTCTAACCTCATATTGATAGTAGATCTCTTTATTTGGGCCGGCATAGCCACTGAAGTGTCCGCAATCTGCCAGACCGACGGCATGCTTGATTTCGAAAGCTAGATACTCATTTCAGGTCCATATTCATGCCATGGATCGTCTGCTCAAACTTACTCCAGCGAAGCCATATTACCTTTGATATTTATGTTAGAACTTCTCTTTCGCACTCAAAAGGCCGGTCACCTTACCCTTAATCCCTCTTTAAACTCATGTGATGGTGCAATAGCGTCCCATGCACGGTCAAATATCTCAAACCCAGTCAGAAATTTGTTGGTGGATAGGAATCTGGTATTACTAACGGATCTCCTTTTCTTAGGCACCTTATTCTTCGGCTCGTCATGCTCAAGTTGTTCCAGTGCATGGAGCAACTCAAGATACATCTCCTGGTTCACCGCACTTGGTCGGGGACCACTAGCCGAACCTGTCGCCTCTAAGATAGGCTCCAAGCAAATAGAGGTTGGCAAAGACGTTAAGAAAAGTAAGATCATAAGCTTTGGATGCATCTTTGTTGATGTACGTAATCAGATTCGTGACTATGAGAAGGAGAGGCACAATATACCCGGCAGCTGCCCGGTTGAACCTATCGATAGTGCCGGAGTCGAAGGAGATGTTTGGTGACATCACAATATGTCGGGTGGTATTCCAAGGGTTTTGTGGCTGGATTAGCGGTGTTTGTTGGTGAAGGTAGAAGAAATGGGCGAAAGGTACTGGTGATATGACATGTGCAAATGGGGCTATGTCAGGCGATATGTGCCGGATATCCGGCAGTGGAGACCTTGTTGGTTGGAAACGCGTTGTCAATTACGAGGTTCATAAATATTCGCAACCAACATGGTCGAAAATAAACAGTCCATTGGTCGATAGTACAGTGTCTCTCCATCTCGGAAGTTCGGCAACTCTAATGTGAAACGCGGCCACATAATCACATATCGACCTTATCTTATCGCAAGCGATTACTATTTAACTTGCTGATATAATTTTAGAAAGATTATGTTTAATATAAATGCCTACGTATTAAAGATACAAGCTGATTGATAAAGGTAAACATTAGTTAAAGTCTAGCAATCATTCCTTTGCATACTGTAACACGGCCAATTCCGGAATAGCTGCTGAGTTACCGATCTCCAGCACCTGGCTCTCATGAATTCATGCCAGATGTTCGACACCTGTGAAGAGTTTACTTATGTTTCATCGTGTCTGATATAAACACATATCAGGTAAGTCTCCTGAGGTTTCAATGAAGCTTTGGCAGCGTAAAACTGTTTATAGTGAAAACAGTCGTTGTGCTCGGGGAATATTCAACAACACACTTCGACAGAAGACTGACCTGACATCTGACACCAATGCCAAGGAGACTTCAGCCCTAATAGTGGACCGAGTTTCTAGACAGTGACTTAGGGTGCTATAAGATTGCCAGGCTTCCTAATAATAGATTTTGATATGCAGACATGTTCTCTGGTTTGCCAGTCTATAGGGCCCTTGACCATGCCGAGAGAAGTAGAGAGGCTCGGTGGCATAACCAATGGAATAACATGATTTTAGGAAGTATTGCACCTTGTCACTCAAAAGTCTGTCTAGTCATGCACATAATTTGCTAAGATGTCCCAATGTTTCAACGGACATGGTTGACATTTTGATGCGCCTTGTACCAATTCAGTGCCAGACCTGAAACAGAGTTCATCACTCTTGTCTGCTACTCAAACACATCTCGTTTCCTCGTTTCCTTACTACCACCTACTGCAAATAACATTCCATCCCACGACTGCTCCTATGACATCGGACGCAGGTGTCTCGTAACAAATTTCTCAGCTTGTTCCGCTGTCGGGTAGTTAGCCAAGCCCTTCCAGTCTTGCCCCGCTCCGGCTCCGACATCCCCGGCCTGCTACCCTCTAATCCCAATACGATCTGGTGCATTCAGGCTGTTCCACCAAACAAGACAAGATCAACACCAATCGAGCCACGTACCCGCACCTATCATGGATTCTAGTGGAGTCCTCTCTTCCCCGAGAGTCAATCCGAAGCACGTGTTGAGTAGGGACCAAGTTGTATCACGATGCGGGGGCTGTGCTATCGCGGAGGAAGAACTACAAGATAAAAGTCCAATCATTCCTGAGATTTGCTCTTTTAATTCATTTCACTCATTCTTCTTTCATCGTCAAAATGGGAGACAGCATTCAGCACGAGCCGAAGGGCATTTCTCTCCAAGAAGATCCGTCCCGCCCGGACTACATTAACGAAGCTGTCTTTAGGAGAAACACCCTCCCCACCCGTTCGTATCATATTCCTGATACTTCAATCTCACTGAACGGAACATGGGACTTTTCTCTCGCTGGCACAGTTCTGGAAGCACCTGAACCGGGCGCAAAAGATGTCGCTTATGGTCAGATCCAGGTCCCTGGTCATTGGCAGCTTCAAGGTCACGGAAAGCCCTGGTACACCAATGTTCAGTACCCAATTCCTGTCTGCCCGCCATACGTTCCTACCGAGAACCCTACGGGAACTTATCGCCGAGAATTTCATGTCCCGACGGGCTGGGCTGCGGATTCTCAGCTCAGATTGCGCTTTGATGGCGTTGATAGCGCTTATCATATCTGGGTGAATGGCACCCTGATCGGATACGCTCAAGGTTCAAGAAATCCTTCTGAATTTGACGTTTCATCGTTTGTCAACCGCGAGGGCCCGAATGAGCTCTTTGTGAGGGTTTACCAGTGGTCTGATGCGACGTACATCGAAGATCAGGACCAATGGTGGCTGTCCGGTTAGTATCCTCCAAACCACCAGATAAAGCAACAACTAATCCTTTCAGGCATCTTCCGAGATGTGTATCTCATTTCCTTCCCAGCTGCCAGAATCGATGATTTCTTCCTCACGCCACACCTTGACGCTGACTACAAAAACGCTAAGCTAAACGCATCCGTCGATGTCTCTGCTCAAAAGGGCGTCATTGTCGAGCTCACAGTCTCCGAGCTTGCAAAGAACGGAGGCGCTGTTATTGGGTCTACTGAGACCCCATTCGATGGACAGTCAAAAGCGACTCTCAGTCTTGATGTTGAGGATCCCAAGAAATGGACAGCAGAGACACCATATCTATACTCAGCAGAGATTACACTCAAGTCTGCAGACAAGCAGACTGTCCTTCACAAAGTCCAGCAGCGCATTGGTTTCAGATCGGTCGAGCTGAAGGATGGCCTAATGAAGGTCAATGGTAAACGCATTCGTCTCCGAGGTGTCAACCGTCACGAGCATCACCCTCTTCTCGGCCGCTCCGTTCCTCTAGAATTCGCCAAGCGTGATCTTCTCATCATGAAGAAGCACAACATAAACGCTCTTCGCTGCGCTCATCAGCCTCATGACCCTCGCGTTCTTGATCTATGTGACGAGTATGGTCTCTGGGTCATGGCGGAGGCCGATCTCGAGTGTCACGGCTTCTACGATGCTGTTGCTAGGCCTCTCGACATTCCCGAGTCAATGGACTACGGCGAGCGAAAGAAGCTTGCTTTCGGAAAGGCTGCCGAGTTCACCTCAAACAATCCCAAGTGGAAGGACGCCTACCTTGACCGTATCCGGGCTGTCCTGAACCGTGATAAGAACCACGCGAGTGTTATCATGTGGAGCTTCGGTAACGAGGCTTTCTATGGTGACAACCACAGAGAGATGTTCAAGTACGCCACTGAAGCTGATCCTTCGCGACTTATCCACTATGAAGGAGATATGGAGGCCGAAACAACACATATGTATAGTTATATGTATCCCACGGTTGACCGCTTGATCAAGTACGCCGAGGAAGAAGGCGTCAAGGACGGCAAGTACGAGAAGCCCATCGTTCTCTGCGAGTATGGACATGCGATGGGTAACGGACCCGGTTGGCTGGAGGACTATGAGCAAGCTTTCCGCGATTATCCTCGTCTCCAAGGTGGCTTCATCTGGGAGTGGGCAAACCACGGTCTGTGGAAGGATGACCACGAGGGAACAGGATACTACGCTTACGGCGGTGATTTTGGAGATACACCCAACGATGGAACCTTTGTTATGGATGGTCTTCTGAACAGTCAGCATGAGCCCACTCCTGGTCTGACAGAATTCAAGAAGGTTATCCAACCTGTTGGTTTCTCTTTCAAGGATGGAGAGCTGAAGATTGAGAACTGGCATGACTTTGCTGGTCTGGACCACTTGACTGCATCTTACAAGGTGGAGCAGCTTGGTCAAGAGTGAGTAGATTCCCAGACAATGAGCCACAGGATGCTAATCATGAACTAGGTCTACATTGATTCACTCGGGGTCATTCGACATCCCCGAGGTTCCAGCTGGTGAGACACGTTCCGTATCTCTCCCAGTCGACGCCAAGCGATACAACAAAGACAGCGAGGTCTACCTTACAGTGACACTATCCCTCAAGCACTCCACAGCATGGGCGCCTGCTGGTCATGAGATCGCTTGGTATCAACAGCAGCTCCAGGCTCCTCAGCCTGACGTCAAGGCTGCTCTCGCCGCAAACAACACCCTCACTTCTAAACTGTCGGTGACCGAGAAGGGCGCTACTGTGTCAGTCGTTGGCAAGAACTTCGAGTTTGTCTTTGATCGCGCTTATGGTGCCCTCAAGAGCTGGGTCTCAAACAATGTGACTCTTCTTACTTTCGACCCCAAGACCCAAGCCGCTATCATCCCATCGTTCTGGCGCCCCAAGACCGACAATGACGTCCCTGGAGCCGTTCCTTACTGGGAGCGATTTGGTGTTGAGCAACTACAGTCTCAACTTCGATCCTTCTCCGTTGATGCCTCCAAGTCCGACAAGGTGGTTGTGAAATCACATACCTTTATCACTCCTCCAGTTCTGTTCTGGGGATGGGACTGTGAGATTGAGTACACGGTGTATCTTACCGGAGCTCTCAGTGTCAACGTTACACGCCTATCACCAACAGGCTCTTTCCCTGAGCATGTTCCCAGAATTGGCCTTAACCTCTATGGCAGCAAGACACTCGAGCATGTCAAGTGGCTCGGTCGCGGTCCTGGAGAAAGTTATCCCGACAAGAAGGATTCCCAACGTGTCGGAATCTGGAACGTCGAGTCTGTTTCAGAGCTCCAGACTCCTTACGACGTTCCCCAAGAGAATGGTAACAGAGAGGATACACGATGGGTATCCCTTCGAGACTCCAAGTCGCCAAGCATTGGACTTCGTGCGACACGTTTGGATGGAAAGAACTTCAGCTTCTTGGCGTCGCATCACAGGGATACGACTATTCATGAGGCGAGACATCCTCCTGATCTGAAAGAGGACGATGCGGTGTTTATTAGGCTGGATAGCAAGGTCGCTGGTGTTGGATCGGGTGCTTGTGGTCCAGCTGTTCGTGAAGACCTCATGGTTAAGACTGAGGAGACGAGTTTTGGATTCCTGTTGGAGCCGCTATGAATAAGATTGATAGATATCATGAGTAAATGATAAGACAAAGAAATTTGAGCGATAGATGTTGTTATATCATTGCCCTCGTGATGCTTATTAAATTGTGCCGATCATCTGAAGCTTTGCCAGTTTGGGGCAAACTATTTGCCGGCTCCAACTTTCCTTGTTCATTCAAACTTGATCAAACCTGTACATGACTTTGGAAATGAGCTTCGTATGGTTTCTCATTATATCTCCTACCAACAAAACCAGCATTTGGCGGCCTGGGTCTCGTTTACATCGTCGTCGTCAGCAAACCATTGGGTCTTGGTGCCCATTCGCTTGCCAAAAGTCCACCCGAATCATCATCGCTAACTTGGCCGAGTGGTTAAGGCGCTGTGTTTAGGTTCTTATCAGAAACCAAACCCGCAGTGGGAAACCGCGGAGGTTCGAACCCTCCAGTTAGCATAACAAGCGATTCATTTTTTGCTTTTTATGACGATAATTTCATCCTTTCTGTAGACTATTTGTTATGGTGACTGATTGCAGTTACATGTACCACGATGCGACTCTCCAAAGTCCCCACGTCGCGCCGAAAAGAGCAACCCAAGACAATACCCCCTTTGCAATAAATACATATTTCACGATCTGGAATGTCTTTTTCTCATTCAATCGTGGAAAAGGCTCACTCGGAACGTCTTTGGACAAGAACTTGCAAAGAGGCTTCCACCCATCCTCTGCCTTGAACTGGAGAACCTCTCGGTTCCTCTTCTTCGCTTCAGCCAAAACATCCTCGTTATACTTGTTGTACATTTCCGCCGAGAAGATATTGTCTGAGCCATACTTCTCCTTGCACATCTTGATGCTCTCCATATTAAGTGTATACCACATCCTATCAGAAGACCAGAGTAGTCCAACCCAGTAGAACCAAGGGCTGAAGAAGAACCAGAAGCTCTCCTCCGCGCTTTTGGCCCAGACTTCAGGGTCGGGTCTTTGGTTGAGCACAATTTTGGCGTCTGGATACGCGTCCATCATATCAGGCGTGAAGTACACGACAGGAAGATCGCAGATAGACCGATGGCCGTGAATGAGTTGCTTAACCATCTTTTGTCGAACTTCAGGATTCTTCTCGCGCAGCGCGGCGATGAAAAGGCGCAAACGCGAAGGGTGGGGGAGGATCTCTGCCATGTGCATGCACGGTCCGCAGCCTAGCTTCTCAAAGGCCGCTTGCATTGATGATGTGGCAGCGCGAGGGAGCCCAGCCCCAATGACAAGGAGAGGGACCTCCTCAGAGTTTGGGTCACCTAGACCTCGAGAATCCGTAAGGAAGCGCATCGCCACAACTAGCGATAGATAAAAGTCAGATGGATTAAATTGCAGAGAGTTCTTGATCCTGTGAGAATGGGGAGCAGTTGGTTTTTCAAGCTCACATAATATTGAAGCATGAAAATAGTGCTGACGCCAAGCGGCACAGCGAATCTCTTGTCAGATTCTTGCTGACTTTGCATCAGCATACCGACTTTCAAATGGCTTTACATGCTTATGCTAACCGTTTAGCCTTAAATTAATTCTGTAAAGCATCGGGAGTTTCCAATTCGAGTAATTGTGAGACTTAAGTTGTCTATGTGCATGATTAAAAACTAAAAGGACATGCTGGGCCTAGAACACAGTTTTCCGGTCCAAACAAGTCGGCTTACATACCCTAAATAAATTCTTACAGCCTCACAGGTCATGTAAATGGTCTCTAGTGTTATAGCAACCAATAAAAAGAAGAATAAAGGGTCCTTGGCTGCGAATGCCGCAGTTCAAAACATTATGGCGCTTATCGTAAGCTTCATTTCTAGAGGATCGTCACATGTGCGGCCTCTAACTTTAGGCCATCATCACTACGGATGCTCTCGCCTGATTTCTTCTTATGGTACTCAACCTCGGCTCCAAGCGAAATGGGAGATCACGGCATCTGAGCTCCAGGTTCGTAGCTTAGTGTCAAAAAGTACCGAATTTTTGAAGCCACAATCGATAGTCGAACGGCTAAGAGTAACATTTACATCATGCAAATATTGCTAGCTACATGCTAAACTAAACGGATCGGCTCTTGAATGTCGATTAAAGATCGGCTGTTCGTGTTTCACAGTCTCCTGTCATGCTGTTGTAGAAATTCCCCAAGAGTCTCACCTTGCATGACGCCGTTATGCACAAAGTCAGGGGAAAAGGCCGTTGTGGCTTGAAACTAATTAAACGTCGTAAGCCAAAATCCCATCCGTCGATCTTCCCGTCAAGTTTTAGTCTTGTTTTCCCTTATCGCTCGTCTACAGACTAACTCAATAGGCTGCGCTCAGACGCCGTGCAGAATTTAACCTGACCTGAAACAAAACAAGCCCAGGTGGGCCTCAGTCTGCTGCTGTGTAACCTGAAAGCCAATACGAGGAGACCCTTTTCTTTTCTTAGTATACTTTTAACTTCTCTGGCCAATTGGACGACTGGTCTCTTCATAGACCCGATATTGAAGGTGGTTGCCTCGATCCGCCTAGCTGAACTGAACCATGTGAGCTGAAAGTACGGTAGGTTTGATGGCTGCGGTGCGATGGATCTAAGGCTGTGCGTCTGATGTCAGTCCTGCTAGAACAAACTTGTACCAGAAAAGCAATCAATAAATAATATGATATCCTCCCGCCAATTTGGCTTCTGGTTCCAGTTCATTCCATTCGTTCACTTTTCATTATTCTTCATTTCTCATTCTTCTTCATATCTCACAATCATCATTCTTTTCTATTCCTTTCGCTACAATGAAGTCCTTTTGGACACTTGCTTTTTACCTCGGGAGCGCTAGTGCTGTCGCCATCTCTCAACCGGCAGCCAAGTCTGAGACTCCCGCAGGATCCTTGCAATTCTTGAGTCTTAGAGCCTCAGCTCCCCTCGGCACTGCTATCAACCGCGACAAATGGAAAGTCACCTGTGATAGTCAGCACGAGGGAGATGAGTGCTCCAAAGCCATTGATGGTGATCGCAACACCTTCTGGCACACTAATTGGGCCGCTGGAGGCACCAATGACCCAAAGCCTCCTCATACCATCACTATCGACATGGGCTCTTCTCAGAATGTGAACGGCCTATCTGTTCTCCCTCGCCAGGATGGTAGTGACCACGGCTGGATCGGCCGTCACAACGTCTTTCTAAGCACAGATGGGAAGAACTGGGGCGACGCTGTCGCGACTGGAACATGGTTCGCTGACAACACTGAGAAATACTCCAACTTTGAGACTCGACCTACTCGTTATGTCCGTCTTGTCGCTGTCACTGAAGCAAACGACCAGCCTTGGACCAGCATCGCCGAGATCAACGTCTTCAAGGCAGCTTCTTACTTCAGCCCTCAGCCTGGTCTTGGACGCTGGGGCCCGACACTTGACTTTCCTATCGTTCCAGTAGCTGCTGCAGTTGAGCCAACATCTGGAAAGGTTCTTGTTTGGTCTTCCTATAAAAACGATGAGTTTGGAGGCTCCCCTGGCGGCGTAACCTTGACCTCGACTTGGGATCCCTCTACGGGTGTAATTTCTCAACGCACTGTGACTGTCACCAAGCACGATATGTTCTGTCCTGGTATCTCCATGGATGGAAATGGTCAGGTTGTTGTCACTGGTGGCAATAATGCTGAGAAAACAAGTCTTTATGACTCGTCCAGTGATAGCTGGATCCCTGGCCCTGATATGAAAGTTGCCCGTGGCTACCAGTCGTCAGCAACTCTATCAAACGGTCGTGTGTTCACTATCGGTGGCTCATGGAGTGGAGGTATTTTTGAGAAGAATGGCGAAGTTTACGACCCATCTTCAAAGACATGGACCTCACTTTCCGGAGCTTTGGTCAAGCCAATGTTGACTGCTGATCAACAAGGCCTCTATCGTTCAGATAACCACGGATGGCTCTTCGGCTGGAAGAAGGGATCCGTATTCCAAGCTGGACCTAGCACTGCTATGAACTGGTATTATACCAGCGGCAAGGGTAACACAAAGTCAGCCGGCAAGCGTCAGTCTAGCCGCGGCACTGATCCAGATGCGATGTGCGGAAACGCTGTTATGTATGATGCAGTTAAAGGAAAGATCCTGTCGTTTGGCGGTTCTCCAAGCTATCAAGACTCTGATGCCACAACCAACGCTCACATCATCACAATCGGCGAGCCCGGAAAGACACCCAAGACAGTATTTGCTAGCAACGGCTTGTATTACCCCCGAACCTTTCATACTTCTGTTATTCTCCCCGACGGAAACGTTTTCATCACAGGCGGTCAACAGCGCGGTATTCCCTTCGCCGACTCAACTCCGCAGCTTACACCCGAGCTCTATGTTCCCAACGATGACACATTCTACAAACAGCAACCAAATTCCATTGTCCGAGTCTACCACAGTGTTTCCTTGTTACTCCCTGACGGCAGGGTTTTCAACGGTGGTGGCGGTCTCTGTGGTGGTTGCACTACCAATCATTTCGACGCCCAGATCTATACGCCAAACAATCTTTACGACTCTAACGGAAAACTTGCGAAACGTCCCAAGATTACCAAGGTCTCTGCTAAGAGTGTCAAGGTCGGTGGCAAGATCACAATCTCGACAGATACCAGCATCAAGCAGGCTTCGTTGATCCGGTATGGCACATCAACACATACAGTTAATACTGACCAGCGTCGTATTCCACTGAGCCTCAGAAGTGTTGGAGGTGGAAACAGTTACTCATTCCAAGTTCCAAGCGACTCTGGTATTGCTTTGCCCGGATACTGGATGTTGTTTGTTCTCAACTCAGCGGGTGTCCCAAGTGTTGCGAGTACTCTTCTCATTACTCAGTAGAGTGTCGGTCAATCTTGTTTCTTGGTGTATTTCTGCTATCTTTTCAATCATTTGGCATAGGGTATTGCATTTAATCTTTTAAATTCATCTTTTGCACCTGTAGTTGAGGGATATGACGGGCCTTTTATCTATCTACCATCTCATTTATTCTTAAGTACTGAATAGCGTTTGTCCAGCTTAATTGTAATTATCAGAAATAACTCTCTTGAGGAACATTGGTTAATTATTTTTCCTATTAGTCTCACTTCACCTCTTCTCTGTTACATGCACAATGTCCTCAAGCTCTGGATGATTTTGCACTCCAATTAGGCTCTTCGAAAGCACACTATGAACCATGCCCAGGGACACAGCCATACAGTTTTCTAATAATCAAGACAGCTCTATTTAGAGATCATTATGTTTGACATATATTTAGATCACAACTTTAGGCATATGAAACTGAATAGTTATGCTCAAATATGCGCCCTTCAAATTTGTACGAAATTACCCTAGACTTCAATGAGAGCGCAAGGCGATATTGTGTATAAATTTCCAATGAATGAGATGTCTCAGCGCAAGTGATAATAATTCTATTACGACTGTAGCTTGTTTCGCTGTGTCGTAGTACCAATCGATGTTGATCGACTTGGATCCATTTGCAGCGCTCGATGACGACAATGACATCATCACCACGATATCCATCACTCAAGCCGGACTGCATTTTGATCCTAGCAAATCTTTGGAGCGACATGATATGCATCAAACACGCTCAAAGACTACACACAGCAGCATTTCACGCCCTCATAAGAAATTGCCGACATTTCTCTACGCAACAGCAACTACAGCGAAGGTCATCGGAGCCAGCCAAGATGAGTTGGATGGACAGCTGGAGTCGACCCGGTAAATCGCAAGCAACACCAGCCCCATTCTACTTGTTACCCGGAGGCGAAGCGACTCCATATTGTCACTCATGCGGCAGAGTGATTAGTACGAGGCGAACTACCGCGACTGCAAACACCAATACGCCAGCCAAGTACTGCTCGAGCCGATGCCGCACACAGAAGCCCGGGAAACTCGACCGCGAGCTGGAGAAAGCCTTTGTCAAATTATTGGCGGCTGAAGAGGGTAGGGGAGATGAGGTAAAGAAGCAAGCAAAAGGAGGCAAGCATAAGAAAGGGAAGAACAGCAAAGGCGACAATCGGATCGTGGTGCCCTGCAGCGCAGCAGAGGAACTCGTCTTTGGACCGAACCGAACGTCAATGGAGGGAGAAAATGAAGAACATGGCAGCGACGAGGAGGAAACGAACGAATTGGAACAAACGCAAGCGCCATCGGAACCACGATCATCAGAAGACATGGATCTCTCAGGCAACATCATCAAAGACGACAATCACATCGACGGCGACGTTCTCGCCCGCATGTCAGTCCGCAGTGGCACTCGCATCCGTCCACCACAATCCGTCTCCGAAGTCAACGGCAGTGTCGGCGGCGAAAAAGGCCGAGCAGAACGAATCCACGAAACAGAAGCGATGCTCGAGAAGCGGAGACAGGGGCAGAAACGCGCGAAAGAACGAGAAATGACAAAGTGCGCCGCACGACGCGGTGTTGTTTTTGGGTTCACTGTCAGCGACAAAGGAGAGAAGCGTCTCTGCGAGGCAGTCATGGCGGGAAAAATCGTGGAACCGAGCTTTGCAAAGGGGGATTGGGCGATAAGATGGAGAGAATGAGATTGCTCATGTATCAGATATGGCTCGGGCCGACAGGAGTTCAATAAAGATGCTGATTGTGTCTGATTGACAATGTTCATGACGCGCTTGCGATAGGGATCGACGCCCTTATCACGGTCCGAGCGTTGATGACAAGACGCTCTAGAGCGAAGAGGGAAAGGATACTGACCATTTGTAACAACGGTTCAGTAATTCACCAACTAATCTGCTGAGTAACGAATATGAGTGGTTTTACTGGTAGATCAAGCATCGTCTTGACTTCATTTTAACAGACGAGTTTCTGGATGCAGACGTGGAACATGCCAAGCACCACTTATGCCATGGTCCACAACGGACGAGTGGAAGTCTCCATCGTTATCTTTCTATGGGTCTGGGGTTTTACTGCGCTGGAATCTGTCATCTGTGGTTTGCTCCGCTGGAATCTATCATGTGCAAGTAACCTCGCCTCGCATGCTTTACCATTTTCAATACATTGGAGAAACTATCATGTCATAAATATTCCAGAAACTGGGAAGATCATCTTTTGGTCAAATTTGACAGGACGATAAACGAGAGTCTAGAATCTGTTTGGTCCAGGGGAAGTGGAACGACATCCAGGTTCCCCAATCTCATGCTGCAGGGTTCAGCTTTCAGCGCTCCAGGCGATACAGAACAGTGGACGATGCTACAAGCTACAGAGTAAACTTGGCATGCTCAGCTCGAAGCGACTGCAACGTTATCATGCAAGGTCAATCATTAGCCAGATTCCCTACAGGGCTGGAATGCAACCCAGAGTCTCAATAGTCGTGAGCATAGTGCCAGACCGCGGAGGGAGCGAGAGCGATGGCGTGCGTTAGTCGGAAATAAATCATGACATTACAACAGAAAACGGTCAAGATCACAAAAGAGATAAGACAGAGGCTGTTGGTCCGGGGTACGCCCTAACTCCAAAAGCAGTAGGTGTTTAAAGACCAGGGATCAGCCACTGGTCCCAGCGCGCTAAATATTGACGCACTACAAGCAGACGTGGCGCCACGATGGATGATAGGGCGTGGTGAAAGCCATGATGATAGGTGAGATGCTGTTTCAGCGCGTCGGATCAAATCTAACAGAGTTTCTGCTAGAACAACCGAAAAATCGGGACCGAGCTTACGGGCCGGGTTAGGAGAAGATGCCCCTGTCCATCACTGGCAAAAGCAGTGCGAAGCTGAGGCCATCTTGTTCTCCAAGGGCGGTTGAGTGATTTTCCTCTCTCTAGACCGAGCTTCCTCTTCTAGCATAATCCTCGTATGAGCAATCAACGGCGTCGTTATCCCACCTGCTGAAAAGGACAAGGAGACGCTGATTATGAAGCTGTTGATCAATGCGACAGCTATCGACGCCATTTTTCTGGTTCTGGAAGGTCTGCAGTCAGTTAATCAACCAGTCATGTTCTAGAGGGCCGAGTATCCGACAATTAATTGTCGACTCCCATTTGTTTGCCAGCCTGTTCAGCTCAATCAACGTCACGTCATTGATGATCGTCAATGGGAATATTCCCTAAACAGTCAAAATCACTCAGGGACCCAGAGATGATCAGCCCTGCCAACATCTCCCCCGGACGATTTCCGCCGGTCCACTGTACTGTAGCTCCCAACGCTAGACTTGGTCCAGTCACACAATGGCACTCCGGTCAGCATACCCGCCCACCACTGATGGTGTCGCCAACGAGTCAGTTGTTCTGGAAGCCAAGCCCAGTCCCCTTTTACCCCAGAGCCTCAGCCAACGCCTTTCTCACCCCGGATTAGACCCATCCAGATAAGCGTCAAGGATGCCTCACTGTCCAGGGACCATGTGGGAGGGACATCCTTCAAATGCAGATCACTCCCACGGACATCCGTGCCTGGCGTGTGTGTGTACTCCTGCACCTTGCGTTGCTTTTCTTAACTCAACTAAAACAAAAGTTCGTCCAACGTTCTCTTTGAGTTTTGACAAGCCTGCGGGAGCCGCAGGATCATAGCCCGTCATGAGCCTCAAGTCGGATATCATCAGTGCCATGGTCATCACGTGGGTGTCGGCCTTGCTGGCGCTGGTTGCACGTGTCTTTGCGAGGCGCATGACAAAGGTTCCCTGGTGGTATGATGACTACTTGTGTGTCGGTGCCTTTGTAAGTCTTGCTTGTGAACTCTGATGGGTTGTTGCTTACGTGTTTGTAGGTCGTTGGTATTGGATACAATGTTGTGATGATATACTGTAAGACTACCCTTTGCTTGGACGATGTGAATAGAGGCTGACTGATGTAGGGGCCTTGACATGGTACCTTGGCACAACTATCCCCGACTCCGTCAGCGATGAACGTTACGAAGAGATCAACCTCCACGCTCGACTGATGCAATTCCTCATCTCCCTCACGTACTCATACTCGATCGGTCTCTCAAAGCTGTCTATTCTTCTCTTCTACTGGCGCATCTTCAAGCAATCAGCTATTCGAATCCCGATCCAAGTTATGCTCGGCATCAGCGGCGCTTGGCTCATCCTCCGTACATTCATGGTCATCTTTCATTGCATACCAGTCCAAGCCTATTGGGACAAGTCAATCGAGAACGCTGTCTGCAAGATCAACGATTCGCAATTCTTCTTCGCGACATGCCTTACTCACTTTATTCTGGATGTTGTCATCTTGGCGCTGCCAGTGATTGAAGTGTTTAAGTTGCGACTTCGTCTGGGACAAAAGATTGCCATCACTGCACTGTTTGCCCTCGGTTTCATGTAAGTCTTCTGTCGTCATATCACAGTATCATACTAACAAAGAAAGTGTCTGTCTTGCATCTGTCTTTGTCATCGTCACAGCCCTCCAGTATGATCCCGCATCAAGACAAATGCCCCGCGACGTCGCCACAAACGACATGTGGGGAGGTGTCGAGATCAACGTCGCCATTGTCTCCGGATGCTTCCCTCTCCTCCGTCCAATCTTCACCAAGATTCTTCCCAAGAGATTCCTCAGCTCTGCTGGAAGCAGTCATCCCATCAGCCGCACCGCCCACGGCATTCGTCTCACTACCATCAACCGTACCAACAAGGACAAAGAAGAAGACGAGACAAGCTCAACTCATCAACTTGCCGATCCAGAACAAGGGATCCCTGGAGAGTTTGAGATCATCGATGGCAAGGAGGGACCTCGGACTTTCATCTCAAGTCGAACTACTGAGTCGCTCCATTCGCGGGAGCAGGATATGGCAGGGATTTATGTGCGGAATGATGTTGTTCAGGAGGTTGAGGAGTCGAATCATACATACGCGATGAAGAGATGAGAATCGCTTGTTAATAATACTGTTTCTTAATTATTATACCCATAAACGTGTACGTGTAGATTTACAAAAAAGTCATTTCAAATGCAGCTCTGATCAGGTTTTGTGAGATTATGGAAGCTCCATGCATCTCACGATGCAGTTCTAACTTTCGCCACTAATTTATATAATGAGTGGCCGACAGCAAACTGAGTCTTTCGTGTTAATTTTATTATGATGTGCTGTCTATCATGCGAATCCAATGTCAACTTGTCCACAACCATACGATAGTCTAAGTAAGTTATGCATACAATCTTCTGTAATTATGGAACAAGTTTAGACTACCTTTCCAGACGAATATTTGAGATGTAATTGATATTTTTGCTTATGCTTTGGTATTTACTCATTTTGCACGAGATGAAGTTTTCCATCCCGCCTGGCCATCGTAGGAAGAACACCTCATTCTTGGTCTGCCCCAAATCCGAACCTTCTGTCAGTCTCTGAACTGCATGGAGAGGCCTGATCTAGATCGAGTGAAGGAGAAGCCAGGCTTAACAGCTGTCTCGCCTGCCGCTGATCTGGCACTTGCCCTTCCAAAATCGTCACTGCGTTCAGCTTTGTTGTTACTTGAGTCTCCTGTCGTGGTGATGCGTCAGAATTCTCTTCCCCTTCAAGCAAATATTGCTAGCAATCAGGACTAAAGAGCTTATATTATTTCTCACGCATATTTATTGCCAGAAGTACTCCAGCAAGAACTTACTTCGTCACGTCATGTCATATTGCGTCAATACCCCCCCACGTGTCTTCCACAGGCTCTTCGCCCTTCATGAAGCAAATGATTTGTGGATGCACGAAATTTACCCCGATGGCGCGATATTCAACGAGCTGACCTAAATGCCTTAGATAAATTGCCACCTGCCACCCATCAAAGATACTTCGCCGGATGTAATACACCGCGCTGCCATAAGAGGCCACGAGTACCTGCATTAAACGACTACGGCTCTTCTTACATTTTCAGCGAACATGAATATCAAGTTATAAATACGGTTAAATAAATTAGAGATGTAAGAGAAAAAGGAACCTAGTTCATAAGTCCTTAATACTATGAGGTGCTCAAAACAAAGCAATAAACACAGCAAGGAAAGCCAACATATCCATCACTTGCTTACTAGCACCACTAACAGTGATAGTGCTAGGGTAAGCACCCCCAGAGCCGGGGGCATTAGAACCATCATTGGAGCTTGAGCTTGAGCCAGAGCCGGAACCTCCAGAGCCTCCGTGGGTGCCGCCGTTGGAGCCACCATTGGAGCCACCATTGGAACTACCATTGGAGCTTGAGCCAGAGCTGAAACCCCCAGAACCTCCAGAACCACCGGAACCGCCAGAGCCGCCAGAACCACCAGAGCTTCCGTTTGAGCCACCGTTAGAACCTCCATGGGGAGTAACGCTCTGCTGTTTAGATGGGCAGTTGTATCCAGAGCAAGTAGGAACCTGATTATTGCACTTATCTGGTGTACCCCATGAGTTCTGCCAAGGTAGATATTGAATGCCTTGAGAACAGGCAGCACAGTCAGAAGCAACAAAGAATGAGTCGTAGTTATACCAGTCCTGGCATTGCTGAGGCTTATACACCTGAAGGTTGGCACAATTGCCTCCGGAGCAATACTGGGGAATGTATTTGTGTCCACCGGGGCAAGGCACAGAAATGAAGACCCACTGACCATCACAGTCACTTCCGTTGATCTCAACGAAGATGTAGACAGTAGAAGAGCTAGGGAAGCATTGGCCATTGACGCAGACCAGAGCAGTAGTGATAACTTCAACAGCTGTGGTAGAAGCTCCAGTGACGGTAGTGGTGAACGTGGTGACGACAGTCTGCTCCTCAGTCACTGTTTGAGTGACAGAATCGGTGACTACAACATCCTGAGGAGCAGCATATACTGTGAGAAGTCGATTGCTGGGGACGTTCTGACGAGTACGAAGCCTCCTGGTGGAGGAGTCACCACCGCAGAACTGACTGTCATCTCCGGGGCATTCAATGTCGCACTCGTCAAGGTTGACCCGGCTAGCATCGTCGCCAAGCTCATCACCGCAGTAGCAGGTGGTATCATAGACGCCAAAGTAAGCACGCCCAGCACACAGTCCGCCGCAGACGTCGAGATCCATGCGCTCGCTGGTCTCGACAGAAGTGAACGAAGGGAAGCCAGCAGTAGAGCCAACGCATCCGAAGAGAGTGAAGTCAAGAACACTACCGGGAAAGCCTGGAACAGAGGTGGCAGAAGAAGAAGAGGCGGCGCCGGTAGTAGTTGTAGGGAAGACGGTCTCACCATTAGAGTTGGTGGTAGCGCCCTCGGAGTTGGTGGAAACAGTCTCTGTAGGGAAAATTGTCTCTCCTTCAGAATTTGTGGTGAAGCCAGCAGCGCCAGAAGATGCAGTGCCAATAGGTTCAGTGAAGGTGACTGTCTCGCCCTCAGAGTTGGTGGTGACGAAAGCTCCTGTGGTCTCGATGGCACTCTCAGTTGTGGCAGTACCAGTTTCCACAGAATTACCGGTTGCGATGACTATCGAAGAGATAGGAGTTGAGGTTTTGCCGGGCGCTTCTACGACGCTGACTCCTTTGAGGATAACAGGGATAAACGTGCCACCACAACCCTGTTCGAATGTGATCTTGTAATCAGATTTCAGGGGAAATGGATTAGTAGAGAGGTCAAGAGAACCTGTTCCGGTTATTGGTTGCTGAAGTACAACCTCGCCATCGACGAGAACTCGATAAACACATGGCACGCCCCGCTTGCTGAGCACGTCCAACTCCCGCTTGCTGCTGCCGCTGCCGTCGTTGCCGCTGTTAATTAGTGCAGTACATTGGTCGAAGCCAACACAAGGCAAGTAATTACTGCAAGTCAGGACAAGGGGACCGTATCGAATCAAAGAAGGTACTGTGAATTTGACATAGGTAATGGAGATGTTCGGTGGTGTAAAGGGACGGGGGTTAATGATCTGGCGACGGTCAAGCGAAGAACCATCATAGGGTTCGGGGGCCATGAGACTATATCCAAGTAGCTAATGTCAGGAGGGTTTACAGTATCGCGACAGACTGTGAGACTGACATGGTATCACCATCAGGTGGTGGGTAAAAAGAAGCACCCTGACCCAAGACGAAGTCTTTGAGATTGAGCTCGACGGACGCTACGCTAGTTGGAGCACCGCTCGTGGTGGTTGCCTCGACGGAAGAAGTAGCGTCAAAAGCAGAGGTGGGCGTCTGCGACTCAATAGCAGAGGTGCCGGAGTTGGTGAACCTCTTGAAATGGTGGAGTTGCTGGAACTGACCCAAGACACCCGAGGCACAAGCCACGAGGAGGCCGGACGAAAGATGCATGATGAAAGAGTGACTAGAAACGAATAGAGAGTGTGACGGAGAGCTAGGACAGAAGCTGCGGGACGAAATTTGGAAATCCTCTGGACTTTAAAGTGCTATTACAAACACGTTGCCTATCCAAAGTGGAAATTGCAGTAACTGATAGGCATGCAGGGCCGTGCTTTAAGACATTTTATATATCCAGATAATTTCTTCTGCATCGGGCTGAGAGCACTTAAACCCCTCATTTCAAGTTCGTATCAATGATTGTTTGGAATGTAGTTTGCCAATAGTCGGCACCAAAATCCGGCCTGGCGATTAACCTGGATCAGGGACTGTTTGTGTGGACTGCAAGATTCTGTAAGGAAGTAATCACATTATCCCTGCATCACCTTCGGTGATATCTGGTCTAGACTCCACTACATCAAATCCGGTAGCTTAAGAGCCGTTCAGCCGTTGAAGATTCTTGTGGACCCTTAAATGCCTTGGCCGTTAGAAGTTAGAAGAGGGATTTATACCGGGTTTCCGTGTCTTAGATTGGTGAAGATGGTTACAGACGTTAGCGCATCACCCCGCCAATGGTCAATTGGATTGTTGGAAACCTCGGGCTTTAGGCACTTCCTATTCAATGAGGCAGCAATGGCGAGTCTTGCCACCGCTGCGGGAACTGTTGCCGTAGGTGAAGAAGAAACAGTTATTTCTTGATGTTCAGTTATAGGAAGGCCCTCGGCTCGTGGGTGGCGTTTCTTGAAGAATGCCCAGCATTCCGCTCACAGCGTTTAACGGCCGACTTATCCATTAGCATCTCCCCTACAGGTTCATGGACCAATCGCCTCAACTAACCCCGTATCTACCTTTAACGGGCTCACAAGAGCAAAAGGCTATCTGAGGGGTGAGGAAATACAGCGACAGAAGATCAGCGATTTCTGGTGTAAGTCGTTCCACTGTTTTCCCTCACCCTGAGGGGCTATAAATAACATAGAATTGTAATTTCGAGTATGCTCTCAACTGGCCTCTTCGCGACGTGGAGCAAGGAAGGACGCAATGGTTCCCAGAGACGTATGGTGCAGTTGCGTAGAGTTTGGTTCAGACGCCAGAGCTTAGGGCTAAAAGGGTCAATGTGATGCTGTGACAGAAGACCAAGAAGAGGAGTTTAGAGGAAACAGGCAGTAGTGAGAATTATAGAAGGGCTTAAGCTGGGCATTAAGAGACTGGTCTCAGGACTTTTTCTTTATTGATAAGAGAGCTCTGAGGTCAGAATAAATGGCCCGTCCAATTGAAACTGCTAAAGACTTCGACTCATTTTGCAAAGGTTTACATAAATTGAGTAGGGGGTTGATGAAAATATTCCAAGATTCCCAAAGTGAACAACATGATGGGCCTGCTTGCTCAAAGGCAGTGACAGATGCCCAGCCAGCCAGTGAATGAATTCAATTACGACCTAATCGGCAGAACACAATCATTAACCCCGAAGCTGCATTTGGCTGTTAATCACAGATTTCCATGAGCATGAGAATCAAATCACTGACAATGATTCCCTATATAACGTCCTCAGGCCCGGTCACTGGACTCAAGTATGGCACGCGGTCCGCAACTGCAAGCCGAAAATGTCAGACTTCCGCACACGCATACCTTGTAGAGAGATCACCTCTCTTAGCAGGCTCTACGACGTGCTGACGAGTGAATACGGAAACATGCACTATAAGTTGGAGACAGAAAAGAACGAGCATGGTCAGTTGTTCTGGGTGGTTGGTGTCTCGTGCCATTTTGCGCGTGATGTTCGAGAACTTTTGATCACGAAGGGGGTTCTTCGACAACCTGCGAGACCACGGGGATTTACGGCAGTGAATGGACCAAAGGCTCATGGAAATTCATTGACTGAAGTGATTGATCTTACAGTGAATGATTCGGATGAGGAGACTCCCCCGGCTTACGAGAGTACAACCCCAGTAAGGACAAGAGATCTGCCTCCCGGATCACGCCGAGGTCTTCCTGACACGGAAGAAACGCCAAACTACATCGCCAAATCATTACAGACCAATGAAACACAACAGAGCGTTGGCACACGAATCGCAGAACAACATGGCCGAGCTGAACAAGGACCAATCGCAACATGCAACAGCGCAGTTGGCCAAGAAGACCGTTCGACAGGGAGGATCCCGATATCTATGCTGCTCGGGGAGCCTCACCCTCGAGCTTAATTATTTTCGGAGATTGGCCAGGCCTCGGGGTGCAAGAAGACTTCTGACATTAAATCGAGGTACTAAAAATACTTAGTCTAAGATCTTCTAAATCTATACTAAATTATACTAAATTATACTAAATTTACCTAAGGTTACCTAAGGCATTTTATCACCTATGATAGAGGTCTCAAGTTTTATTACAACCCCTTGCCAGGCTACCCAAGTGTTTGCAGAAAACTTGACCGCGCAATTTGATGAACTTCGAGGTTTGGGGATTCACTGTTTGGTGCATGCTTGCAAGCGCTAGCCACCTAAAGTAGCTGGGATGTTTGCAACCGTGAATTTCTTGTGTAACATGGGAATGGGCTGGAAGGAATTCATAGAGCAATTGATACCCTTCTGTTATCGATATGACATTTGCACCGGCAGCTGTTCGGCTCAAGAGGTTAAGCATAACCTTGCGCAGTGCGTCTGACATTGTTTAGAGCAACCATGGCGAAGGTGGCTGTTACAAAAATAACACTCAGGCGCCAGTAAGCATGGGCTTTTGGGCTCACAAGGCGTTCTTTGGTAGTATTCTGTGCCTCGTGAATGAGACTAATGCTTCAGCTGAATGCGTGGACCGGTCTGGACTCTGCGCGTGAGGAGTCATATTTAACGGTAATCGGTCCCATCAAATGGGCGAAGGTTGGCGATTCTGTGAATAAATCGAGGAATTATCTGTGAATAGCATCATAAAGACTTGTTGGAGCGCTTTTTGAGGATTGTGATATCAAGATGGCGAGTGGACCGCCCTATAACGGTTACCAGGTGCCACCTGGCCCGGGAATGCCTTATCAGGCTGCCCCACCACCAACGCAGCAGTACTCGCAATCCCCTCACTCTCAACAATACTCTTCACCACCGCCTCATCAATATGTTCCCAGCCAGCAACCGAATTATCAGTCGCCTCATCCAGGCAACGCGCAGCAGGCCTACCAAACCACGCAGCCGCCTCCAGCACAGTATGCGCTGTCACCACAAGGCGTGCCTCAGCAGCACAATTATCAGCCCTCCACACTGCCAGGCCACTACCAAGTGAACCAGCCCGTGCAATCACTTTACGTCCAGCATGCCCAATCGCCACAAGGTCAATATCCCCAGCAGCAGACGCCAGACCAGCAGCCCAGCTACCAGACGCCGACGTACGGTGTCGCAGCCCCACCAACACCTGCACAGCACCAACAGCAGTACCAGCAACAAGCCGCTCAATTCGCGACTCGACCCTCGGCTCAAGCCCAGCTACAATCAACGGCTCAATCGCTTTTCAAGTCTGGAAAAGGGATTCTGGGAAATCTCGCCAGCAACATCAAGTCAAAGTACCCTGCTTCCTCACCTTCCGGTGCCCCCGCAAGTTCTGGGACTTCATACACTGGTGAGGCACCGAAGCCGACGTACAATCCAGCACAGCATCCTTCGCAGACACCGTTGAGCCCGACAAACTCATTCCCACAAGGCTATGGCCAAAACCAGCCTCAGCAGGCGTATGCCAATCAGGCGCCGCCGACACCGCAGCAGACTGTCCCGCCCGCTGCTCCAGGCTATCCTCCGACTCAGCACCAAGCAGTGCAAGCGACATCCCCGGGTCAGCAACCCAGCGCACCTGGTCAACCACCCCACCTGAGCTGGCAAGAGCGTTTAGAGGCTGCTCAGCACCCAAGCCTGGAGTTTCAGCAATCGCACGCGAATGCTCATGCAGGTGTACAGGGCACGGTGCCCCAGCCGCTTGTTCAATCACCACCAGGTGCTTCGCCATATCCCCAGCCCGTTTTGCACCATCAGCAGTCGAATTCGTACCAACCTACACCTGAACCGCCCGCCCATCAATCTGTTCCACAAGGAGCGGGCTCTGTTGCCTCACCTGGGTACGGCCAGAACCCTCCTCAAGCGCTTTCACCGCATCAACAGCACCAGAGTGCTCCTCCTCAGCTCCAACAACAAGGATCATGGCCACAACAGGGCGGCACTAGTGCTTCATACAACCCGGCACTGTCATCGCCTCCACCTCCGCCGCAGACAGCTCCCCAGTCGGATCCCCCAGTTGGTCCTCCCAACCATGGCTCTCCTGCTCTACTGCAACAGCCACAGTATCACCAGCAAGCTGGTGCAACCAACCCTCAAGACCCAACGGCGACCCAACAAGCAGGTCAATCATCGCTGTATCAAGCTGCCCCAGCTGGTGGTACGCATAGCACGCAACAGGTCTCCCCGCCCCAGCAGCTCTATCAGAGTCCACCTCCCCAAGGGTACCCGCAACAGCAGGCACCTGCTCCTTACAACCCAACGGCCGCCGCTTCGGGGTTGTCACCGACCGCGCATACGGTACCTGTCCCGCCGGCTCAGGGTGCTCCCATGAGCCACCCTCCAGCCACACAGTCACCTCACCAGCAACACCATAGCCCACCAGCTCAGCAGCTCGTTAGTCCAGCGACAGCAACTCAGCATGAGCAAGCACCTTTTCAGGGCATTTCTGGACCCCCACATTATTATACACCACAACAGGCGCAAGTCCCGCAGACTGGAGGTGCGCCCGGCGGTGTCCAGCCGATTGCTCCCCCAGGCCAGGCTTACAGCTACCCGCCTCCACCACCTCTTCAGCAACCGCAACACAATGTACAATCTGTCGCTGCACCAATGCCAAGTCAATTCCAACCGTACAGTCCACCAATCAGCCATCAGACTCCACCGGCACCATACCCGCAGCAGCCTGAAGCCGCAGCCACGATCCCTCCAGCACCTCAGCAGTATACGTCGCCTCCTAATCTGCCGCCCCTGGCTGGTGCGATCAACCATGGGCAAGTGCCTGTAAACTCCCCACCGACGGTACCAGGTCAGCAGTACCAGCCATACCAGCGTGCTCCCGAAACGCCAACCTCTCAGCCTCCGCCGGCCAGTGTGAATAATGTACCCAGCCAACCCGCTGCTTATGGCTACCAACAAGATCCTGTTACTTCTCTGTCTGCTCAAATGAACAATCTGAACGTCCTGAGCAGTGGTCACCCTCCAACAGCACCGAGTGATAACCCGACCGCACGACGGGACGGGCCTCGGGGACCGCCCCCTTGTCAAGCTACAGGCATGTCCAGCGACATTCTCCCATACTGTCCCGAAGACAGAACTGTAAGCTATTCGCTCGATTGGTATCGTTTCATTGCTGTGCCACAGTATCTCATTTGCACGAGGTGCTACGCCGACTATGTTCAGGGCACTCATCTCGCGGGCCACTTCGAGAGATATCATTCGCCCGAGGGCACAGAGTCCAAATGCGGTTTCTGGTCTCCTCGCGCGAGAGAGGTACTGTGGCCACAAACTCTTCAGACCAACGACGTCAGGCCTCTACAGACATGGATGGAGAAGAGCCTGACTCTCAAGCCCTGCAAGGGTAGGGTATGGACGACTGGTGCCGACGAAGTCAAGTGGTGGGGTATGGTCAATGATGAGATCGATGGCTTCATATCGTGCGATGCCTGCTACGAAGATAACGTTGTCGGCACGCCCTTCGAGTCTCGCTTCCAACCTTACCGCCAACAAGGACAAGACGAAAAGTGGATGTGTGATTTGTGCATACCTTACATCGCCAAAACAGCAGTCAAGATGGCAAAGCAAAATCACTGGAACGGATTCATCGAAGCCGCAAAAGTGCGCATTCATCTTCCCCTATGCGAAGGTAGAGATGAGGAGTCTAACAACGGACATTGGATGCTGCCGCGCCGCAAGATCAAGGACATGACGATCTGTGAGGCATGTTATCTTGATAAGCTCGCCTTAACGCCATTCGGGAACGAGTTTGAACGTCACATACGTGCGGAAGGGTTCGACGCCTTTGTCGAGTCGATTGGCCAGAGATGGAAGTGTAAGCTCACTGATACCGCTGTTAGCATGAGTATCGCGCTCGAAGCAGCCATCTACCGCCGGGACTTTGACGTCTTCTGGAATGCCGCCAATGCCATCTCGGATCTTGTACCTTGTACTATTCACGGCATCGTGCGTGGCAACTGGTGGACGGTCGCTGGAGGGTGTGCTGACTTCGATGTCTGCGAGGCATGCTACAGAGGAATTGTCGAGACGTCTGGCCTCGAGCGGTTCTTCGAGCCTGCCCAGCGCGATCAGACTGTCGACATCGTTTGCAACTTCTGTCCAGGTACCCCCCGATGGGGCTCGTTCATCACCAAGTTCGCCGAAGCTATTGACAAAGGTGTCTTCAGCCACTACTCTGACTACGTCAAGAAATGGGCAGGAGTGCCGGCATGTCCAGGGATCAAGAACAGAGGAAAGAGTAAATGGTGGGGACACCCAGAAGCTCTAGCCTGCCAGGACTGCTGGCTGAACTTTGTGGCCGATACTCCCTTGGGAGATTCCGTTCCTGTCAAGGATGTTTTCGATGAACGTACCTTGATCTGTCAGCTATGGTCTCCAAGAATGCGCAACATGTGGCTCTCAGCTTGTGCCGCCGGACCTCCTGGATCGCCCGAGTCACAAAAAGCCCTCGAAGAGTTCAAAGCATTCGCATCAAGGCGTGTGCAAGTGTACAACGCGACCGTGCCTCACATCGAGATGATACAGCAGATGCAGATGATGAAACAAATGCAGGCTATGCAACAGGGGCAACTGAGCTTGATGTACCAGGGTATGAATGGCATGGCAGCTATTAGTGGTACTACGGACGGGTATCTCCATGGTAATAGTTCTGTTGGATACTATGAGACAGAACATGGGGTCACGGCGGCGAACATGATGAACAACATGCACGCTGGGATGGCGGACGCGAATAAGATGAGTGATTGGCAAACGATAATGCAGTTGCAAGCCGCTTGGATGGAGGTTGAGTAGTCTACTTCTTGAACGTTTTCTTTCCCTCGAGATAAGTTTATATGAGTCGTGTGTATTGCGTATCTAAAGTCTATGCCATTGCTGGCGAGACTCTACCCCGTAGCATATGATGTTATTCCCAAAAATTCTTTTCCTTTCCTTCTTTTCACCTCTTTACGCTCTGAAAAACTTAACGAATGGCACTTTCTCATGCTCTCACAGGTAATCCCACCTGCAGATATCCCAGTCCTCCCTCCATCGTGTCTGCCGGCGCAATCAACTTCTTCAGAAGAGCAATCGCCTCATTTCCGCCACGGCCATCAGAAGTCCTCTCATCTTCCCAGTACTGATACAGCTGCCACCACCAGCAATGTGTGACCCCATCAAGACCTTTGTACCCAGCGACTCCATCTAGCCCAACACGCTTCGCCCAAGGCTTGTCGACGATGTAGTGGAGGCAGATGACTTCCTCGTCACGCCAAATGTTAGGATGCCAATACCGCATCGTCTTGATAGCGTTGTACTGCCAGCCAAGTGCATACCACTTATTCTCAAAGAAGAATGCCAGGAAATCTTGATCTGGAAACATGAATGATGAAAGCAGTGGCGTCGTGTTGAATACATGCAACATCCTGTCCCAGAGTACCTCAGAAGGATGAAAGATGAACATTCCACCATTGAGAAGCTTGTGAGGCGAAGGTGACGTCTCAGTAGGCTGTAGAGGCTCCTCAAGCGCTGTGGGATGCTGAAGTGGCGTGTAAGCACAGTTCTCCGCCCTCCAATCCTCAGGCGCCCAAGAGTCCGAATCAAGATTACAAACACAAACGTGATTCGCCGCAATCCAATCATCGGGCAAATGCGTTTCAACCTTGAACACAACATCCATGTTATCCAGCACCGCCATATCAGCGTCAAGGTAACAAACAGCATCATACTCAAACAGCTCAAAAACACGAAGTTTCGTCCACGTATCAGCAAACCGCTCAGCAATAAGCGTCATCTTCACGCCCTCCGGAGGGAGAAGATGCTCGCACTCGCGAAGAATCATGTTACATTTTGGCGCCTCAAGCTCAAGAACGCGTTTGGCGTCTTTGGGGAGGTTGGGCGTGTAGAGCACGACGAGAGGGTAGATTGAGGCGTTGCGCTGGAGGGTGTAGGCGAGGATGATGACGCCGGGGAGGTAGGAGTCGCGGGTGATGAGGGTTGCATAGGCATTGTGCCTGGCTGCTTTGTCTGCCATTTTTGTCGTGTTGCAGATTTGATTGTGACTGCGTGATAAGAGATGAGGGTGAGTGGTCGTTGGCTGGATGAATAGGGCGGGAGAAAGAGGGGTTGGGTAAGATTCGTGCACGTCATGACCTAAATATGTGAAGTCATTATTTAGTATTATTTTTATCCCTTACATTACTCACGCTTGTTCAGTATATGCGTCGAACAGTTTGTGCTTGGGTGCGAAAAAGCAAATACGGACTGGTAGCTGTGCTACAGGTAAAGTATCGGTGAGGCTTTGTGCCACGACGTTGGTCCCGAGTTTGAGACAAGAGATTCTTATGATTATCGAGATTGTACCTGAATCTGAGTCAATGACGCGTATAAGCCTTGATCTATGGGAAGCTAAGAACTCGTTTATCTAAGATCTACAAACCAAGAGATGAGCCAGATCTCGAGATCTTCAAGATTCGGTGTAACATTATCCTTGCACTGCAACCGAACACGTGAAAACTGCGCACCAATTTTTATCACAAACAAAGTTCCACTGCGTTCAATAATTATCCACCGCCTGCACAATTGCACCCGCAGCGCCCTCGTCCAAATCATCCAGCGCCTTCATATCCTTGTCATCCAGATCAAACCCGAAAACATCAGCATTAGCTTTGATGCGCTCGGGTGTATCGCTCTTTGGAAGAGGAACCCAGTTCTTTTGGAGACAGTATCGGATCAATACTTGGCTAGGCGTGACGTTGTGCTTTGAGGCGATGCTTTTGAGCGTCTTGTCATCGGCTTTTTGGTTGCGAACGAGAGGAGCATAAGCTTCTACCACGATGTTGTTCTTTTCGCAGTATTCCACGGCGTCTCTCTGCTGTGCCCACGGATGCAGCTGATGTATTTGTTAGTATTTATGATGCGACATTATTTGACCACGTACCTCGATCTGATTGACATGGGGAGGCCAGACTTTGGCGAATTGCTTCAGCTCTTCAATATGTTTGATACCAAAGTTGCTCACGCCAATGCTCTTAGCCTTTCCATCCTCATACAGCCTCTCCAGCGCCTGCCACATCTCCTTTCTCTTTGCAGCGCCACTATTAGGGCTATGAATGAGAAAAAGGTCGACATAACCGCTCTCAGGATCAAGCTTCTCAATACTCTCAATGCATTTCGCGTAGCTTGCGTCCACGGAGCCAGCTGCTTCGAGAATCTTAGTAGTCAGGAAAACATCTTTCCGACCGACGTTTGACTTTTTGACGGCCTGTCCAACCTCTGTTTCGTTGGCGTAGTATTGCGCCGTGTCGATGTGACGATACCCGGCTTCGAGTGCAGTGAGGCATGATTTGGTGCAGACTTCGGGTGGGGACAAGTACACGCCGAATCCAAGCTGAGGAATTTGAACTGAATTCGCCAGAGGCAGGGTGTCAGACTGTGAGCGCTCCATCGCCAACAGTGAACAATCACTTAATTCACAAATGAGATAAAGTTTGGTGTTTTTGGTCAAGAGGGGTAGATTGTGTTTTGCTGTTGTGTAACTTGTGCGGAGCGCGTAGAGATCCAGTCATAACTCGTCAGTTGAGTCGATGACGTTGTCAATATGCACTCCTCTTTTTCGCCGTCTCGTAAACCGAGTCAATGATGCCATGAGCGAAATATGCTAAGTAAAGTGATACTAACTAATGCATATATAATTATTTTATATATCTTAATATATCATCAGCCATTCTTGGCTAGTTTCTTAACTATGTGGACATTGAGCGCCACCGAAATGAAGTCGCCATGCAATCACACTCGTTTCGGCATTAACTCCTATTCTATCGGGTCTCTGAAGCCCTTGCTTCTCCCAACTCTCCATCGCCTGCTCGAATAGCACCGCCTGCTCATCTTTAGCGGGCATATGACTACTCTTTCCCCTTCTCAATCGACTCTCCGTCGTCTCGGTGATCCTAGCCTCCACATCTGTACCATTCATTACATCCTGCTCGAATACGTAGGATCGGGTCTCGCAGTTCTTCCATCCCGTTCCAGGGTTCAACCATGAGTCCTCCCAGTCATCAGTGAAATAGTGTAAGAAGCCGCCGTGTGTCACGAGAGCAACTTGGGGATCTGTATCGCCTTGCTCGATCAGTTCTCGGATCTTTTGCCGGATAAAGATGCGGGCGTCGCGGGCGCGGGCTGCTATGGCGTTGCTTTCTGGGCTGTAGCGAGTCCCTAGAGCTTTCATGTTCCACCCGTCCTTGACTAGAGAGAGGTCGACAGGCCAGTTGCTCTCGGCGACCACTTTGCGAAGGACTGATGGATCACTTCCGACATCGCACGGGTCATCCGAGGTTTCTTGAGCGTCAGGAATGGCGATGATCTCAGGGTGACACTTGCTGCTGCTCTGAAGAGCCGGTTGGAAGACCAGATACGCAGACTGGAGCGTTCGACGGAGGGGAGAAGCAAGGACAAGAGATATCTTTGACTGGTCGGAGAAGGCGGCCTCCCTCAAGGCCATGTTCTGCTCTTCGCCCAAAGGAGTCAGGCGAGGATCAGGAAGAGTGTAGCATCCTGTACCGACGTTGTGGAAGCCCTGCCCATGGCGGATGCAATGTATCACTGGTCGCATTATGAGTGAGAGGTGAAGACAGGGAAAAGACGTGAATGGATGGGTGAAGCTGTTAACAAGATCGCAGTCTACAAGACGTAGAATATATGCCGGCCTTGAGATTGCGAGAAATACATCTTGGAAGGTTCTGCTGAATAATGCTAGATTTCTAATCAAATATCTTGATACTCGCAGATGTTGTTTCCATCACGGATGAAGCTCAAAGCAATCAGACGCTGGTAGATCGTCCGAGGCTAACCCGACCTGGGAAGCCAAGGCTCCTGTCGTGCATTAGCGTCGTATCCACTGCCGCCTTGCCGGTAAAACCTTAGATATCGCAGGGACTCAGATCACAACAAAGTGGTTTTCAGCTTCATTAGTTCATAAGTGTGAGAGCTGATAGGCTGTCAGGATACCCAACTGGTTATGGTTTGCCTAGTTGTTAGTAGGGAACACAGATAAGTGGTAAGAATGGTAGATACGACGCCACTTGTTGAGACGGTTGCGTAAAACATGCACAATTTACGCATGTGTCAGTATCTGGCTAACACTTCCAATCCTTGGGAGCCATCTTACCCAATCTCCGTGGTCCGTCGATTCAACACGTTTTCATACGTTATGATGACAAATGTGTAATGATTTTTCCAGACGAAGTTTTACTAGATCCGTTGCCCTCATCTCCTTCATAGCCCTTTCACTTCTCATACACATCGCTTCCTACCCAAAGGCCAGCATTTGATAGACAATGGCACAATCATCGACATCTCCATCGCCACTTCATCAGGCTCCTAGCAATTCCTCCGCAGCGCCGACTATCCTGTCAAGAGAATGTACCCCCAGGGCTCTAGCTCAAGGTGTTGATCTTCCACACAACAATGACGCTGCGCCAGACACTGCCGCATCGTCATCCGTCGTTGACGAGTCCCTCCAAGCACGCATCGAACGTCTCGGCCGCGAACGTCCTCCGATCTTTACAACCCGCTGGAGCGAGATAATCTTCATCTTCAGCATCTCCATGTCCCAATTCCTGACAGAATACTTCGTCTCGGGATTCACCCTCATCCTCCCAACACTCATCAGAGAGCTCGACATCCCGCAAGCAGCCAGCGTTTGGCCAGCGACTGCTTTCTCCCTCGTCATCGCCAGCACCTTGCTCGTCTTTGGACGTCTGGGCGACATGTGGGGAGGATATCCCGTTTTCATGTGGGGTCTAGTCTGGCTTCTTATCTGGAGTGTAATAGCCGGGTTCAGCATGAATCCCCTGATGCTCGACTTGTGCCGGGCTCTGCAAGGGCTAGGTGCTGCCGCTTTCTTGCCCACTGGAGTCATGCTCATGGGCTCCTTGTATCGTCCTGGGCCGCGAAAGAATCTCGTCTTTGCAGTATATGGTACTTCAGCTGTATTTGGCTTTTTCGGTGGCATTCTCATGGCAGGGATTGTTGGCCAGTTCACCCGCTGGGGCTTTTACTTCTGGATCGGCGCCATCCTGACGGCAATTACGCTGTTGACTTCGATCTTGTCCATTCCGCGGCCTCACTCCGAAGACCGGACCCCAAACAAAGTCGCAATGGACTACCCTGGCGCTATCGCGATCGTCTCTGGCCTCACCCTAGTCGTGTTTTCCATCTTGCAATCAGCACATGCTCCTTCAGGTTGGAGAACACCATATATTTCAATCTGTTTCGGACTTGGTGTCTTGTCTCTTCTTGCTGCAGTCTACGTCGAAACACGCGTCGCGACTCATCCTCTCCTGCCAGCTTCGATCTTCACTACTCCGTGCATGAGCCCTCTCCTTTTGGCCCTCTTCCTGCTCTACGGCACCTGGGGCATCTTTTCTGTATATGGAACACTCTATTTCCAGAACATCATGTCCGCCAGTCCGCTGCAGGTCGTAGCCTGGTATGTGCCTCTCGGCGTTGCAGGCCTTCTTTTCAGCATTATAGAGGGCTTCATCTTGCACTTGGTCCCAGGACGCGTGTTATTGATCATTTCTGGCCTGGGTGCAGTAGGGTCACAGCTTTTGATAGCCTTGATTCCGTCCGGGGGGAGCTATTGGGCATGGGTGTTTCCTGCGGTCATCTTCAGCACCATAGGAATCGATTTGTCCACGATCTTGATGACAGTCTTCGTGACAACGACATTTCCTACAGCACAGCAGGGACTGGCTGGCAGTGTCATTAACTCTGTGCTGCAGCTAGGTGTAGCCTTTGTCCTTGCTTTGACGGATATCATTCAATCAGCAACGGTAGACGAGGAAGGGTTGGCGAGGAGCTATAAGAACACGTTTTGGTTTGGAGTAGGTGCTGCCGTTGTGAGCTTGTTGATATTGGCCATCTGGGGTAAGGTACCTAAGGCCAGTAGTGATTTGACCGCGGATGAAAGGGCTGAACTCATGGAAGAGGCAATTGCCGAGCAGCTAAGAAACCAAGACCGCAACGGCAGTACTCTCAGAGATACATGACGCAACATGTACAATTCTACTCACATCGTCAAGCATTGGCTTGTAGAATCCTTGTTTGAGGGCTAAAAGTCTTTAACCAGCATAGAAGAACATCCGGCATCGCCTTACAATCATGCAATCAACCAGTCGGTGCCTAAGCTCTTCAGCCTTTCGATCCAATTGTCTTCCCGTTCGTAGAATTCGTCGTTTCTGCTCGTCAAGGCAATCCCATTCTTACTCTCGCACCATAATGTCCTCAATACCTCAAGAGCTTCTCTAGTGAACCCCCAAGGCTCGATCTTCCAGAGCTCTTGGAATCTTCTCTCTACCCAGGCACGATTTGTGAGGTCACGTGTCTCTAAACCAGCAATAAACGCAGGCCATGCTGTTGCTGTGAATAATGCATCTCCAGGGTGCAAATGTGAGAGGTGAGTGATGATTTCGGCCGCTAGAGCCTGTAGATCATCTGGCAACAGCGTACTAGGCCATAGAGCAAGAATGATGCGTGAAAGATAGACACATACAGCCGCCCGGTGTGCGCATGCAACCATGGTCCGATGGAGAAGGTCATCGGCGGGCGACCGTGGCTGTAAATTGGTGGCCCAGGCAGCTGGGTCGAATGACTTGGCAGCGCGTAAGAGCTGAAGCGCGTCGTGCTGTCCTGAGTTGGTCGAAGTATCATGGAACGTGTAAGCGTCGGTAATGTTCAATATTCGGGCCCCTGCCTGTATCAAAGGAAGAAGAGCTGCCGGAAATGATGAGCAATGGTTCCCTTCCGCATCCTGAAGCAGCGACATGGTAGTCATCGATAGCTTGCCACCTTGCGGTAGATAAGAATTCGCGAATGATGACCCAAGATGATCATACCTAGTTCATGTAAGGTCAAGAACAATTCACAACTGAACAGGGCTACTTACACCAAGCAATTTGACACTAACCAGCTGCGAAGGGGGCTGAAGGGGATCCCCTTCCCCAGGTCAGATGCTATGAGCTTCTCGATAATCATTCTCGCACCGTTGATATGGAATTTCCAGCTGCCTCGCCCAGAGTCGATGAGCTCAAATCCGAAGAGCAGGAGTACCACCGCTAGAATCGCATCGACATTCGCTGAAGCCATGTTTCCGATGGCGGAGTTCAGCAGACAGAGTGCTTGCTGCTTGGCCCTGAGCGCATCATGAAAGGCCTCTGAGTATGGTGTCGCGTGGCCAATCGATAAAGAGCCCACTGCGTGTCTGCTGTTCTGAGGCGATGCCGTCGTTGCAAAGATGCTTGAGGTGCTTGGTCGAAATTGAGAGGCGTTTGACATATGCAAAGCCGAACTCGCGATGATGGCTTGCAACAACATGGGCTGATGGTACGCCATTGGAATCAACTGGCGGAACGGGTTATGCTTTGGGTTATCATAGAGAACGAAGTCCTTGCAGACATCACTTGCAACTTTCACCAGGGACCATTAGTAAGAAGACAAGCCAAGAGGATGGAAGCAACCTACAATAAGCCAGATATCTCCTCGATCTGCAGTCTAAATCTTGCACGAGTGGGTCTGTAAGAGAATGAGGAGAATTCGACTCGGAACTTGTGAATGCGGGTGGCGTTGTAGACAAGGCACGAGCGAGCGGCGCTTGCAGGGCGCCGGCCATATCTCCATTCTGGATCTTGCTCATGTTGTCGGATGTAACGCCAACCATTTTCCCACGACTTGCCATACCCTTCTCCCATCGCAACAGGACGCCATAGCCCAGGCAGCTTTGACCCCTGCTCGTGCATTTCAGACATTGCGGAATGGATCGGTCACATTTCAAGCGGCCGCGCCTACAATTGTGACATGATCCTGGCCTTGCGCCCATATCTTGGCTGAGCAGGGGAAATGTGACGCACAGAATAGTGCTAGATACGTAGTTGTGAAACCCTCCCGTACTGTAGAATGGGGGTCGTTATGCGCTGCGCTGCGACAAAACGAGGCGCCAGTGAACGGTTGATAGATAAGATAGGGAGATAAGATAAGTAAGTGCCTATGACGCGTTGACTCACGTGGGCCGATGGCCTGGACAAGCCGAGTTGCCAGAAGTCAAACGTCTTGAAGACGTGGTAAATTATACATCACCAGAGATTCACTTTATCAGTCCCAAACGGGTCTTTGTTCGAGTGTCGTGAAATGGCGGATGCGAATTATTTTACTTGTACGCTTGGCGAAGCTGCGAGATTGAAGCGAAAGGACGACAAGGCCAAAACGTGGACTACAGTGGTGGAATTGATAGATGACCAGGCTGAGAAAAATCCTGATGCACCGGCTTTGGGTTTCGCGACATTTACACATTTGAAGTCTACCCAAGGTAAGCGTCAACCTTGATGGCAAACGCGTGGCTAATATGGGTAGTCTTCCGTCATCTCCTCACATTTCGACACCTCTCAGACATATCAAAGCATGCCGCCGGGATACTTTCAACTCATTTACCAAAGGAAGCCAAGTCTTTGAAAATTGGTCTTCTATCGTCTAGCAGTACCGAGTTTGTCTTGACATGGCTTGGTTTGATGCGCTTGGGCTATACCGTTTTGCTTCTTGCGTAAGTCACTGGCCCCAAGGGATGCGCAAGTCTGACCATATTGCAGGCCTCAATTGGCGCCCCCAGCGGTTCAGCATCTTTGTGAGACTCTAGACATTAGACATGTTTTCGTTGACGACATTTATGAATATAGAGCGCGCGGGCTCTCCGACGATATTGAGATCATCAAAATACCTTCATATGAAGATGATACACCAACAGACAGCTTGGAGCAGACCCCCGGGGTTTCGGAAACAGCATACATATGTCACACTTCGGGAACTTCATCAGGACTACCCAAGCCTATCCCCCAAACGCAGTTTGGAGTGATGGGGGCTCTGTACAGTTTTCCCGGGAAGAACAAGCCTGCGACATTTTCCACTACTCCCCTCTATCATGGTGGATTCCCAGATTGCCTAAGGGCGTGGACAAGCGGTGCTTCGATATGGTTCTTCCCCGAAGGACAGGCTCCCATCACAGGCGCCAATATTATGAGAGCCATCGAGTTTGCACGCTCGCACAGTCCAATACCCGTCAAATATTTCTCATCAGTCCCGTATGTGCTTCAGATGCTGTCAGAAGAGTATGGGGGCATCGAAGTTCTTCAGACAATGGACCTGGTTGGTGTCGGCGGCGCTGCTCTCCCACCAGCCATAGGCGACAAGCTCGTGGAAGAAGGCGTGAATCTTCTCTCGCGCATGGGGAGTGCAGAATGCGGGTTTCTGATGTCTTCGCATAGGGATTATGCCAAAGACAAAGACTGGCAATTTCTCCGGGCCATTGATGATCCAAAGCTTATCGAATTCGAACCCCGCGAGAATGGACTCTCGGAGCTTGTTGTGAAGCCTGACTGGCCTTTCTTGATCAAAACAAATCGCGAAGATAGATCATATGCGACTTCAGATCTATTTCAACCACACTCATCGATCCCCAATGCGTGGCGGTATCACAGTAGAGCTGATGCACAGATCACTCTTGCTAACGGAAAGAAGTTTGATCCTTCGCCTATTGAAGGAAGCATACTTGCTTCTAGCAAACTACTACAGGACGTTCTTATCTTTGGCAGTGGAAGAGACTATGCCGGAGCACTTCTCTTCCCTTCCTCGAGCGACATCAGTGCAGATGAAGTGATCGGATCAGTCTGGCCGCATATCGACAAGTTGAACGCGGACAGTCAAACCCATACTCGAATCAACAAAACGATGCTGGTAGTAGGCCCTGTCAAAGAGGGTGTGAAACCGCTGGAGAAGAGTAGCAAGGGGACTATCCTTCGTCGGCAAGCTGAAGAGAAGTACTCGGATGAAATTGAAGGGGCTTACAGCAACACTTCATCTTCGACGAAGATCCCTCAAGAGGGGCTTCAAAAGGCGGTTCAAGAATGTTTCGAGCAAGTCCTCGGCCGGCAGGTTGAACCCGATCAAGACTTGTATCGTCAGGGCGTCGACTCCATCTCTTGCATACAGATCCGAAAGCTGCTTGAACAGACTTGTCTATCATCTGAGGATGGCCGGCTTCCTCTGAACGTAATCTACGATCAGGGCACTGTCAACTCAATCGTTAAGTATTTGGAACGAGCAAATTCAGGCCATTCAGGCGACAACGAGTCGAACATCGACCCTGATGAGTCAGAATTCAACCTCATGCAAGCTCTCGCTGAGAAGTACAGCAATTTTGATCCAGCCTCACACAATGCTAGCAGCTTGATTGGGTCAGGAGCTTCTTCTTCAAGTGGTGGTGTCAGAACCCAGGCACAGCAAAATCGCGAAGCATTGGATGAAAAGAAAAGGCTGGCCCAGATGGCTATGAATATCGTTCAAGACCCCGATCATCGCCCCACTCGTGTGGTACTCACTGGCGCGACTGGGTTCCTCGGGGCTCATATCCTTCACCTTCTTCGGGACGATCCAAAGGTTGATAGGATCTACTGCTTGCTTCGGGCTGAAGGTCCATTTGCAGCTCAGAAACGAGTCTCTGAAGCCCTCTTCCAACGATTTCTGCCCCCTCTAGAACCACGTCAGGATAAAGTCGTCTGTCTTCCGTGCGATTTAACGCAGAGTGATCTTGGACTTTCTGAACAGCAGCTTCGGGAGATTTCGACGACTGCTACGAAGATCATTCACTCTGCTTGGGCAGTCAACTTTAGTCTTCGACTCAACTCTTTCGAGGATCAGATCTCCAGTACAAAGAATTTGATCAACCTCGCTGTAGAAGCTGATGCACAGTTCGTTTTTGTCAGCTCTATTGCGGCGGTGAGTGACTCCACTGCTCGACCGATTCCTGAAAAGCTTTCCCAGGACCCTAAAGAGGCGTCACCACTTGGCTACTCACGCTCCAAGTGGGTAACCGAACAAATTTGTGCTGCAGTTAATAAGAAGCATGACTCTTCTCCAGCCTCGATCGTTCGGGTCGGTCAACTTTGTAGTAATGAAAATGGAATCTGGAATACCACCGAGGCGTATCCGCTATTGCTTTCAACATCCAAGATTACAGGATGTCTGCCTGATCTTCCAAACGAAGTGCTCAATTGGCTTCCTGTCGAGCAAGCTGCCCAAGCTGTCGTCGAGATTGCATCCATGGCCTCCAATGGCTCGGGGACGCCTGTCTACCATGTCTTGAACCCACATACCACGCCAACCTGGAGAGATATGCTGGACTGGTTAGCTGGCAGTAACGAGAGTCCCGACTTTGAGATCGTCTCATCATCGGAGTGGCTGGAGCGCTTAGAGAAGGCGTTGAGCGACGACTGCGCCAATCATCCGTCACAGGCTCTCCTAGGTCTATGGAAGCGGTCATATGCCAAGGATAATGAGAACGGAGGTGCAGGTGAGGGTCGTGAGAGTTCTTTATTCGACGTTTCTCAGACACAGAAGGTCTCTGCTTCAATACGAGATGTCAAGCCACTGACTCGCGAGCGGTTGATCAAGACTTGGAAGTGGGTGAACGAGAATATTAAGGACTGAACGCTCTCTGGTAATTTTGGATGCTAGATAGCAGAACAGGATATCAGCGATAGCCAAGTCATATTCCATGCCTCAAGGTCATGATGCAGGTAGCCCATCCATCAAGAAGTATGCAAATCTGACTCGGGTGAAGTGCTAAAAATAACTAGTCAAAGGTCCACTACTCCGACTCTAGACTCGCTCCAATAATTTTGTCATTTTGTAGAGATGTCTTAGCCGTCTTCCTCAAAGTGGACCGTCGGCGAGTTGTCTAGCTTGTGATTTGCCACATTGCTTGCCCACGACATCTCGCCAGTCACGACGTTGGAAAGTCTCCGACGAAGATATTACAACCCACGATACGCTCAAACACTTCGAACTTTCAAGTAATTTCTTTGCAAAATCTCGCCGATATTTATCTCTCCGCGATGACACTATCTTCCGTTACAGAGTCAAGCATTCCAAGCCCCGCTCGGCGGTCAGCCTGTGAAGCCTGTAGTGCGTCATCCACTCTTATTCTGTACTTGTAATGAAGCCTAACAGATCTAGGGCAACGGAAGTCAAGATGTGATGGTGGAAAGCCTTCATGCCAAAGATGCTCTAGTTTAGGCCTTGATTGTCACTACTCGGTCAAGAAGCAAATGGGCAGACCTGCAAAACGTCGACAAGCTTTGGCCGCAGCACTTCCTAGTCCAGCTGTTCAAGATGAAACGCCCTTCCTGTCACTCTTATCACCTCAGTCAATGATTGATACTCTCAGTCAGTTTGACATGAGTGCCTGTGTAGATCCAAGTCTCATGCCTAATTTGAGCCCTGAGATACTCAGCGGACTTCAACTTGAGCTGGGAAAAGTCGCCGACTGCTCATGTCCAACATCATCAGGCTCCAACACCAGTCCGGCCCTCGACTCTCCAGCTTCAAATTCTGTAGCTACAGTATCGCCAATCCCGCAAACATCGTCACGGTCATGTTCTTGTCTGGCAACTTTCTACCTCGCAGTAGATGATCTCTGCAAGAACGAAAAGCTCTCGTTTCCGTCAGGTCTTCCCTTTCTTCGCAAAACGATCTCAACAGCCAGTCAAATCGCCCATTGTCAGATCTGTCCAACCAGCCACCTATCTGCCATGCAGAATATTCAACTACTGGGAACTCTCCTCATGTCAGTGGGGCAGCAGTACGGGGTCATTCTCGAGTCTATAGACAAAGAGGCCAAGGCATCAATGGAGAAGAATGAGCTGAAACGTCTTCAGTTCAGCGAAGTCGGTGTTGGGTATTCTTCGGAGGCTCCAAGCTACAACCTAGAATTAAGCCCTACGGAATGGGCAGATTTGGCTAAAAAGGCTGTCAAGGCTGAGGTTTATGGAAATGGGAGGGAAGAAGAGTGTTTGTGGGGTGTTTTGAACTACCTCGAAAAACGGCAGGCTCAGTGGCATGCAGTGCCGCCGCATCAAGATTGTCCTCATCAATATCACCAGTCGGAAGAGGAGCCGTTTTGCATAAAGATACTTCACAAGGCTAAAGAGTCTATAGAAGCTCTAAAGTGGAAGTGTCGTGAACTCTATGGACCTGATAAGCCTGGAATCAGTGCGAATTCTCTCCTCTGAAGGGCTCGCCAACCTAGAAGAAATGGTCTTCCTATAGTAATCTTACTTTATCTCGTGGAAGATATCTTACACTCCCTTTCTCGTGCTCACTTCCGTGTAAAACCTGATCGTCACACAGGAAAGCGTGCTGAGAGCGCGAAGTACTAACAGGCATTACAAGGATACATACTTCAGCCTAAATCAGGACTCAATCAACCATTGTCAGTTTCTTATCTGCAGTGGATATGAAAAGCCCAAAAGCTAGTTAAAAGCGTCCGACCTGGTCGCTAAACCTCATTTCCAGTAACCTATAAACATGACAGATGGTGAGTCTCACATCATCACACGAAGCGCTAAGATTCCTTCGTCAGAAAGTCGACCCTTGGGATCTGGCACCAACTCCCTATAGGCCGTATGGAGCCCAATAACAGGGCCAGAAACTGACCATCCGACAGGCAAAAGTATCCGCTTATCTCTCCTTGAGGGCCAACGCATATAGCATTTCCGTGTTCCTTTTCCATTCCATCTCCATTTTCCACACAATACAACTTCATTTTGATCTCAAACATCCTATCCGGAGATGCCTCACTTGGTCAGCACACATTGTATCGAGCCTCATTTCCTTCGCAATGTCCTGGATGTTCTGATCATTGGGACAGGGACAGCTGGTCTCTATGCGGCCTTGGCTCTTGGTCGTGCGCGAAGGAGTGCCATTGTTTTCGATATCGACGATCACAGAGGCAGATTCCATAAGACTACAAGCCAAGCGATCTCAAAATCGGTCCAGGATGAAACTATAGCTGAGATCAAAACCAAGTTCAAGACCATCATGTTTAGCCGCGCAACAGCCGCATCTATTCGTCAGAATGGGATGGTATTCGAAGCGGAAGACGCCACAGGACAATGGTGGAAGGGAAGAAAGGTGATATTGGCTATGGGCAGCCATGATGTTCTTCCAGATATCCCAGGATATGAAGAAGCTTGGGGGAACAATATGTAAGCTCTGTTTGGAGTTTGCAAGGACTACGAAATCCCGAATCCTGACTCATTGGACAGTTTCGATGTCTCAAAATGCCTCGACGTTGGTAAAAAGGCGACTACCGACGCTGCTGCGCTCATCACATCTGACTCTCCAAGTTCGATCGAGGCAGCAGTGCTGTCGGCTCATCTCGCCCGCCAGTTCAGCCCCAACATAACATTCTTGACGAACGGCCTTTCACATATTCAGCGCCATCCGCAAATATCAGGGACCAAGAATTCTGGCTTTAGAATAGAGAACAGACCCATCAAATCACTGGAGAGTTCGGAAACCTCAGTGGCTGTCCAGTTCGCCGATGGGGCAGAATCAGTGTACGGCCTGATAGTGCATAAGCCTAAAAAGGCTATCGGTGGACCTTTCGCAGAACAATTAGATCTGGAAATGGCATCAGAAGGGAGAATTTTGGTAGAAAATGAGTTTCAAGAGACAAGCACACGTGGTGTTTTCGCGTTGGGTGACAGTGCCGGCTTTCTCAAAGACGAGAGTGCTGGGGCTAGTGCTGGATGGCTGGCTGGGGTTGGTGCAAACCTGCAAATTGCCGAGGACGATATGAGCATGTAGTCTACATTTGTTCCGAGTATAGGATGAGGATGGATCAAAGAAGTCGCCGATTCTTCCTAGTGGTGCGTGGTCATCCTTGTCTATCGTGGTCTGAGGTTCCATCCCCGTCATCGGGGACTAGATTTGGGTCGCCGACCATGTATATACAACGTATCTGGTATTATAGCCGAGGTCGAATATTGATATGGTTCTGCTTCCTGAAGTATCAGACATGGATAAACATGTTTAAGACAGAAATGCTAGATCAAGCAATGAGTAGGCACTGCGTTTCGTTGATGGTAGTTTAGGGTAATTCGGCAGACAAGGGTGTTGCACTGTATCATGCTACCCTTCCAATGCGTACCTAGTCTATAGAATGAACTTGGGACTTTCGGGGAGGGTAGCTTTTATCAGTTAGTGTCTGACCAGTGTAGGTCACATCACGTATTGGCATACAATCATTACATGAGATCTTGTCACCTGAACTCTATGAAGCTTGTATCACGATTAAGTTTTGGTGTCTCGGGGAACAGAAGCAGGGCCTACTTCGATATCCATTGGCGATACATGATTATGGAAATCGAAGCTCATGTAGTATCCAACCATGTTATTAATTATTCTTCAGCTGTTTCAGCTTATGGCCGGAAGTCGCCGTTCCAAACAGCGCAGTTGGGCCATCGGGCTTTAATTTCGGACCATCGGCGGCAATCACTTTATCCCTGAATCACGCAATTGAGACTTATCCTCGGCTGGTTAGTTCCCGTCCAGGACAAACAAAAATCCGCCCTTATCAGGCCCCAAAACAGAAAAGCGCTGTACGCTAGTGGGTACGTACAGCACGTCACTCCAATTGTACTTTTTCTGGCGTGTTCACTCTTCAGCTTGAGCTTTTTCTCGCAATTCGACTTCACTCTTCCTTTTGGAGAAAAACTCAAAAACTCAAAATGCTTTCGAGTCGCGTGACACTGGCAGTTCGATCTGCGGCCTTTGGCCAGTCTCGGAGGGGTCTCGCTACCGCTGCGGCCGTGACGTCTGCTAGCCGAAGTCACAAGGTTGTTGTTGTTGGAGGAGGCTCTGCTGGTCTCGCCATCAGCCATCAACTTCTCCGGAGCGGCAAATTCGCCAGTGAGGATATCGCTGTTGTTGATCCTGCTCAGTGGCACCATTACCAACCTGGATGGACACTCGTCGGTGCTGGACTCAAGACCAAGGAGGAGTTGAAGATGTCCATGCCCGAGCTTATTGACCCCAAGCTCAAGTTCTACAACGTCAGCGTTGATGCTCTCACTCCTGAGGACAACAGCATCACTCTCGGAACTGGCGACAAGGTCAACTATGAGCACCTTGTTGTTGCGCCCGGTATCAAGATCAACTACGACAGCATCAAGGGCCTCCCCGAAGCTCTCGCCGAGCGCAACGGTCCTGTCTCTTCCATCTACGGCTACGACTACTGCGATAAGGTCTTCCCCAACATTCAGCGCCTCCAGAAGGGTAACGCCATCTTCACCCAACCCGCCGGCGTCATCAAGTGCGCCGGCGCTCCCCAAAAGTCCATGTGGCTTGCCCTTGACCACTGGAAGCAGACTGGTCTCTATGACCCCAAGAACCCCTCCGGCTCTCCTATCAAGATCACCTTCGCCACCGGTCTCCCCGTCATGTTCGGTGTTCCCAAGTATAGCGCCGAGCTTGAGAAGCTGCGACAAGAGCGTGGTGTCGAGGGTCTTTTCCAGCATGATCTTGTTGCTATTGAGGGCAACAACGCTGTCTTTGCCAATGGCGAGAACAAGGTCACCAAGCCGTTTGACTTCCTGCACGTCGTTCCCAAGATGGGACCTCATGCTTTCGTAAAGAAGAGCGCTCTCGCCAACGAGGCTGGCTACGTTGACGTCAACGACAACACCCTCCGCCATAACAAGTTCGCCAACGTCTGGTCCGCAGGTGATGCTTCAAGCCTTCCTACCTCCAAGACCGCCGCCGCCGTGACCTCCGAGGCGCCTGTTCTCGTCAGCAACCTCCTCCGCGCCATCGACGGCCAGGAGCCCGAGCCCGCCTATGATGGCTACACCTCATGCCCCCTCCTCACAGAATACGGCAAGGTGATGCTCGCCGAGTTTAAGTATGGTGGCGTTCCCAAGGAGACTTTCGGAGAGATTCTCGGCATTGACCAAGCCGTTCCCCGCCGCTCATTCTATCACTTGAAGAAGGACTTCTTCCCCTGGGTTTACAAGAACTACATGGTCAAGGGAACATGGGGAGGACCTAAGGGCTGGATTAAATAGACAAAAGTTTGAACTTGCTGTGTATGTTAGACTTGTACCATTGGGGAGATTGTATACCCACGGAGGAACTGGAATAAAAGCTGCAAAATAATGACCCCAACGACACATATCTTCGCCGCTGTGATGTCTGTTTATTTGTTTCTGGCTGACGAACAGACGTGGTGGCTGATAGCCCTCGGCCAAACATGAGAAAAGCTCAACTTCGCTCTACGTTTGGGGAAACTGGCCCCGCTTCCAACTCAATGCACTTGAAATAAAGTCTCTCCTCTTCGGCACATCTAGGCAAATCGGATGCCGTCACTCAAATCATTCTCCTAGGTCCCAGCGGTCTAGCTTCCCCAAACCGGGGATGTCGTACAATCACTCGCCAGTGTCGCCACCCGCTGCGCGACGTGAGTCCTACCTATGGTCCAGAGAGAAAGGTTTCTACCTCGACCGTAAAGCGCTCAAACTTCTCTGCCATATTGAACGCTATGAGCGCTGTCTCCACACGCTGAGGAATCGACTCGACACCAACACCCGCGATCTTGAGAAAATAGATTTCTACAGCTCGAAAGCCAAACTCGGCTGGTTCAAATCGCTACGTCGGCGATTGAATGAGCAGTTCGATCACGAGAAACAACGCGAGCGACAGATTGACCAGATACGCACCAAACTGCTGGAAGTCCAGATTCCTTTGGATACCGCGTTGATTGTCAAGTATGAGGCGAGGTTAGCGAAGCTTCAGGCAAGGTTTGAACCGAGAATCCAGTGGGAGAGTGTGGAGGCTCAGAAGGAATACCAGCAATGGCTCTGGGAGGAGAAGAAACGAGAAGACGCGAAGAATGACTGCAAGATTGAGCAGAAAAGGAGGGATAGGGAACGGTGGGAGGGGAAGTGGCAGGAGTTTCTATTGAGCAACGGAGCCAGGAAAGAGGTTTCTAGGGGACATCCTAAACTGTGGGGTTCTTTTCTGCTGTGAACGACCGTTTGTTGTAGTGGTTCTGGTGGTTTTGCGTACTTTGGCGAATTGTTGCTTTTGGAGGTTGTTTAATGTTCACCGATGGAAATGGGAAACACGACATCGTGATGAAATTTGGAGGATTAATATGGCATGACTAGGGAACGTCGTTAATTGTTCGGATTCTGAATCTTTCATTTCTTGGATTTTATGCTTTATTTTATCACTTTTTTTGCGCTTGTCTTGCATGGCTATCTTTGCCCCTCGATCGACCAACAATGACTCGTCCAGCTGACGTACCACAGTAGGGACTTTCATTTTGGCAGCACGTTAAAGAGCACGGTTATACCTCGTGCATTATGCAAGTCGGATATTACGTCTACGACAATGACTTCAGACTTGTGTTTGTTTGGTTCGGTATCATAATGTTTAATATCTTAGTCCGTAAAAAATAAGTAATCATTTTATCACTGAGATCCCCATAACGAGTTGAACCTAGTAAAGCTCAGGATAGCGCAAGATGAAGCTTCTCCGGCATGAAAAAACGCGCGTTCGTCGACGCGTGATTCCCTTGAACGTATGACATCACAGTGGCATATGAATACATGGAGCATTCCTGCCTCGGGCCTTCACTCGGCCAGAGGCAGACAATGTGGGCAAGCCCTTGCCAGGTGAACTTTATAGGACCTGACCCAAATACATCAAGCACAGTGGTGGAGGACAAGCCTGTGAGAGGTGGAATCGTAAGCTGTAAGTCGAGACTTTAAGCAAATTACACAGGCCATAGGAACATGGCGACAGCCAAATATGATGGAACTTTACGCTCCGCGCTGTTGTGAGAGGTACGTGTTTGAAGGTTCCTTTTGTGTTTAGGTGAATTTGTGGTCTTTGCCTTTACGTTGGGGCTGAAGCTTCTTTCTCAACCTTATCACAGGGCTTGTAGAAGCACAACCCCAATTGACTTTTCTTTACGACTTTGGAAAACCCAAAAGCTCACTACTTCCCCTCATTACCCAACATTCTCTGCTGCTTCATAACACTTTGCTCAGAATGGATTTTGTTGACTACTACAAAATATTACAGCTGCCTCGCACAGCGAATAAAGATGACATCAAGACGGCTTATCGACAACTGACCAAGACGATACATCCAGATAAGAATCAAGAGGATAACCAAGCCACTTTAAACTTCCAAAATGTTAGTAATTATCAACTTGCCCAGCGTGTATACTAAGCAGCTGGAAGCTCAACGATGCATACTCTACACTATCAGACATAAGAAAACGACGAGTCTATGACATAGAGTACGAACGGCAAACAAGACCATATATCCCTCCGGTTTTCACTAAAGTGAGAACAAGCGAATCCACGAATGAGAACACGACACCCTTCCCCAAGACAGTGCGGTCCGAAAGAATTCAAATAGAGCAATTCATTCGGCAGTTCAAGTTTTGCGTATCAAAGGCCGAAAAAGAAGCGAGAATCCAAAAGCGAAGGATAAAACACAAAGAAGAAGCTGTACGAGTTCTTGAAGACGAGATCTTCACAGCGGGGTTCGAAATGATAGAGATACATGACTGCGGGGCTGGGCCGTCAAATTTGGAACGGGAACGCACCAAAGAATACCCTCGGGTTCAAGCGCAAGAGAAGCTCAAGGTTGAACTGGAAGCCGATCTCAAGGAGGAGGAAGAAATGCTGGCAAGTATTGAAAAGCAGGTACTGGAGTTTAGCAGTCGGCTCTCGTATTGGGAAAATCAGTACTACGGGGATAACTGTGGCCCATAACCAGTCAGTTACGAGAGAGAAAGGGAGAGCAGCACAAAGTGGCAGCAGGGCATCATGGAAGTGCCAAGGAGCTGTGGAAACACGTGCTCTGATGGGGAATGTGGGATAAATGCTTCGCCTATACACGCACTCCTGACACCATGGACTGAGAGCCAGGCCTAATATATATGGTGGCGACCCCAAAATGTCATTAAGATCTGAGTTACATGAAAACCATCTCTGCCAATACAATATGTACTTGAAACCTCTAGTTTCTCTCAAATGCCATAGCGGGGCCCCGACGCGTCCTAGGAGCCCTGATCATAAAGGAAGTGCCAAATAAGAAGCCATGTCCAGAGTAACTAAAAGAGAGCACCTACGACCATGAATACGCGAATGGCCCAAGATACCCCGTTTGTAGCGCCCAGCTTCCGCAACGACGACAGCTTCCGGCACTGCGGAGCCGTTAACGGTGACCCCAAAATACTGTGAATGCACCGCGTGGGGTTGTGCGTGCCCAGAGCTAGGATGTCTGTTCTTCCCGTCACTTGGTTGATGCTGGCTCGGGCTGGCATCCTCTATATGACCAGAGGTAGGTTTGGCATATCTGAGTGCCGTAGTGACCGTTCTAACAGGTCCCGGTATCGCATGGTACGCAGCCCGGGTCGGAGCGAAAGCATCGACCGAGTCTTTCGTTTAATGGACAGCGTTTCTGGCTGGCTCTGTAGCGGCAGCGCACGGTGCTGTGATTGTGCCATCGCTCTCGCCGCGGTGACCGCAAGCGCTGCCAGGCATAACGTAAGTGGTCATCTCGACAGTGGGAACGGGGGATGAGCGCAACGACTGCAAGGCTCATAAGACAAGGTAGTGCAGTATTCGGTGAAATTCATGGTTGAAGGACTATTAGGGTCGACGATAGTGTAAGTAACCGTAGTAACCGTGGTATCGACCAGTGTCTTTCCTGGTTGTGTAACAATTTGATCACTATCTCGACCGGTTGAAGGATAACAGACTCAGCCACAACGTCCGTGACAGTGGCAACTGTCCTGGAAGAGATAGAATCTGTGGGGATGACTGTTACTCCATCTTGCGTGGTAATTGACACCTCAGCCTCCGTGCTGGTCTCGCTGGGTGAAGGATGCTCGTCAACCAGAGCGTACAAGGTCAAGAGGATATTGGCTGGTGCAGCTAGCCTATCCAGCGCTTTACGTGGGCCAACCCAGCGACGCTCGGAAGAAGATACAACAAGACAACCACAGAAATGGCTGTTATCACCCGGACAGGGATTGTCACATCGGCCGTTCAGCACCAGGCTAGTTGAGTCAAACGAGTCTGACGCATTGCAAGATCTATTCAGTTGGTCAGTGTCAGAAACTAGATGGTTGTTGGATGGTGACTTACCGATCATAAATTCCTATGTAGGCTCGGCCCCTGGCCAAGGAAACACAGTTCAAAGTGGTCATATTTGCACCGGAGCCTATGAGGTTGAATCTTGGGTAACCATCCGCGGATCCAAGGCATCCCTTGTAGGTATACCCGCGAATGGTATCGATGTTCGAAGGGTCACTGACTGAGGAAGATGTTGCCGGTGGAGCATCAGATGACGAGGTTGTTGGGATTTTCGGAGAACTGGACGTCACTGGTTCAACTGGAGCAGGTGTTGTCTCTCGGGTCACTTCTGAAGTTGAAGTCGTAGTCCTAGCTAGTCGCGGTCTCCTCCATGAAAGAGGTACTCTCAGAAGAAGTCGATGGGAGAACGGTGCTGATAATTGAGGAGGCCGTAGACTCGGTAGAGACCTCAGGGATGACTAAATAGACCCAGATATGCTTGTCGTAGTAGAATCAGTCAGTTCGTCTGTAGTAGGCGCAATGCGAGCGAATTAACACCCATGATCGTAAGACCTGGCCCATTGAAGATGGCGGAAGCCACTGCATCACCACTGGATGTTTCCATGATAGAGAAGCATCTGGACAACAAGGGAAGTGCCGTAAACACGACCAGGGACTTTGGGTTGGCAAACCCCATGTTGATAGTAAGTGACTCCTACTCAAGGCTGCAGTAGCCAGAGGTAGAGAAGATAAAGGTGAAAAAGAGTGGACGAAGTAAATGAACGAATGCATTCTTTTCACTTGGCCTTGGGTAGTTAAATAAATGAAGCTCGAAGAAGAGAAAACCCATGTTTTGTTTGACTCGTTCGCTCATGTTGCGATAATAATTGTTATTGAAACGAAATCTGGGTACTGGTCTGAAGTATCATTCCGCTTATTTGGGTAGTGGTTCCGCGTTCTCAGCTATGAGAATAACCGAGCCCTTGAGGTCGCGGTAATTTTTTCTTTCGGGGTCTAGACTATAACGGTCCGAGGCGAGGCACTAATCAGATATCACTAAACTGTAATGGTGTCACACAAAGACGGTCAAGCAAAAAGGTCGATCTTGTGACTTTTGATCTGGCTCGCTAGAACCTTATATCGCAACCAAGATATGTGGTTACTGCTTACTGCAACGCTGAGTCTTAAGCTTATGATAGATTAACTTTGTGGAGAACTTGTTACAGTATTAGAATAGTACTTTATTTTGACCTATTTGGTCAACGGTTATTCCTTTGAAGTAGGGCATGGAAGGCGACCTTGGTTGTCAATTGGTTCAGGGTGGCCACCCTACTGATGTATTAGAATATAGAGGCTTTGAGTCTCATATGTACGCTGTTAGAAATGGCTGTGGCTTCCCTATGTGAAGAATGACTACGGTAACCTTTTCGTAAATAACAGCCCGTTCAGCTGTTGACTTAGACTAAAACGATGCATCGGGATTGTTGTCCACAACCCGATCGACGATCTGCGTCCATCTGTAATCCTGATTACACCAACCTTCTCATGGTGGGCCATGTCGACCGAGCTCCTCTCGAGAAGGCAGTTTAAGCAAGGTGCTGTCTAACACTCAGCCAACCATAGGGACGTCGCAGGTTGAACATACCCTATCTACTCATCGGGCCGCCCACTTGCGCAACCCGAACTTCGGCCGAGGCGTAGATCTTCCCCAGGATTGACGTAAGAACTCTGGGGTAGCGGGGTAAATAAGTTCGGAGACCTCGGGGGACAACAAACGAAATGCTGACACTCGGACTTGAGCTGATAGGGTATACCCCACATTATTGGACAGGATCACTCTTCAAGCCTCGGGAATACGAATCGGCAAGTCCAACGTACACTATAAAACCTCGACAAGCCCAGGCTCAAGCAGGAACCCCATTCTCAACGAACCTCGAGTCTCTTGACACTGGCGATACCTCAAGATGACCTCCCCCATTGCGGTGTTTACTATCCCGGCGGTGGTTCTCGCACTGCTTTTGCGGTTCATCGTCCAATCTTTCCGCTCTCCACTACGGACTGTCCCAGGACCTACCCTTGCCCGATTCACAGATGGCTGGTACTTCTGGAAAGTCTGGAAGGGCTCTTTCCAGGATGTGAACCTGGATCTGCACAAGAGATACGGTAAATTCGGCCGCCGATGCCTTATGAAACATCCACTGAATGCTTTATCCCAGGAACGATTGTGCGATATGGGCCCAACCGATATAGTTTCAACGATGCCGAGGCAGCCAAGACAATCTACGGTCTGGGCACTCACTTCCCAAAGTCATCGTGGTACTCAGCCTGGGCGAGTCCCGGCACATGGGCCATCTTCAGCGATCAGTCGGTGAAACGCCACAACCAGAACCGAAAGCTGTACCAAGCGACATACGCAATGTCGTCACTTGTTCACTACGAGCCGTTCGTCGATGATTGCGCTGACATCTTTACCCAACGTCTCTCCGAAATGTCCAGCACCTCGACTCATCTACCTGTCGACATGCGACACTGGTTCCAGTGCTACGCATTCGACGTCATCGGTCTGATAACATATGCAAAGCGCTTTGGCTTCCTAGACAGCGGAGACGATGTCGGTAATGTCATCGGTGCTTTGGAGGACCACTTGGGTTATGCGACCCTGGTAGGGATTTTCCCAAGTCTGCACAAGTACCTGTTCAAGATCAGGAACTGGCTAGCCGGAGGAAAGGGAACAGGACGAGCATACATCTTGAACTTTACGAACGAAAGAATCCGTCAAGCGCAGGTAGCTCCCAAGCCTGTCGCTGCAGAGAGCGAGGTCACTATGGAAGACTTTCTCACCAAGTTTCTCGCCAAGCATGCTGCCTCACCTGACGTCTTCACTCAGTATCACGTTCTAATGGGATGTACATCGAACATGGTGGCAGGATCTGATACAACTGCCATCAGTCTCTCAGCTGTTCTGTACTATTTACTGAAGAACCCGGATTGCTTGCAGAAGTTAAGGGCCGAGATTGATGACTTGACCACCCGAGGAGAATTGTCGAAATCTCCCACTTTTAAGGAAAGTCAGCAGATGGTCTATTTCCAGGCTGTCATCAAGGAGGCGCTACGGATGCATCCCGCCACTGGTCTCCCACTTGAGAGAGTTGTTCCTGAGGGCGGCGCAACGATATGCGGACGATTCTTCCCAGAAGGAGTAAGTTCATTTGATCAAGCTCAGACTTTCTGAGCTTGCTGCTAACGAATGACATAGACTATTGTTGGAATCAACACATGGGTAGCGCATCGTGATACTCGAGTGTTTGGCCAAGATGCGAACTCCTTCAACCCCGACAGGTGGCTCACGGCCGAGAGCGAAAGGCTTTCCATGATGAACCGTTACTACATGCCTGTGAGACTCCCTTTGCTAATGATTGATCATATCACTAACGAGAGACCATTTTAGTTCGGACTAGGTTCACGAAACTGTATCGGCCGACATGTCTCAATGCTTGAGATGTCGAAGCTGATCCCACGAATTATCCGCGATTTTGACTTCAGCCTTGATTCGTTGTTGCAACATCAGAACTGGCATACTCAGAGCTATTGGTTCGTCAAGCCGTTGGATTTTAAAGTGCGCATCCAGCCACGCCTTTCAGAGAAGCAGAGCGCATAATGGAAGGGCCTAAAATCAGAATGGTCATAGGTATTCCCTTGGAAATATGTATGTTCTCTCATGAGATCAATGTTCGAGTTAACACGAAGATATGTGCATCTTGTGTGACTTATTGAATAAATGTTGGATATTGCTAAATCATGGCGGTCTATGAAAGTATCTTCAAGACTTTCCACTGATCAGTTTCTCTGACAGCTTCCAGAGCTTCTCCGCCTCTTCGTTAGACTCAGCCTTAGGATGCGCACCGCTGCAAACCTGACAGTCTTCCAAAAATACACCGTAATTCTCCTTGCCCTCTCGTTTCTCACCTGGCCCGAGTTTGGGATCCAGGGCCGCAACAACAGTGGTTGACGCACCGGCCTGAAGAGTCTTGTACTTCACCCCCCTCTCATTTCCGACCTTCATAATTGCCTCGCGAGCTTTAGATGGCATATGTCTGCTGAGTTCCGTCTCAATCCACCCTGGAAAGACCGCTAGAGATAAGATCCCGTAACGCTCGTACCATCGCCTGTTTGCGCCAATGCTGAAGAGCACGTTTGCGACTTTGCTCTGATTGTATGCTGCCAAGGGGATGTAGCTCAGCTCTTCGACATCAGGCGACCCCCATGCCCTATGAACCTCGTAGTTCGGCCTTTCTTCTTCCGGCAAGTCCTTGCTCTTCTTCTCAAAGTTGATGTCACTCCATCTCATGTACGCCCACTTCGGCGATCCACTAGACACATTGATGATACGACTTGAGCCTTTGGGGCTCTCTTCAGCGGCCTTAATCAGCTTTGGTAAAATGAGGCTGGTGAAAAGGAAGTGGCCAATGTGATTGGTTGCGAAATGCATCTCAATCTTCTCTGGGCTGAGCGAGCATTCTGGGAGGAACGCGACTCCAGCATTGTTGATGAGCAGGTCGACCCTCGCAACGTCATCTCGACTGAGAAGGTCCGCAGCAGCGGTGCGAACTGACTGTTGGCTTGAGAGATCGAACTGGAGGATGACGTAGTTGACCTGAGGGTAGAGACTCTTCATCGCGTCGATGCTTTCTTGGAGCTTGGTGCGAGAGCGGCCGGTAATGATGAGATGTGACGGCCCCTGCGATGCCTACAACGGGGTTCTGGTTGGATTATCGGGGCTTCGTGAATCCGGGGGCATATTTCTCACGTACCAAAGCTTCGGCTGTTGAGTAACCGATCCCGCCTCGATTCGCTCCAGTGACCAGCACAACCTTACCACGAACCTGTGTAGAGAAGGCTTGAGCGACCTCAAGGCCCTCTGTGTCGCCATTAAACTGAGAGAATGTTGTTGAGGTCATAGTTATCAGTGTTGGATGACCATATAACGACTAGCCCAATACACGTGTGAATAGCCGATTTCTACACCTTTGACAAGCGGGAAACCATTCAATTTATCAAAAAATAGGTGGAATGAACCTTAGAGATCGTCATAGTCAAGCCCGCTGACTGTGATGAGCCAGTGTGAGCTGTTCGAAGAATAGATGCTATCAACATGGATTTAAGCGGAGTTAAGTGATGCAACTCCAGGATTTCGGCGAGCCGACACCCAACTCCGTTGATCTGCTCCAAGCTACGACTTGATGCCGGGCTCAAAATAACTGGAATGTGAGGCTTTCGGTGTCATATACTCCGTTGAACTCGGATTGTCGGTAGAGCTGATTCCGCGGGACCGAACTGTGAATTGGTTTGTCAAAAGGCTCACATGGCTTGGTTTCGCGTAAAAGGTGAGAAAATTATTCACTTATGTGGTATACTCCTCCTTGTCTGACTGAATTTCTTGTTTGAGACAACCAGGCAAAGATGGTGCATATAACAGGCTTCTTCTTCAACCTCAATCATGACCATACACCAAAGTTGACAAAGGCAGCGAGTCAAAGATGTCAATTTTTTCATACACTCACCACGCCTTAGATTCGTTTTTTTTCTGGAGTGGCCAAGATTGCTTTTCATCCGTGGTGAAACATGCAGCCTTGGTTGTGCTACCTGGCCTTGGGGATCAAGAAAACATCAGACATCGATACAAGGAGCAAAGATAAACTTAGTAAAAGGTGCACTACACCTATCCTAAGCTCATACAATATTTTCTAAATCTTTTTATCGTTTAGGATAGACCTACTGAGCTCCTTTCCTCCTCTGGCCTGGGTTCTGGTTCGGGGCAGGACAAAAGCAGGCTGTCACAGCCTGCAGCGCCAAGAATCTCATCACCAATGGCTATTCATCCTCGGGACAGGAGCTGAAAAATATTGCACATTCAAATTGAGCTATCGAACGCCACTGGATCATGTAAAGTGTGATAGGGGTCACTGGTAGGATGTTTCAAAGGGCACTTGGGTTTAAAGCCCCCCCTCTACCCAAACCCGAGAGCCTTGTTTCTGTTGACCCAAATCTTGCAAGAAACCGCTTCTCGACATGGACAGGCCTAACAAAATTCTCGTCTTTTTCTTATTGTATCTCCAGAGTCATACCGTCCCTGTTCAATGTGACTCGATAGTTGGCTACACGGTCACAGATGGAACAAGTATCTCTTCCCTCTATGCGCCCCAATGACATTAAGTAACCAAAAGCTTCGCAGCCGAAACGTTGAGCTGCCCCAGTCCAGCATCTTTCCGTACAACCCATACCTTCTCTGGTGACACAGATACGTACGCCCACTGCGACTGGTTCACTGCCGAGGCGGGTAGTAGTTTCGAATGGCGAGTCGGCACATACTGCGATGGGAGTACGGCCCTGTTTACCCACTGGACAGAAAATGGCTCTGGCTACTCGTCCTCAATGATTTGGTAAGAACCCATGGACCGCGGCTCATGTATATCAGCCAAGCACATACTCACATCCTTCATTAGCAACGGCGATTGCGTGGCCGTCAAGTTGTACGACAACCCTGATGATTTGGAAGGTCTTCGATGGCTGGTCAGCTGCGATGACTCCATTGGTGTTTCAACCGGTATCAGCACCTTATTCTTCGAGGATCCGACAGATTGTGAGTATTGAAGTATACTGGGATATTCGAACAGGGGACTGACCTTGTTGGAATTGTAGGGGACACCACGACCGAAAGCACGACAACTACAAGCGAGTCATCGACCACTGAGGCCGTTAGCGAATCCTCGACGGAGATAGAGACAAGCTCATCCGCCACATTTCCGTCAAGTACATCGGAACCAGAAGAAGAAGAGAGTTCTACCGATGGAGGGACCAAAGGCGGTGGTGGGCCGAGTGGAGGTGTTATCGCTGGTGCTGTCGTCGGCTCGATCGCAGGCGTGGCGCTAATTGTCGGAGTCATCATTTTAGCTTGCAGGATGGGAAGAAGAAGCCGAGACGATACCGAAGGATCAGGTGCTGGTTTCAGAGATTCAATGAGGTCTATACCAATGCCAAACATGGCCTCTCATCAACCAGAGCCCAAGCCGACTGTTCCGGTCATACAGCCGGTATTCACAGAAGACAGCCAGCCATACCGCAATAATAGCGAGAATTAGTGGCGATAGTAGGATGAATACATAGGACAAGGAATCAGGATGGGAAGGAAGATCGGACTGACAAAGTGACAAAGTGTAGAACGCTATGTTGACTATAATATTACTAGGCTAGAAATTTAACGCATTTTACTTTTGTCTTAGCTCTTCTGATAACGACCTGGCCATGTCTGGAAGTTATGGTACACTTGAGCGTCATTCGTGATTATACGTTCTTTTCTTCACCTCTGAGCTGTGACAGGACAACGCGGACTGGACACAGAGGATGTGTAAAGTCGACAGTAAAGATATTGAATTAATTAAACTAAATTGTGTGGGTATAAAACTACTAAGCAACAATTTTATTACTCGAATGCCAACGCCAAAGAGTACTTCATAGTCGGTAAGCAAATCACAAAGAGAGAAAGAAAAGACCTTAGATAACGGTATCGTAAGTCGGGAGTGCATCATATAGATCCTGTCCTGCCTGAACCTGTTCCTATTACCTTATTAGTTCAATTGCCTTCGCATATTGACTTGGTAAAACTCACATAGGTTGGCACGTGGTTGATGCCCGTCTCGTGGTGTCCTTCGACAGCAATCTGCAACGGCAGACGCAATGTGAAGCTGGAACCATGCGCTCTCGAAGCCAAAACAATTTCTAGCATGTAGGTCCGGCTAATGAGGCAGGAGTAAAAGGTCGGAAGCAAGATCTTATTATCAGGGCTCGGCAGCTCGATGGAAACAGGCAAAGTTGCTGTATGTCGAGGGCCTTCCGCCTTGATGATATCACTACTCTTGGAACCTCGTCTGGAAGCCGTGCGGGGAGGCTCCTCGCCCAAGGTAGAGTTCTCCGAGCCTCTGCGAGAGCTCGGTGCTGACATTGAAGCTGATGTCTGTTCCCAGCGAGGCGCGGGAGACTTGGTGACTGTTGCGCTCTCATCGAGAACAAAGCTCAAGATGGGATTCGGCATCACACTCGGGAAGTTGTGCTGATCTGGTAGAAAGCTAAGATGACCTGTAGAATAGTATGTCGACGCTTTGATGGTAGCTGACTTTGCGTACATCTCGGGTGGAGTCGCTTTCTTGGAAGTTGGCCAGAACTCGAGATCGATATTGAGTGAGCACTCTGACGGTCGAAGTTTGTCGGCTGAGATGATGACGGCATCTGGTTGACGTGTGGTTGCTCTGACGTAGCCTAGCTTGGAAGAGAGAATGTCTTTTCGGATTGACTTCTCTTGAGTCATGGTGAATCGCGGGTTTCCTGGTAGGATATGCAGGGGGGGCTGCTCTGGAAGATAAGGCATGACCTTCACAGGATGAGTCCTTTCGAGAACCATGGATTTGCCCTTATCGGTCTTGAGAAGTGCTCGCGCATCGACACCGTAGTTGATAGCAACGGTATGGACAGCCATGTCATCATGCTCCCATGATCCAATAGTCGGCGGTAACTGCAGGTGTCGTTCCCGAATAATTGGGTTTCGATGCTTGCAAGCTGCACTGGGTAATTGATATGGGATCACGAAAGAGAAAGGGACTTCGTAGGTTTGACCAGCCTGAAGCACTCCATCGGCCGGCAGAGCACTTTCTGGGATTGGCATTCGAAGCTGAAGAAACTTGTGTCCTGATTTAGGCATGGTGCCCTGGTGAAACATCTGAACCAACGTTGTTTCAGATCCTGTGAAGACTATCTCGAACGCATCGACGGTTAGATCTGCGCTTAGTGAGAATGATACAGTGCCAGTGATGGTTGAGCCCGAGGTGTAGATCTTGGCCTCAAAGTGTCGATCGATGGTGATTTCGAGAGGACATTCTGACTTTCTCCGCGTGGGAACCCAGCTTCCTCTACGCTTTGGCTCAGCTGCTATGGTGTTGACGGGCGTAGTGTTGAACAAAACCTGGGCAGCCGACATTGTGATCGTGTTACTCGAGGAATTGTTAGCGCTGATAGTGAAAAAACTGGATAATCTCAGTCATGAGCCGAGATAATGATGAAGGTTTGAGATGAAGATAAAGGAGACAAAGGTGTCGTCCCCCCCGATACTTGAACTGAGCTTTCAGTTCCGCCACAAGACAAGTTGGGACTGCCAACACATGACCCTTTATCTCAGCCAAGGCTCTGGTCCACGGTGATTGGCCATGCTGTCCGACACGACGCCCTGGTAGTGCATTTGGGCGCCTGTAATTGGCTAACAAAAGCCGACCCCAGACTTGGAGCCAAGACCTCCGATTCCCGCACGACTTCACGCCCTGGGACTGACATTTGCCAATTTCTCATCAGACTCATCGAGACAAATGATCCGCAGCTTACCAATCGCAATCCATCACATCTCAATACTGACCTGCCAAGTCGTCGCATGTTCCTACTCACATTCTACGACATTCACAAGCACATTCGTGGGGGAATCGCTATCTCCTCGGGCTGTCACACTCCTAAGAAAGCCAAGAACTAGCAGTAAGCCACCTATCGCTGAGTGAGGGGTACCGCCATGATCACAGGGAACAAATCAGCCTATAGTTATCTCGGCCAAGATACGCTGGTATTTTTCGCAAAGCACTGCACTCAAAGATAAGGCTTCGGAGATAGCTGTGCCGCGCTATTCCAAGAAATGCTTCTCTCATGATGTTACCACCGGCTATACGGCGTGCGACGCGCCCTACCGGCCGTTGGGGGAGGTTATTGATTGGGTTTAGTGGCATGATCTACCCCAGACTTTTGCAGTTTTCGCTTCAAGTGGTGGATGGTGACAGACGGTTAGGGCGGTACAGTATTTTGGGTGGTGGCCGGTGATCGGCGGGGAAAAGTGAGAACAAGTGAGAGCACAAACAATGGCACAGGGATGGGTCAAGGGTTTCGCACAAGCATGCCGAGAATTTGGGCTTGAGTCGGAGATGCTCTCATTTGTCACATGCGTTGACTTTCTACTTGGCAGCCACAGCCGCCGACGTTGCACTTGGTTCAATTATCAATAAGATTGAGTAAACGGCGTTGAGACTCTGAGGAGGCCGTTGAGCAGATTTGAGCGAAAACAGGCCTCTATTTCACAAATTCACAAAAGCACGCGACGTCGCAGTACATCATTGTCGATTAAACATAAAAATCTTCACCCATGGGGCTCCTTCAAAAAATGAGAGCAGCTCCACAAGCTACCCCAAATACAGTGGAACAATATCCATTGCTCTCATCTCGTGAAGTGGGCTGGCAATTGCCGTTGAGCTTGTTCTTACTCAGCCGCATCTCAGCGTAGTCATTCGATTGGATCGAGAATTTTCTACGACTCCATATTCCCAACGTTGATCAGGAACTTTTTGACGTCTCCTCAATTATATGGAGATGAAAGAGAAAATGAGAGGATAACTTCCGAAACGCCATTCAAGATCCACCGACTCCATTGTCAACTTCCGATGAATATTGACAGATGGGTCTGACGTGACGTGCTTGGCCAATGCGGGGTCTTATCGCCACGAGGTCAGCTCCGATAATCCACTTTACGGAGAATGAGACCATAGTCTCGGTAATTAGTTTTGGTGTTTTCCGAAGTCTTTGCAAATAGTTACATATTCGACATGACAAACATTACAAGTCCCATCGATATCGGGAGATGTTCGTTGAGGCATCGCGTCGTGATGGCCCCGATGACGCGCCTGCGGGCAGATGAAAATCACGCACCACTGGACATGATGAGGGAGTATTATGCACAGAGAGCATCAGTTCCTGGCACGCTTCTCATTACGGAAGCAACATTTGTATCTGCCAAATCACGAGGGCGTGATGAGAATGCTCCGGGAATATTCACGCAGGAGCAGGTCGAAGCATGGAGACATGTAACGGACGAGGTTCACAGCAAAGGGTCCTTCATCTTCATGCAGCTATGGCACGTCGGTAGAGCAGCTCGTCAACATGCGTTGGACAAGGCTGGCCTGGAAATGGTCAGCAGTAGCGACGTCCCCATCAGCGACGAGTATCCGACACCACGGCCTATGACGACTGAGGAAATCCGGGAGTGCATTGCATCTTTCGCCAGTGCCGCTCGAAATGCCATCGATGCGGGTTTTGACGGTGTCGAGATTCATGCCGCAAATGGATACCTCATCGACCAATTCACGCAAGATACATGTAACAGACGAACAGATGAATGGGGCGGCAGTATCGAGAATCGGTCACGGTTCTGCCTTGAGATTGCGAGAGCTGTCTCACAAGAGATAGGCCCGGATCGGACAGCTATTCGATTGTCACCTTTCAGTACGTTCCAAGGCATGCGAATGCAAGACCCCGAGCCGCAGTTCACCCACCTGATCTCCGAGCTGAAGCCCTTGGGGCTCGCGTACCTACATCTCATTGAACCCCGTATTGCCGGAAACGTGGATAGGGAGACCGATGACATGGAAAGCCTCGACTTTGCGCTTGGTGCATGGGCTTGGGCCGGGCCAATCATTCTGGCAGGGGGTTACACAGCGGACAAGGCAAACAAAGCCCTGGAAACAAGCTTCAAAGACCGTCCTGTTGCGTTTGCGTTTGGAAGGCACTTTATTTCTAATCCGGACTTGCCGCTTAGACTCGCGAGGAATACTCCCCTGGCGCCGTATCAGAGGGATACTTTTTACAAGGTAAAGAGCGCGGATGGGTACACGGATTATCCTTTCAGCGAAGGATGGAGGGAAGGACAAACGGTAGAGTGAAAGACGTTATAAACTAGATTGAATTGCCTGATACGAATGTCCATTCTTGCGTTTGTTGACACATAGAAGGTGCTGGATGCCTTCGGAATAAGCATCACTAGGCTGCTGCATGAGCCCAGGACCGGGGTGCCATAGGATGAGATGAGATGAGACCAGAATGGTTATGAAGGCGAAAGAGGCAGTGTATTTAGTTGTGATTTCCGAAAACATTAGACTGTTCTTTGTGAACTCAAAGAGATTCATGCACTACCTTGATTTCTGTCTAAGTCTCCTGGCATCCATGAGAATGAAAACCGTTTCAGTGCCGGTAGTGGGGCGGTGTAACTAACGTACGATGCTTGACCAAATTCACGAAGCCAAACATTCACGTGTACCAAAGCGACTGTGCACACAGAAAAACAAACAACAAAACCAAGTGAAACAATCCTTACGTGGCCGCCCTTCTTTCGTCTTCCTGCATCCTCAATGAAGATTGGGTTCCCGCCGTTGACGCCTGAAGAGTAACACACGTGGCATATCACATGACTCCGCAACTGCAATCATCTACCGCTTTAAAATTGACCAGCATTCGTTTGTGCCCGCACTTCACCATAAGCGACAGCATACCCTCTCCTCTTTCACCTCACACATCACTTACAAGTCTCCCCGGAATCTTCGGCAATGCAGGGCATGTCGTCGTCATCCGCCGACAATGCTTCCTGATGCGACAATCGACAGTGCAGCTGACAAGCTTGCCGAGTTCCGCAACAACAACGCCCTCAACGATATTCTCGACCAGTACGCTGTTCTGATCGAAGACTATAAGCGTCTTAAAAGTGACTATGAAGAGGAGCGTGAGGGCAGAGAGCGCTACAAGCAGCTGGCAAGAGGTCAAGAGCGTAATCCTTTTGCTCTCGTAGTCGTCGACGGAGATGGTTACATCTTTGACGAACGCTTCGTCAAAGACGGTGAAGAAGGCGGGAGCAGAGCCGCCAAGCAACTCAACGACACTATCAAAGATAGTTTACGCCGCAAAGGTCTCGAATCCTGCGAGGTCATGGTCCGCGTCTACGCCAACCTCACAGGTCTATCAAAAGCGCTCTGCAAGAACGGCCTCGCCGGCGCAGAGAAGCGCTCCTTCTCATCCTTCACAGCCGGGTTCAACCGCTCATACGGCCTCGCTGATTTCATCGACGCGGGCGAGTTAAAAGAAAACGCCGACTTTAAAGTCAAGGCCATTCTGCGCCTATACGCCGACAACGCCCAGTGCAAGCATATTTACTTCGCGGCCTGCCACGATGTGGGCTACGTATCCGACCTTATCCCCTTTAGGGGCAACCGTGAAAGATTCACGCTTATTCGAACGCCCAGTGTGTTGTTTCATAAGGAGTTTGACAGACTCGGTATGAATGTTGAAGAACTCCCTGGCGTGTTCCGCCATGTGCCACTCACATACGCTTATTCTACTGCGCAAAACAAGACGGCTCTTGCGTCGTCTAACAATATGGGCAAAGTCGTCAGCGCATCTTACACAAATTCTACGATCAGAGGAAACTCGAATGATGGGAACTCGGTCTGCAACTTTTATGTACAGGGAAATTGCCGATATGGCAGCGGCTGCAAGTTCTCTCACGGCGACAGTAAAACATCCAGTCAGAATAGTACGCCTTCGCCGTCAACTATCGGCACAAGCACCAAGAACTTGACAGGCGATTGGCGACGCGGCTCCAGTATCACCAAGAGTAACATTGAATCTCTACCTCGAAAGGAGGATATCCCAGATGGATGTGTTGCCATCAATGCTGTTGAGGACCGTCTCGACGCTTATTTGCCCCCTCCTGATCCCGAAGCCGCAAGACGTCTCAAGCTACTATCGCAGGAGAAGAGATTCTGCAATAATGCACAGCTTTATAATTCATGCGAGAGCGACAACTGTGGATATGAGCATGCACCAATTGATAAAGACCTGCTCCCAGCGCTTGAGCATCTTTCGCGTTCTGTACCTTGTACGCGTGGGGGAGCTTGCCGAAGAGCAAACTGTGTTTATGGCCATGTATGCCAACGAGCAGACTGTCGTAATCGAGCCGGTGGGAAAAGCTATTGTCGTTTCCGCCCGCGAGTTTGCACAGCAGATTACTCCCCAGTCGATTATGTAGCGGCTGTTGACCAGTCTACGATGTCTCCGTCCCTACACTCTGAAGACATCGACGGGCGCAACGCAGAGAATGGAGGGACCAATCTGTGGGGAGATCAGTAAACAACTACAAACTACAACGGTATACCTAATACTATGGGTATACACATTAACGCATTTCGGTGAAGGGGGTCATGGTTCTACCTCGAGGGTCTCATTATAGAATGGCTGAGGCTTGAGGGCGCTCATTATCTTGTGGAACTGCCTTCGCCCACACAATATGGCGAATACGGAAGGCTGGGGACTGTTAATGTTCATTCAACTGGACAGGCCAAGGGGATAATTCGGATGGGCCGTGTTCAAAAAGATTGAGTTTGGACGTCTTATGAAAGGGCACTAGAATACGGTACATGGACAAATATAAATACAAGGATACTATCGGGCTGAACTTGGCATGGGGATGTGACAACGCGATGGTGTTTGGTCTAAATCCATCCTAAGCAATGCAAATAATTATGTGAGTTTAGAACAACCTGGTGCACTCTTTTTGTTTGGACCGTAGGTGAAGCTTCAACTCGAGAGTTTGCAAGACTCAATGACGATGGATGCAGAGAAGATACGAGGTCCTAGACCAAGGTAATTCTCCTTTTATTATCCTAAATTGTTTTCTTTATTTGATTCCTGTTTCGGATGATTATGTCTCTCTTCTCGTGCCCAATACACCAACACAATGCCACGCTGACGACCAACACGACGAGCTTGCCGAGCACGAGACGTCTTCCGGTTACATTGGAATCATCGTCTGGGTGATCTAGGAGACTTCTCTCCGCTTCGTACGGAGTTGGTGGGCGAGACGTGCGTGATTCGGAAGTAGACAACACCAAAGAATGGAAATCACTTCTAACACATCTTTCCAGGGAGATCTCACAGTAGCTTCTCTTGTGAGGAGTTGTAATGAACATTTGAGCTCATTCAAGTTTCAGATGACTCGAATCTGTTCGAGAAGTAGGGGAGTTGACCGATTATGCGAAATATACTCAATCAAAAGGATTAAGACCAAGTGCACACCCTTCGTAAAGTTCTCTCAACAGTCACGTAGTATCTCGAGGTGGGGACAGGACTGGACAGTTTGTTGTGACTCTCAAATAGATTTGGTCGTTCCTCCACATTATGCAGTGCTTGTCCACGACCCCTTACGCGTGCCATGCAGACTTGCAAACGGCCAGAAGAGTCTCTTTAGCACTGAACGCTGGACTCGGTCGGGGGCTTGTCATCGACCTAACGCGTATCAATTCCACAAGGTTCTTGATCAGAAGAGTCTCATAGGCATAGCGTCCAGGCTCGGTTAGGAGGGCTTGTCCCTGTTGCTGCGATGCTTGTCATCGGTCCAACGCGTATCAATTCCATAAGGCTCTTGATCGGAAGAGTCTTAACAGCATAGCGCTGGGCTCGGTTGGGATGGGTTCGTCCCTATAGCAACTCGATGCTTCCTTTAGCATTCATCAAAGAATGGGGAAGAGCTGACCTTCCATGTTAACATGAGAGGGGAGGCGGGCGGCGAAGTCGGACTCTGCAACCTCCTCGTGGTGCCGCCTGGGAACCCGGTCAATACCGGAGCCAGTGCAGAGACGCAACCTCCCTCATTTCTCTTTCACGGCGGCTGATTGATAAAACAGGGATGACTCGGCCTGCCGCTTGCTTGTTGACTTCATGGATGAAGAGGTTCGAGGGTCGTCGTCAGAACGCTCTGGTAGATTTCTCCATCCCTTGATAAGACCTAAGGCCGGAGGCTGACAGATAGTTCAATTCCAGACTTAGGCTACAATTTTCTATTTTTCAACCACCATCCACGCGGCATGATCATATTTTGACGCGCTGAAAGTGATACTCTTGTGTGTTGTTATTTGGTAATTGTCTCCGTTCTAGGAAACCTCTTCCGTTGACAATCTCGATCATTCCAAGCGTTCACGCATCGGCACAAGTGTTCGACCATGAGACAGAAGAGGCTTTTATTTCCAGTGCTCTTTTCACCAATATTATGACCTACATAAAACACTTTATATCCAAGGTCGGCGGTCTGGCAAGCTTGATCATTCTGCTAATAATGGAGACGTTATCTCTCATATCGACAGTTCAAAGTTCGTCCCATCCAAGTAGTCCGAGATTACAGCGCCACATGTGATCCCGACGACGGTAATGACACCTTTGAGGATCATCGCGCCTTTCCGAAGCTAGCTCCTTGAACTTCCGCAAAAAGCAAATCGAGGAACTGCCATCTTCACACGATGTGTCCCCTACAGGCTTCACATAGTCCCAGTCTTCCAGTGGCCCACAAGAGGAGCGCCAGTCGATTTCCAGGAACTTCCTGTCTCTCGCGTAGAATGCATTGAGTCCATAGCCGTCCCTCCAGTCCCAACTTTCTGTTCTTTCGTCAAAATGTGGCGCGTCCTTCTTTCTTTTGAGGCTGTGATCAATGAACCATAGCTTTTGGATGTCCTTCAGCTCGAAAGCAGCTTCCACCAAGTGACTCATCGCAAGATATGATGATTCGCGATCCTCGAGCGACCACTCGGGATCATATTCGATTGCGATGTGCTGGAGTCTCCGAAAAGCTGGTCGGTTGTCTCCTTTCCTTGGACGCGATCCAACAAAATACCAATCCACGGCGTCTAGCTTATCGGGTTGGAAAACAAACAGATCCCTGGGAGGGAAGATAGTCAAATAATGTAGGGGGCCTCCCTCGAAGTGTCCCGTCGATGGCACTTCAAACACTTTGTGGTGAGGATAGCCAATGTAAACTCTGGCGTCGCTTGTCGTATACCAAAACGAATCGGTAGGCCACTTATACTGGCTGTAATGCTTTTCGATGGCAAGCCGCGACTCTTTGCAGGTATTCCACATTGCGCCGTCGATGAGATACGTGGAGATGTTCTCGTTCTTGCGGTCCTTGTCCAAGCTGGGGAAGTATTTGTCGGGTGACGGCTCCGATAGTATACCACTGAAGAGGTTGCCATGCATGAGAACGGCCATCAGCCATGCACTTCTTGTTCTCGTCGTAGTGCCCAAGAATGTGAACGCCTGGATGATCATCTCGAAGGACAAGTGGCCAGATCATGTCTCGGATCTCCCTGATAAGATCGGAAAAATTTGCTATGATCAGTAAATGATGAGAAGTGAGATCTGTAAACATGGTTTGTTGGAGTGAGGTGCTCTCTGGAGTGTTTGTTGTGGCGATTGTCGATTTCACTGCTCTTGAAGAATTTCTTTATACGAGGCTTTTTAGTAAATGGAATCTGGCCAGAACATTGGGGAGAGCAAGGGTTCTTATAATAAGGACAAAGGCAATTATACTTTACGGTGTGTGTCATCTACCACCTCTATATGCTTAAGCTTTCTATTGCTAACTGTGTGATTCGCGGTTGAGACTTGAGCCTCAAATCTTAAAGCCACTATGCAGTGTTTAATTACTTCCTTGTCTACCCATATAATATTGTTGCATTCCAAGCTTAGCTTCAAATCCTGGATGAATGTCCAGTCATATCATGAGTTTGTTCCAGAATATAACAGTAAATTATTTATTGTCCTAACCAAGGAGCCCAACATCAGAGTAAGGTTCAGAATAATTATCTGAAGTGAGAAATGACTTGTCGTAGAGCTCTAACTCCAATGCTCGTAAGAAATCCAGCGACGAACTTAAGCCATTGTTTGACTTGTCTTTCAGGCATCCGGTATGTTCCCACTCCTTTTCGAGATGGCGTGGGTTGTTATGGTCCACCTCCAAAAATCTCCTGTCGCTGGCATAGAAGGCATTGATCTCGAAGCCATCCTCTGCCGTTTCTTTGAGCGCCGGAGCTTCTTTCTTTCTTCTCAGAGAGCGGTCAATGAACCAAAGTTTCCAGACGTTGGGCCACATTTTAAAGGCAGCCTCCATGATTTCCCAAACATCTTCAATCAGGCACAAAGGCGTTGTCCTTGAATGAGCCTCACTCCACCACTTTGGGTCGTACTCTAACGCGACGTGCCTCACCCCATCAAAACCTTCTGCAGAAGTCGCCATTGAAGCCTCTAAACCAAGTAAGCTCCAATTGACGTTTTCCAAGTCATTGCACTGAAGGACAAAAAGGTCCCGGTGGGGAAAGACTGTCATCAGCTGAAGAGGGGTGCCGGCAAAGCAGCCTGTTGTAGCTTTTTTGAAGACTTCTTTGGTGCTATCGTATCGTCGACCGGTGTCTTCATCATGACGCTTTCTCTTTGACTGTTCATAGCGCTTCTCCATGATGAGCCGTGATTCCTGGCAAGCTGTCCACAGGCCATCATCGATCAAGTATGTTGAGATGTTCTCGTCGCTGCGATCCTCGTTGAAGTTCTCAAAGTATCGGTGCCAGGAAGGTACAGCCCATGTATCGCTTACCACGTCACCGGATCTTAGAAAGCGGCTACCCCTCGCAAATCGTTTTGTTTTGTCGTATTGTCCGAAGATATGTACTCCTGGGCGATCATCGCGGATGGCCACGCTCCAAATCTGGTCTCGGAGTTCTATGGGGAGCTCGGAGAATCTCTTGAACTCCGCCATGATTTAGTACTCGATGGATCTGTAACTGCGGTATACAAGTGATTGCGGGACTGGGTGGTGGCTGTGTGTTGTCTTCAGTGATCCGATATCTGGGGCTGTTCGTGCTTTTTGTTCTGATAGTATGGATATGAACAATGGACTTAGAGACTGATTGCACGATCTTCGCAGACATTGGGATTTTATATATGTTTGCATAGCGGCGTGAGTCATGGCTCATGTATTTGACTTTGCGTCCAGAAATGTTATTTGCAGCTCAGCAATCAAGATAAAAGTTTATTAATTCCTAGTGACATTACTGGAGGCTATTCTTCCATTTGGATTCACGGATATCTGAGTCCTTCTCTGTGGCCGGATACAGAGTGTTCGTATCTTAGGACTATTGTCGAGATGGATTCGCTGCGCCAAAACCCAACAGCAACTCCAGTGCAAGGGCCGATGGAGACACTTATTCACGAATAGTCTTGCGGTCAGATTTAGCCACCTTTTCTAATCTTTGTCTACTGAACTAATCTATTAACCACAAGTCTGAACTGCAAATCACGGTTATGGCTCCATCACCACCCCTAACCATCCCGTGATAGAGCACTACTGGCGAGACCTATAGCGACAGATACCTGCTTCAGTGAATCAAGAGGCTTTAATGCAGAGAACCTCAGTCCCAATCAGCAATTGGGTGACTACACTAGCTTAGACTGTCGACATTGGAAGCTCTTAGGAACGAGGGAGAGCTTCAGCCCTCCTCTCCTGGAATGTAACGGGATCTGGTATTTAATAAACGTGTTTTCAATTTCTGTATAACTCTACATAGAAACCAGAGCATAAGATAATTCTGTATTGCAAATTCTGTATTGCAAATGCTGGCAACATCTTCCCCTCCCAGCTTCATAAGTCGTCCCAACCTAGAAGTCTAATCTCGCAGCTGAATCGCTCATCATCTTCTTCTCCATACTGCCCATATCTAATGTAACTTCCATGCGAATCATCTTCTATCAAGTGTAGACTCCTTGCCAGACTAGTCGAACACTCAGGCTTGCCATATCTTGTTTCTTCAGGTGGTGGTCTGATATGTCGCCAGCGTTCGAAAGGCTTATAACTCCAATCGACCTCTATAAACCTTCTGTCGCAAGTATAAAAGACTTGGTTGCCGCGGTTGATTTCATTCTTGTCCAGTTCTTCTTTTCTTTTGAGGTTATGGCCAATTATCCATAATTGGGCATCGAGATCGCGAAAGGCCTGGCACAACAGATTGAAATCATCGTCCTCTTTGTTAATTCCCCACTGGACATTCCATTCAATCCCAATATTGATTCCGTCCCAGGCATATCTGGGATCAAAATGCTTTCCGATGTCATGGGCGATCTGGGACCAGTTGATGTCCTCGATTTTGTTGGGCTGGAGCACAATGAGATCTGTGGAGTTGAACCATAAAAGGCTTTGAAGTGTCGGAAGGGATACCATCCCAGTTGAACCGATATCCTTGCCTTGCTCCCCTTTCAAGTATTCTATTTGTTCGCTGAGTGGTCTTCTCCATGACCTCCCATGACTCTTTACAGGCGGTCCATAATCCGATGTCGGCCATGTATCTAGAGACATTCGAATCTCCTGGGCCTCCATCAATAGAAGGGAAGCATTTGCTCCGCAATGGCGTAGCGAGTTGTTGTCTAGGCGGTAGAACACCCGAGGTCGTGGTGTCAGAAGTTTCGCCATCTTTTGTCGGTTCGGGGGGCCGAAATTCAAAGATCTGAACGCCGGCAACGTTGCGTTGAGTTGTTATTTGAGTAGCATAATCCCATATCATATCCCGTAGCTCTTTGGACAGTTCAGAAAAACGCGTGAAGCTGGCCATGGTGGATGGATTGGTTGGGGTGCAAAGGTTGTCCCCGTAAAAGTTCAGAGGATATGAGAAAGTGGAAAAGTTGAAGAGACGAAATCGAATAGGAAGCTCGCGGGCAGCATACTTATATATCATTTTTTGACTTTCTTTTTGAGTTTTGCAAAAGTAGTGGGAGTGTGTGCCAGTTTGCAAAAGCACGAAAGTTTATGATATTTCTCAAAAGCCAAAAGCCACAAGTCATCTCATCATTGGGCTCAATATGCTCAAGGTAGATAAAGCTTAGAGTATAACAGAACACCTCCAGTTATTTTCAGTATAACGTTCTTCGAGTGAAGCCTATTCCTGCTTGAAACACCGCAGAGCGACAGGCAGTACAAATGGACTTTAACTTCTTCGCTGTTACTCTAAGCTGCTTTTAGTTTTTAAGGAATTTCAGCTCTTCAGCAATGTGTTTCTCCCATCTTCACCTAACTAAACTATGTTATCCGTTTGCTTAACAACCGGTCGCTGGGCACAGATAATTTTGCTCACGCTTCACCATCTGTAGACGGACACAAGATGAATTATGCTTGGCTCCGTTAGTCTTGTAGTCTGTCCGAAACTGCGCTATGTATACAAATGTTTATTTCTAGGCGTGCAGGCATGTGAACCATAATTGGCGCAACGGTCGCTCTGTCGAGGATCATGAGTTCTAAGGCGGTTCAGAACTAAGGCTCGACTTCATCCCACGCTACCCGTTTATGGTTTACCGTAATGTTGGGAATGCTTGGTTCTTTTATCTTCGCTAAGGCGTCAAATCAAAAACGACTTGGACAATCTAGACCAACGCCGTGTCTTGGCTGATCGGTCACTGCAGGGTTCAGTCGCGATAGTTTCACGCTATCCAAGCCACAAGACCTAAGCCCTGGGGAGGGCTGAAAACATTTGGGATCAAGAGGCGCTTTAAGAGCCATTGTTTGCCCCTTTCCCCAAATTCACTGTTGCACAAATAGTGCTTTTCCCAAGATCTTTGAAGTAGGCATCACCAGAAGTACTAAAGGCAAGAAAAATGCGCAAGTTTGTGTTGTTGAGTGCGCTCTTTGGCCAAACATTGGCGACGTGCTATTACCCCAACGGTATCAACGCAGCAAAAGACTACAAGTACGAACCATGCGGCAACTCAACCACGACGTACTCTACATGCTGCTACTTTGGCGAGGGCGACAAATGTTTGGCAAATGGCTTGTGCAACCAGCCAGGAAAATATGACTACCGGGCTGCTTGCCAGAACAAAGACTGGTCCAATTGCCCAGAGGTTTGCATGGACAGTAAGTCACCTCCAAACCGCCAAACAGGAGAAACACCTGACATCGGATAGCGGAATCCGGCACTTGGTTTCCACTGCAGACGTGCGGAAAGAATAAATACTGCTGTCCTCCAGCAGACGGAAGCGATTGTTGCGACAGCGGCGCCCAGATCTATACACTCAAAGCACCCGATGCCAAGTCCAGCACAAAGACGAGCGATGCGACGAGCACTTTCCAAAGCGTGATTCGCACGACGATTATACAGACTCCGACCTCAACAGCAAATCGCGGGGACAGCTCAGTCAAAAAGTCATCGACGCCTGCGATTGTCGGAGGTACAGTCGGTGGTGTTTCGTTCATTGGGTTCTTGTTTCTTGGAGTCTTCTGCGTTTACAAGCGGCGCGATCGTCCTTCTACTCCGCATGCGACTGCAGTGACGCCTGAGAAGAAGGATGATGCTTCAAGCGGCAAAGGCAACGCCACGGTCGAGGTCTTACCTCAGGTCGGCGTTGCAGAAGCGGAGGGGACGGAGGGTAATAGGTACACTGAAGTTGACTCGCGGGCTGTCAATGGTACCCGGCCTCCACTCGCGTACCCTGAGGAAGATGGAATGCCGCAGCCCGCCGATGTTACACTGCTTCAGCAGCCATATCCTGAGAACGATAACATGCCGCGAACTGGAAGGCTAGGACACGGTCTTCGGGGGCAGGCAATGAGAAGGATAGGAAATGCTTCAACTGAAGCAGATTCTAACCCAATCTTGCATGCTGACTCGAATCCTATTTTACATGCCGACTCTAACCCCATCTTCCATGCGGATTCTAATCCCATTTTACAAGCTGATTCCAACCCGATTAACGAAGCGCCGGATGATGCTTGGGTCAGGCCCCGTATTGTGACCATTACGAAAAGCACGCCGCATGAACTCGCATAGCATTTTCCGTAATAGTTTAAAGAAGAGAAATTACAGCTTGTTTCAGTAGTGACTGATCTGAAGCTTTGTATGCATAACATGACGACCCTCATTCACTGTCTCCGGAATATTTCGCCAAGGCCGCGAACATGTAGGCTAACAAAGACAATGGTTTCCACAAGCGGGTTTAGCTCAGTTGGGAGAGCGTCAGACTGAAGTCAAACTTCAATCATCATTCGATATCTGAAGGTCATGTGTTCGATCCACATAAACCGCATGTTTTTTGCTATTCCTACCTAGAGTCCAATGCTTCTGTTTTCCATGGCTCGAAGTGACGTCGTGTATTTTTTTTTAATTAGCGAGCGATTCCTGAATTGACTTTCCTTTAAGATTTGATGCCTCGATTACTTATGCTGGTTCTATTCCATCCATGACTGGAAGCCCCTCTTCCCCTCTCAACAACTTTTTGGTTTCATCGCTCTCCTCAAGTACTGACGGCCAGCTCTATGAATGGATCGATGTTTACGGAAGGTGACATTTCAGTAACATGGGGATGATGGATGGACTCGGGGTCACCAGCTTCAGTTATGATGATCTTGGCGCGTATAGCTAGAGGCGTACCAATCAGGACAAACCATTCAAGTGATCAACTCTCCAGACTGCCGCATCTAATACGAGTATGGTCACAATGGTTCGGAGTAATTATGTAGATGATTGATTTCCATCACTTAAACTTGGGCTTTTAACATGCATGACGAGGACACGGCAATGATCCGCCGTGGCTTTAGCATGATGGCTTAAGCACAGAACTTTGTAATTGATCACGCTGCTCTCTACTAAAAACCGATAAGAACGCACCGTTGCGACCAGAGGAAAAGCCCCCCTCCCCATCAGGCCTCGTCAGCCAAAATGTCCTTCCTCAAACAGCTATGCGCCGGCCTCGCCTTCGCAGTACCATTGGCCCTGGCCCAAAAAGACAACCTCGGACTTAACAATGGCTACATCGACATCGAGACCAATAACTTCAAAGCCCGCATTGTTCGCGACGCTCAAGTCCTGGTATCGTTGGTCTCAGAACATGACACCTTTGACTTCCTGCCATCTGATCTAATTGATGTTCGTGCCCAGAATGGGCAGTATCACTGGGGTGACATCACGTACAGATACCGCAAACAAGGCGTCTCAGCATGGACTGACGGTGATTCTGCACAAGAGCGACAGCCTGTGAAGAACATCAGCACGGGAACTGCTCTGGCAACATCAAATCTTGGTCCGACACTGCCCGATGGCCCTCTCAACATCACTCGGGAATGGCTCGATTATCAAGGTGACTTGAGTCTTCGCTTCACCATCACTAACGATGGGAAAGACACTGTTGAGCTTGGCAGCTTGGGATTCCCAGCTGAGTTCAACAGTATCTTCACCGGCAGGACAGCCAAGGAGATGCAAGCCAAATGCTCTCTCGCAGATCCCTACATCGGCATGGATGCAGGCCACATCCGTGTCGCCCCCGTCAAAGGCACTGGCAATGGGCTCATCGTCACACCGTTGAACGGAACAAAGACACCAATGGAGGCTTATCGGGATCTGAAAGAGCCTTGGTTTGAATCGACTGGTTATGCAAGCCAGACCTTCGAAGGGTTCTACGAGTGGCAGGTCCTCACTAAGGCGTGGGCAGACAATGAATGGAAGACCCAACAGCCGTGGAACACACCGACGTCCAAGACTTTGAAACCTGGCGAGTCGCTCAAGGTTGGTGTCCGGTTCACTATATCCGAATCTATTCGCGACTTTGACAACGCCATCAAAGATACTGGAACACCCGTTGTAGTCGGTGTTCCTGGATACACTATCCCGCGGGACCTCCCTGCCTCACTCTATCCTCTGAGCGAAATTGGAATTGCTTCAATTGATGTCTCACCAAAAGGCGCATTTGAGACCGAGAAAGCCCAGGGACATTATGAGCTAATCCCCTCATCATCTGCTTGGGGGCGAGTTCGTGTCAGCATCAAGTACAATGATGGCAAGGTACAGACTGTCCATTATTTCGTTACGAAGCCAACATCAGAGGCCCTGGATGACCTCGGGAGCTTCTTGACTACCGAGGCTTGGTTCAATTCTTCATCAGACCCTTTCAAGAGATCTCCATCCGTCATGACCTATGACTATGAGAAGCGCCAAATCGTCGAACAGGATCCACGCGTCTGGATTGCAGGCCTCAGTGATGAAGGTGGCACCGGTGCTTATGTCGCAGCCATGCTCAAGCAGGTAGTTCAGCCAAACGCTGAACAGATAGCCAAGCTGGACAGGTTCGTTCAGACCACGATTTGGGGTGGAATCCAAGGGAAAAACTACGGAGTGTCCAAGTCACTTTTTTATTATGACTCTAAACTGAACTACACTTATGATGCGGATATTGACTGGACTTCCTGGACGTCATGGGATAAGGGAGTTGCGGAGAGTGTCGATCGTGCATACAATTATGTTCACGTTGTGGTGGCTTACTGGTCCATGTACCGTGTTGCACGCGCATATCCCGAGCTAACAACCAAACCTTGGAGCTGGTACTTGGATCAGGCTCAAAAGACCATTATTCGAATGTACCAGACAGATGTGTCATACAGAGACGTTGGTCTGATGGGCGAGACGGTGTTTGGGGAGGTTTTGGCGGACCTGAGGCGCGAGGTCAAGGGCACTCCAGCACAAGCTGTCGAGGACGCGATGAAGGAGCGTGCTAAGCTGTGGGATGCGCAGGATATTCCTTATGGAAGCGAGATGGCGTGGGACTCCACGGGCCAAGAGGGTGTTTACTACTGGACAAGGTGAGATCAAAATCCGATATGTTGTGCTGTGCTTTGCTGACTCTATAGACACTTTGGCTTCAACGAGTCGGCTCAAAAGACAATCGACAGTGTATTGGGCTACACGCCGAACATACCTCACTGGGGCTGGAACGGCAATGCCCGTCGATACTGGGACTTCATTTATGGAGGAAAGCTTCAGCGCATCGAGAGACAGATCCACCACTACGGCTCGGGTCTGAACTCCCAGGTCCTACTCTCAGCATTTCGTCATAACCCCTCTGATCCTTATCTTCTCCGTGTTGGATACGCCGGATCATATGCGCCGCTCACCAACATCAATCAAGATGGCTTTCCCAGCGCCGCGTTCCACTCACGACCAGATACTCTCAAGTGGGATGGTATCACTGGTGATTATGGCGGTGGCCTCATTGGTACAGTACTGAACTCTGGCACGTACGTCGTTGACGACAAGCAGCTTGGTGTGGTTGCCTTTGGGGGTACAATCTCCAGGGTTGGAGCAGAGTATTTTGTTGAACCGAAGGATGCTGTAAGAAAGAAGATATTCGTTGGGCCTTTCAACGTCATGGTCACTGTTGATATGGGATCCATTAAGAGCTTCAGTTTCGCCCAGGGAGAAAGCAATGTCCACGTAAAACTGGCACAGCTGGAGGGTTCGCCCAGGGTAAACAAAACCGTGGTATGGATTGAATCGACGGATGGCGAGGAGTGGAATCTCATGTCGAAGGCTGCTGTTGCCATTGAGAAGGGGCGAGGAGGATGGATTGTGCCTCTCGATGTCACGCTATCCATTAGTAAGGGACGCACATCTTTGTAAACTCTCTGGTGTCATGAACTCCGACTATCAATTGACAGTGAGCAACACCAAGTTCTGCGCCGTGAATATGAGCTCTCAGCGATAAGTCTCAGCTGAAACAATGATCAACATATCTAGATCTTGTCGTGAATAGTTTTTCCATAGAACAGGACATCAGCCACCAGATTTCTTCCTCAGTAACGCTCAGAATGCCCATTATTGTTGCATTATAAAATCTCGTGTGGCGACCTCGCTCTTTGACTTGGGACAAACTGAATAATTCATTTACACAAAAGCTCTTCCTACTTGAACAAATCACCTCTGGCAACCGTGACTGGTTCCATTTTAAGCTATGAAACCATATATGGAAGCTGGCTGGAGCAGCAAAATGCTACCGCTTCTAGGGAAATTTTACAGTCACGACAACTGAAAGAGCAACAGGCTGGCTGGGTTTGGACCTGTTGCAGTTGTCGGGCATCACGCATTGGACTTTCTGTAACTCAGTGCACCGAATACAACAAGTTAAGATGCGAGCATTGCGAGGTAGAAGGCAAGCCGTCAGAGAACGACACTTAAGTCAGTATCGGTAGTGAGACCACGGTGGACACGGTCGATATATCCAGCCAGAATACAAAGGTATAATATCTGCTACCAGAGTTGGGGGGAGGCCCGTGATGACAGTGATATCTAAATAAAGTAATATACTCATTCTTACAAAATGCCTTCCTGGATATTATTTGTTTATCATGTCGTTGTACAACACTGCGTGTCGCCTGATATATCGTCTCATGTAACCATAACGAGAATTGTCTGTGCTACTTGTATAACCGTAGAGTTACGCAACTAAAAGCTCTCCTTGTTTCTGCCTAATATGCGGTATCGCCTTGGTAGTGGCCTAGATATCTATATAAGAGTTGTATCTGCCCCCAGTATTATTACCTGAACTTTTGGAGATCCAGAGTCGAACCTTGCACTAACAACCATTTTGGCATTCCCCATTTGAAAACAGTTTACGGATCAGTATTAAGACGGATTCCTCACTAATTATTTACAATAGCAAAACTAGCAAGGGTTTTCTTAGTATCGCAGTGAGCAACAAAATGACAACAAAGAGATATAGGCGCGGCCCCTCACAAAGAAAAGGGACAGGTCAAGATAAGCTGGCACAGCTGGTGGACTATGTGAACCATCAGATTCTCGCTAAAAGTTCTGCGGGGTCCGTGGAAGTCAAAGACGACGGGAATCTACAACAAAGCTCGGTGCTGACGCAAGGAATGCTTCAGATTTTGAATGATATATACGCTGATCCTGCAAAAATCGGGGCCAAAAACTTGGTTGATTGGTTCATGACCAATGGTGGCAAGGAGCCGAGACGCAGGTACCAAGCCGAAGTGGTCAATCATTTCTGTCACTCAGACGAGCTTCGAGAGCTGGAGTCTAACAACGTCAATCTCTCATCCACAAAGTCTTGCCTTATCGACGACAGAACCAGCAATAGTACAATCTCAACCAGACTTGGCCTACGGAAGTCTTTGACACCCTACGAAATGTATACGAGGCTCGTGGAAAAGGTAAGATCTTCCTCTCCAATATTGAGCATTCAATGCGAATCGAGTGATTAGAGATTCCGCGAACCACCATCCACCGGAGGTCCTGGAAAACCCAAAGCGGACCGCAGGCTGGTGTAAGAAATTGCAGAAGCTTCCGCCGACTTTGGTAATCCATGCTGATATATTTCTAGCTTTATTATGAACCCAGATCGCCATGCATTGGTCGGTATAATGACAACAGTTCCTGGGTATCAAAGGAATGCTTTGGTACACTTCCTATACTCATATGTTGCTTTTCAGCCCTATATAGGAGTCATATCCAAAGTAAGCGCAACCCATCATGTAAAACCCTCCGTTCATTTAACTTACTCCATACACAAGCCACAAGGTCTCGTTACAAAGGAGCTCTCATTCCATTTGCCCTTCTACTCATGGAAACTGACGCAAAATGAGCCACGAGACATACGGTCCAAACGAGATGGAAGTCCCTTGAGAAAGGTTCACAATATGAGCTGTCTTCGAGGCAATTCTCCGACAAACCCCACGACAGACTACCTTTGTCAAGCACAAATTGCAGTGTGCATTACGCCAATGAATGGCGGAATTTGGACTGGCTACTGTTTCGTAGATACATACTTTCAACCGGAAGATGAGAGGCAATGCGTCGAGGATTATTGTGACAGAGGCCTGCAGGTTGACCCCTTTACCACCGGAAAACACGATGCTGATATGCCGATCCTAGATCCCGACGACTACTTCTTAATCTCTCTTCAACACCAACTGGTTGTTTTCAAGGACGAATGGATGAATACAGCAAAGAGATTTAAAGAGAGGGTGGAAACATATGTAAGAACTCTAATGCTCTGGATTTCGAACATAACTAACTCTTGCGCAGGTCGATAAATTTGACTTTGCATTGGCTAGCGAAGAATCGCAGCAGCCGTTGGCATGGCTTCGGCATGCAAGACGCAAGTTGACCGAGTTGGTGGTGTGCTTAGAGACAACCATCGACTGCTGGGATAACTTCACTTATCCAGACCATATGCAAACACGTTATGGACGTCAATCAATGGTGTCTATTGAGCAGACTTTCGCGGAGGTGAGGAACTGTTTGAAGGAACTATACAATATTCGCACGCTTTGTGACGAGCACGAAAGAACAGTAAGGCAGTCCCTCATGACGCGGGATGACACTCACGCCAACATAGCTAAATATTCACAACATCGATGAACAATACCGGATTTCCCGCATGCAGGCGCAGGTTGCTGAGAGTACACAAGTTCTTAGCTGCTTTCTACTCTACGTGTGTCTTCTTAGAGATCATAAGCGTGTAGATGTACTGATTTGACTTGACAGGTCGTGTCGCCCATTACCCTCGCAGCGGCAATACTCTCAATGCAGGAAGAAGCCATCCCTGACTTTCTGGGACCTACCAAGCTCTCGTTCTTTCTATTGACGCTCATGCTTATCCTTCTTGTTTCTTTGGTAGCTCGGCTGGTTCAGCATTGGGACAAGGTCCAATTGTACATGTCTCATCCAGGCAATTGGGTTCAAGCTCGCAAAAGAAATGTCAATAATGGGATCGTCTAGTTGCTTGTTGAGGTTATATAATTTCTTCCGTCTATGTATCGCTTTTCGTAACCCCATTTGCGCCTTTTTCATCCACTCCTTGCGTTGCGACACTTGGTCGCGTCCAATCAAGCTGCAGCTCGTTCATAGGCACATCCCACAGAATCTTTTGCTCATCCTTTACAACGACAAAACCCGCTTTCTTGTAGAGATACAAGGAAGCTTCTTGGGTATTCGATGTGAAGAGCGTCACTTTATCAAACTTTTGCTGCTCGATAAACTCCATCGCTGCCGCCATCAAGCGCTTCCCTACTCCAAGGCCACGAGCTCGCTCATCAACGATGAAACCGCGTATTTGCGCCGTGTTGGGCTGTTGAAGGTGCTCTGCATCGATCAAGATAGTCCCCATGATCTTTCGAGTGAAGTCGGCGGGATTTTGGCAAGGTGTTGACTGAACTGCAGCGAAGACTTGGTTGCGAGGATTGGTGAGTCTCTGGATGAGGTCGGCCCAGCTTTTGGCGACGGAGGTTTCAAACGCGAGACCCCAAGAGTTGTATGGGTGATAATAGGCGATGTGCATCTCGAGACATCTGGCTAGCAAACCAGGACGATATCCTTTCTCGATGGTGATGCCTGATTCTGGGACTGTCATGGTTGTCGCTTGGGAGGGCTGAATTAGGGAGCAAGACGGGTAAAACGCTGTTGGCACTGCCCATAACTTTATCAGTGAGAGATGTAAGGGTAAGGCTGAGGGGTCAACACGTCACTAAGGTAGCTAGGTAGATAGATAGTCAATTGCTGCATGTCTTGGCACGCCTTTCTGGTCAATCTTGTCAACTTCATGTCAAAGTGCGGGGTATGAATGACTTGAATGTCAATTGATGCCAATTGATGAGCAATTCCTTTGTACACCAACGCTCCAATTGGATGGCAAAGATGTCAATAGCAACAGCTGAACTTTACATCTATGACAATAAACCAGAATTATGGTCTTTGCCCTGCATTGCCCCCGCAAGCATCGACGTTTTGTGATTGTCGAAGCCCCTCCTTAGGGGAAGTGGCGGTAGGTTATCACAATTCCCCAGAAAAAACAATCCAAGGTAACAAATCCATCAGACAGTCTGACCTTCCTAATCCAGGCACAAAACGTAGGGGGTTGAATCCTCTTCCAGATTTCATGAACCGGCGGGGGATGGTCCACAATCACGCAGAAAGTTGGTTGAATCCTTCTGTCAATAGACAAAGCTGGGGTACAGTGCAGTGCATGTCCAGCGATCCCCTGCAGATCAGCGCTGGATTACAGTGCCTTATCCCCCCAAAAAGAAGCCCAAGGACCTGGGTTAGTACCACATTACCTGAAGTGCTAAGCGCTTCTGTTGAATGAAGGAGCATTTTTATAATTAATACCACAGTAAGATTTAGAAATAATTAAGTATGATAAGCCAGTCTATATTTAATGGCAACGCTAGTGCAAGTGCCCGCCTAAATTCATCAACTATTTATGTTTCATTCACCCAACCTTCCTAAATGATGAGCTTGGTGAGGAGCTTGCCCTGATTGACACCACTGAACAGCTTCATCCATACCTCGGGCTGCTGCTCAATGGGCGCCTCAATGACTGTCTCGGCAGCCTCGAGCTTGATGCGTCCATCGGCAGTGGCGCCAATAAGCTCGCCTAGAATGGCGGGCACCTTGTCCATATAATCGAGCATGATAAATCCGCGGATATTGATTCTGCAGGAAATCAGCTCGAACCAGTTCTTCAGAGCCATGGGCTCGTCAGAGTTATATCCGCTGACGGCACCGCAGACAGCGATGTGGCCGTGCTTCTTGACCCGGGTGAGCATGGCGTCGAGGATGTCACCACCGACGTTGTCAAAGTACACATCGACCTCGTCGGGGGTAGCAGCCTTGAGATCCTCGAGGAATGTAGGGCTCTTGTAGTTGAGGCACTCGTGGGCACCAATGCTCTTCACCCACTCGCACTTCTCGTCAGAGCCAGTGATGCCGATGACTCGCTTAGCGCCGAGGATCTTGGAGGCGATCTGGACAGCCATAGAGCCAGTAGCGCCAGCAGCGGCTGAGATGACAATAGTGTGCTCGGGTTTAGCCTCGCCGGCATAGTACAAGCCGGTATACGCGGCCAGACCAGAGGCGCCAAACGCACCGAGGAAGTGAGTGGTGGGTAGCCCGTTGGGTAGGGGCGCGAGGGCCTGGGAGTTTTCGGCTTCCAGGATCACATATTCGCTCCAGGTGCCCAGATGGAAATCCATGCAGAGATCACCGACCTTGAACTTGTCCGACTTGGACTCGACCACCTCGGCGATGATGCCGGAGCGCATGGGCGAGCCGAGGGGCACTGTAGGCACGTAGAAGCGCTCAGGCGCGACAGTGCTCTGGATAAAGTTCCTTAGGCCAGTGTCGTTGGAGAAGTACTGGACTTTGGCGAGGATCTGGCCATCCTTCAGCTCAGGCAGTGTGACGGTCTGCAGCTTCCAGGTAGCATCTGGGCCGGACAGGACAGGCTCCCCTGTAGGCTTGTTGGCGAGGACCCATTGCTTGGTGGTGTAGGAAGATGTCATGATGATGTGTGTAAGAAAGTTAAAAAAGGGAAAAGGAAAGAAATGTTTTGTTTCTGCTGACGGTTTGGTGGAGATAGTTGATATGCTGGTATGACTTTTACGAAAAACGTTGCTTTTTAAACCTGGTTCCGTCCAGTCAAATACAGTCAAACCATACTTTATAAGGACGACGCGAGTTTGCCGTGATTAAAAAAGCGACGTCGCTGTGCGGTCTTGGCCTAAACCATTACGGTGGCGGTCTCCGGGGGGCATGAGGGTTGCATTTCCGACCAAGCGTTCTAGCAGGGAGGGACCCTTGAGACCTCCTTTCATGCGCGACGGGCACATTGAGTAAGGACACCGACAACCTGGCTTGTGGGCAGCAGCCATAACGTGGCGTGACAAGGTAAAAACGGGGGGTTACGGAGTACTGTGACAAGGAACGGATGTGATGTGATGTGACAGAAGGGTAACGGTATCATCCAGAAGCACGTCAACGTTTTGATCGATATTTCCGAAACTCAAATTGATTATTAACTCAGAATGTGTTAAAGACGTTGTGCGACCGTTAGACTTGTGCCAAACCATCGACGGGCAGCGCGGGAAGCTTATCTTGCAGTCCTGTTTCTTGTTTCCCCTAGTGTCGCGTCAGTGCGGTTTTTTGCCCTCTCTAGCCTCTCTCTCTCATTGTGCGTCGGCGAACTGCGCTCTTCTTGTGCAAGATCGTCACCCAACCCAGGGGACAAAACATGATCCGTTTGGACAGTCAGCAGATTATTTCCTACAGTAGGCTAACGTTCTCCGAAAGGGATATTTTCAGGACCGCCACGCTAAAATCTCGTTTTGTGTTCCTATGTGGGCTATATATGGGGAATGATGGAGACGCTTGATGGCGGATTGTTCACCAAGTGGTCGAGGAACGAGACGGGACGGGCCCCAGAAATACTCCGTTGTTTCTAATTCTTGGCGAGTAATTTCATTCAGCCATTTCTTCAGTCTTTCTCTCTATCAGCTCGGGAGGGCCGTTTTTTTGCTTTTCTCCGCATTGTCTGTTCTCAAGCCCTCGGATGATCTGAGCCCTATAAGACTTTGTTTTATAATCGTTTGGTCAGCTGCTCAAGACGAGACGGCGAGCTTGTTCTTCAGCCCTGACACTCAGACACTCACACTGTCTTTTTCGCCATGGAAGCACTAGAAACCCGGCACTTTCCCGGCTTTTCGTTCGACCCATCTACGATGCTACGGCTGCTGGAGTCGAGTCAAGAAAGTGTCTTCGGTAGTGGAGTAGACTGTAATCAAAATGTTTCATGCGGCAACTTCGGTTGGTTCGCCTGTTCCTGCACCATTATTCTGGATACCAACATCTTATTTTACGTATCGTCTTTTTCTTCCATTGGATCATTATGTGAGCCTCTCACGTGAGGTTCGGATATACAGTACCAACCGAAGCATCCAATCCCCCTCCCCCCCTGAGTGTATCATGACCCAGCGTTGAGGCTCCTCCCATTGCCGCGCCAAGTCCCGTTCGCCACGGATCCGTCATCCGCGTTGGCTAAAGCACCCTGTCAAGGATCTCCTTGCCTCATCACTGCATCTTTCCAAAGCCGTTGCCCCCCAAGGATCCCAAGGATCCCAGGGTTACCCTCATACCCAGCGGAGCCTCTGGACTCGAATAGGCAAAGAGACCACAGCCAAGTGCACACTCGTAGGTCTTGTCTCAGTCATCTGTAACAAACCATCCTCATTTGGGCCAAGTTTCCGTTAAAGAACCCCCCGGCTAATGCAGGTCCTTTTTTCCCAACCCGTTCGCTTGGAGTAAAGTGATCGACATGACCTGCTTATGGTTCCTGTACATATAAGGAAGAATGGGTTCCTTTTTGCTCCTCCCTGTATTGTGAAATTTCTCTTGTTCGGCGTATTTGTTTCGCTTTGAGTGCTTCCTTTCCCACCATGTCGGCGGAAGCAGTAGAGGTGATATCGACACCGCAGGTTTACATGCCCATATTGGGTTATGTCAAGGCCGAACTTGTCATCAATTGCTTAATTGTGCTGTTGGTTCTGATCGTCGTCACTCTGCGGGTCATTGGGAGACTTATGGGACCTGGACTTGGATGGGATGATGGATTCGTTATTTTCGCAACGGTTGGTGACTATCTCTGGCTGAGGTTGGCCATTACTGACTGTGATTGCAGCCGCTGGGCGTGGCAATGTTGTGTTGTCAAGGGCTTTTTGCACCGGTTGGAAATGGATACGAGTTAGCAAAACACCCTGAGCGTGCGTCCCCTCACCAGCTGTCGACTATCATCTGCCTCTGTGCTAGTACGGTTTACTAACTCCTCGATCCAGTCGCCGCGAATATTCCCTTCATTCTCAAGTTGACATTCTGCATGCAAGCCATCTATGTCACTCTCCTCGCCTCCGTCAAAGCGAGCATGTTGGCCTTCTTCATCCGCGTCTTCCCAACAAGCTTCATGCAAAAGGCATCCAAGGCTGCTCTCGTCTTTGTCGCCATGTGGCTCATCGCCTATCTCTGCTCTTGTATCTTTCTGTGTAACCCAGTCTCTGCTCAGTGGACTGCTCAAGGAAAGTGCGGAGCGTATATCCCCATGATCCAGTCCTTGATCGCCACCAACGCTATTGGAGACTTGATCATTATGGCGCTTCCTATGCATAGCGTTTGGAACTTGAAGACACGCCGTGCGGAGAAGATTGGTATCACCTCTTGTTTCGCGTTGGGTCTTGCGTAAGTCTCTTTACTCTTCGTGTAAGAAGGATATACTGACTCGAACAGTTGCGTCGTTTGCGCCGTCTTCCGACTCATTTACATCTCAACCGTCGATCTCAACAACAACGTCACAGGAACCATGCCCACCACCATCTTCCTCTTCATCCTCGAGCCCAACCTGGCCATTCTCTGCGTCAGCATTCCCATGCTCCGACCTTTCTACGCCAAGTACAAGAAGCGAATGGGGGGATCTCGATTGGATGAATATTCCACCGAGCGTTCAACAGGATTCAGGGATGCCAGCCGATCAGGTGCCGCCAGCACCCAGCCCGAGATCTCTCGAGACCCAAACTTGTCGACCTGGGAGATGGACGATTACAGGCCAACAAATGATAAGCTTCAGCACGGTTATGCCGTCGCAGGATTCCCTGATGAGTCAGGGTCGGAGAAGAACTTGACTGTTGGATCTTCTGAGATGAAGAACAACGAGATCAGTGTTGAGACTCGATGGACAGTCACTCACTCCCGAAAGTAGAGTAATCATATCATGTTAGTGTATGTAGCAAGCAAAGCTCTGGAACTGTCTTGAAAATAATACTTTTTTTCTACCAACTGGATGAAAGTCAATCTTCAACCACTCTACAGGTGCCGGCCAAAGCTCTGCCGTGGATATTTTCCAGTTGTAAGTCAGTTCACCTCGTATGAAAAATGACAAATAGCTTGAACCCTCGACCCGAATAGGTCAGTTCAGAATAAGCTATGATGAACTTGGCGTGTCTGTAGCCAGGTACCTTTCTCGTCCGAGTCAGAGCCTCTTGTCATCTTGCGCTTCTAGGGGAGAAAAGAAGTCAGGAGTCTCAGGCCCTTGATCGTAAGTGACAAAAAAGAGTTAGGTAACTTAGCATAAATTTAGGATAATCTTAGTATAGACATATGATACCTTTCACTGAGTTTATTTTGACACCCTATATTAAGGCCTGATGTTGTCTTGTTCCTTGAGCCGCTTCTAGACCTCGTCAGCAGATAATTGAACGAAGATCCTAATAGAAGTTGCGGTTAGTACTGTAGCAATAGTACGATTCCTCCCAAAAGAGGGTCTCGATAACACTGGCCCCTATCCCATCGCAGACTAGGAACATCTAATGGCATGTAACCTCAACGGTAACAAACAACCGAGATAAAACAACCGTAAACCAAGTAATTTTTACAAGTTTCACGAGAGGGGACAAACTACAAGGCAAAAGATGAAGCGGTGAAAAAACGACTAGTACAATTTCTAGCATAATAACCGACACGCTCCCATCCCAGGATATATAACTCCGTATTATAGACATCAAACATCATACCCACTTGGGGTGGAAAAGAGACCTCGGATCGACCTTTGTTTCAGATCTGCCTCCGCGACGACCTGCTCTGCATCTAAGTTCAGACAGTATTTATCCTTTGCGATGGATTGGTATCGTTTTAGGATGTCGGTTGATTCCAGTTTCTTCTGATCCATGTACTGGTAGTGAGCGGCTAACGCGTCGCCTTGGATGACAACAGCTGGAAAAGTGTTGGTTATGAAGCATGGTGAGTTTCTGATGGGGGACTTACGGCGTCGAAGCTTCTTGGGGAGATCAAGAACAATCATGTCCTCGTCACCCCGTCCTGGGGGCCAGTTTTCGGGATCAGTATCGAGGATGTCATCGCTGTAGATGCACATGAAGTTGATTCGAATTCGATCCTCGTACATGGTCCAAGTTTTCTCGAATCTGTAAAGGTCTAATTGCTTCTTCTCGATGTTCTCAAACAGAGACATATGCATTTGGGAAGCGATAGCCCAGTTGCGATAGCTATCGCCCCAAATATCGTACTTGAGTTCAGCGGCAGGAGTCTGATCAAGCATCGAATCATCGGGAACTCGCAGCCATCGATGATGAGGCCAGGTAGGAGGCTCATTCTTGAGTTCCCACTTGTACTTCTTGGGTCCATCCCATGAAGGATGTCGTGATGGTCTCCAGTAGTCAGTGGCGTTTGTGACGCTGAATGGCTCAAAGGCCTCTGGAAAGTATGGATGAATGGCACCCATGCGCATATGGAAGAAACCAAGGGGGGGGTTGTTGATGATATTACCAGAGACAACAAAGTCCTTGGGGTTTTGGACTTTACGTGTGACAAGACTGGGGATAGCGTCGTCGTCAATCCAGACCTGCGAGACAAATGATTAGTGTTTAGCGAACCAAGACATTGATATTGCACGTACGACGTCGTCATCAATCTTGACGTAATACTTTCCACGTTCTAATTTCTTCCAGATATTCTTGTATGTGTATGTCCCAGCAATCTCGTCGGAATAAATCTTCTTGTATCGCTTTGGGTTGGAAGCTAGGACCTCCTCGAGATATCGGAGATCACCTTTTTGCTCGGTGTTGACGACCCAGAGGACTTCATCGAGCCATCCTCCGTTTTCGACCAGGTTACGCTCGATGTAGCACTTCATAATCTCAACTCGGCTTTGTCGACCGTAGAATACCAGTCCACTGACGGTGATGTTGTCCGGCTTGACATGTTTTGAGTGCTTCGTGACTGAGACGGCATGGTGATGGTGGGGTCGAGCAAAGTCGCCAAAGGCCGGGAAGCTGTAGTAGAAGAATAGAAAACCGAGAGCATAGATGGCGAAACAGGCCACTATGCAGTTACGCCATTGTTTCTTGCTCTCTTGGAACCGACCAAACATCGACATCTTGTCGTCGGGAGGAGACGAGGGGACCGTCGAGTGACTGCCTGGGTACGATCTTTCCCTTAATACCTGGAGGAACAAGTCAGTACTGCGTGTGTGCCATGTTGCAAGTTGAGTCGTGTAACACAACTCAACCTGTTTTTGTGTGTAGACTTGACTTACAAGACAAGCGTACAGCGTAACACTGAATGATGCGACTCTACCAAGAGAGATCTCCAGAGCGAGCAGGGGGAACAGCTGCATCTTTATTTGAAGAGCCCATTATCACAGCTGAAGTGGAGAGCAGGGCCTAGATTCCGAGCGGGTTTGCTAGTGTGGAATGATCGAGGCTTGCTTACAGCGGCCTCACCATCCGAAGTTGCCAAGTTCAGTTGGCTCGGCTCCACCAGATCCGAGTTGCCGAATTCGACATGCCCTTTCGACTAAGGGGACCCTGAGTCTATACGCTACAGCCACTACGATGTGGTAAAAGAGGCTAAAGCTGTCTATTTTTTACTTGCGAGGCACAAGGGATGCGCTAAAACAAGTGTCGCCCTTATCGCGGGATTTCTTGTTCCTTTCGTCATCCCTTGACATCCATGTCTTACAACAGCTGTTCAGACAGCTTAATCATAACCAACAATGTCGAGAGGGCAAAACAACGTTCGACGTCACAATATTCGTCGTTGAAAAAGACCATTGAACCCTTGATCTTGGCAGTGATTGTCGCTATCGTGCCTGGGACCTGGGCTGGTCAACGGGGCCCGAGCGTCTGGAATGCAGGGCCAAACTATCAGGTTACGCAAACAGCAATAAACACGACAATCAACAAAGACCAACGATTCTAGCCCCCCACCCAGCGCAAGCCACGATTGGACCTCTCGTAGTTTCCGGCATCAAAGTTTCCACGCTTTCGTCGTATCTGCCTACAATCAAGCTTTTTGGGGCGCTTCTAGTCGCCGAGAGCGTTTGCTACACGACGCTACCCACCGAATGCTTCTTTGCTAAGCGAATTTCTCGAGGTCCAGGCGTTGAAAAGCTTCTGGCTTGGCCGTGCAGCATGCCATGTGAAAAGATATCGCATTTCTAGACTTTCTGGTTCTTTCAGCCCTGCTGCTTTGGGTTTGGACATCCCGGGGAACTGGAAGCTGGGGATTTCCAGATCAGAGTTATGGAGCTGAAGAGCAGATCATATCATGCATTTGTCGCACCACCTGCCTTGGCGGTAATTAAGCTCTTTGACCCTCTGGACCAAGGGCAAATGGGGAACGGGCCAGCGAAGTCTTGTTGGATCTAGTGAACTCTACATATCCCCTGTCATGAAGGGCTGAGCATGGATTCTTCGAACGAGTCTCCTTCCACTGAGGCGTCTAACATTAGATGCCGTCTAAACGATCGTTTTCATGTTAACTAACTCAGCCTAATGGTCTTTAAGCAATTACGAGATCTTGTCAGAAGGTTGTTGCGGAAGCATATGTATATGCTTAAACGGCAGATACAACGGGGACACGACCTACCCTATTTCAGACAGAGAATATCTGTAGTTTAAGTTCCATAAACCAAACAACAAGGTCTGAATTGTCTAGATAGATACAATCGCTCCAGGTAGAGATAATGAGACAAACCGTATAGTGTGATTGCATTTATTACAGGTTGTCGGCAGCGAATAAATTTGCAGCAAACGCGCTGGTTTCCGATGACATGATGGCAACAGACTAGTAAAATATAAAGATCAAATATTACCGCACTTCAGCTATTAAGATAAACTAAGTATATTGACAAAGCAGGTAGAAATAAGAGGAAAAAAGTCATCGACAGATTGCGTTACTATGAAAATGATGAAAATCAATGGAAAGGTCAAAAAGGAACATTCGACGTGGGCCTGATTCGAACAGACGCCCCCGAAGGGAATAGATTTCTAGTCTATCGCATTAGACCACTCTGCCACCACGCCTTTTCAGTTACGAGGGTGTGTTCTTACAAGGATTATATTGCAAATCTCCATTTCACCTCACCCGATGCACAAGCCCAGGCTTCGACTGCCGATATTCTCAAAATCATCTCCCTAGGCTTGGGCAATCTGTATTTTCGATTTGTAAATACGAAATTCCTCTTCCCTTGTTCCCACGTGCCATTATTCTGTATCACATTCGTCATCAGCAAAGTGGATCCAATTCCCAATCACCACGCTCTGATTCGCCCGCTCGTAACAAAACCCATTTTCTCCTCCCTCTACCAAAAACGCAAACTCAAAAGTTCGCCAAGGATTATTATTAACAACAAAAAATGCCCTCTCACGAAAATGAATACGAGATAAATAACCATTCCTCTACTGCGCGCTCTCATGCCGATTCTCCGTGGTACCCCTTGCAGTCTCGTATTCAAGATGTCATCGCCCCAGGCAGACTCATTATCGTCGGTGACGTACACGGCCATCTGTCCGAACTGAAGAAATTACTCAAAAAAGTCTCGTATAACAAGTCCAATGGCGACAAACTCATCTTTGTAGGGGATTTGATCAACAAGGGTCCTGATAGTCCGGGTGTTGTCCAGTTGGCCATTGAGTTTGGGGCTTGTGCGATAAGAGGAAATAATGAGGACAGGGTGCTTGCTGCGCATTCTGCTATCAAAAGGGGGGAGGATAAGAAGCTTGTTGAGAGGTTGAAGAGGCTGGCGCTTGAGGCGGAAAAGGAGAAGGAGGTCAAAGATGACGAAACGGCCGCAGCCGAGACGAAGGAGGATTTGAAGTCAATATCACCGGGCGACCTCAAACCTTACAGTTCGGAAAGCGACTTCACAACTGCCGCCAATCTTACGGATGAGCAAATTTCCTGGCTGGCCTCGCAGCCGCTGATTCTACGGATCAAACTACGAAAGGGAGCGACATCACCGCCCTGGAATTCTGGAACTCTGCTTATCGCGCACGGAGGTCTGGTTCCCTTACTTCCACTGGAAGAACAAGATCCATGGGCCGTCATGAATATGCGAGGATTGGTATACCAAGACCCAGAAGCTATAGCCACTGAGCCCATCCGAGCAGGTCTACTCAAGGGAGCCAAGAGTCGGACACGACGCTATGCAGCATACCACGATGTCACTGATGCCGATATAAAAGCCGAGTTGGAGAAATGGGCAGATGTTGTTAATAATGGCGAAGGCTTCAGTGGTGAGTACAAAGAGGGTGTTGTTGGATTTCCTCTCGAAACTCGCGAAGGCGATTGGTGGATTGATGCTTGGAATCGATGGCAGAACTCGATCGAGGATCCCGAGAAGCGCAGTATTGTCGTCTACGGCCATGATGCAAGAGTTGGAATACAGGTTGGTGCAGACTCGCCCAAGGTTGCGAGATATACCTTTGGTCTGGACTCTGGCTGTGTATATGGGAAGAGCTTGACGGCTATGGTCATTGATGTGAAGGGGGATGTTAATAAGGGGCTGTCGCATTCGATAGTCCAGGTTGATGCGATCAAGAAAGATGAAGAGAAAGAAGGAGAGGCGGTTTGATATCGCCATACAATTCATTATCTTCTAGAAGAAGATGCCATGAGACCTACAGATCTCCATCGCTGACAGCTGCTATTGCTGTTGTTATCCAGATTCTTAGATACGTCATACTCAAGCGCGAGTCAACTGATTCAAAGGTGACATGCTATTCGCTCGTAGCCTGCTGGGTTCGTATAAGTCCTCGTGTTTACTTATTCATGTGAAACATGTTGACCTTGATCGCTTTGGGTAAGCGTCATTGCTGCCAGGTATGATGCTCCGATTTTGGTCCGAGCTAAGCCATTTTCACGCCCTACGCAGAGCGTCACGCGCCATAAGCTACCAGCACTGATTGGACCGATGCTGTGTTGTCATTCGCGAATGTCACCAACTTATATAACAACGACGATCACGAAAAGAGATGGAAAGTCACGGAAAGGTTAAGATCTGTTGGAATTATTGGCCTCTTTTGCTAGATCGAGGTCGGGTCGACTCGAGTTGTCAATCGTCTTGCCTTGGTACATGTAAGCTCTCCAGCTTGTTGACGTTCAAGGTGCAATGCTTTGTCAACGATAAAACTTTGATAATCTTTGGATAGCTCCGATCGCGCTCGATACTCTGTAGTAAGCACGGAGGAAGGCAATGATCAATACTCCAGCTTCTCTAAAGGTCGTTGGCCTGAACCTGACCGCAGCCAAAGACGTGCATAAGGCAATACTTGGTGAGCTGCAGAATCAATGACTAGGTAATCGATCAGGATCGGACTGCTTTGGGAATAATTGCATACTCTTTGGTATCTAAAGATGGATGATGCCATTGTCTACTCATTTGCAGAGCTCATATCGACTCGTCGTGCTTCATCACCATCATTGTTGAGCGATGAGGAACGACGACTATAGTGAAACTGGGGAACTGCATATATAGAATCATTGACTGGATAATTGAATAAGCGGCTACTGAAGAAGCGAAAAGAATTAGCCGTCTTGCAGGTCCACGTGTTGTTCATTACTACGACAAAGGGCTTCAACGCCACGGGCCCTCAGCCCTGAGCTCGGTGAGTCAGGCCGTCTACGGAGAAAATAATGAAACTACAGCCCGTAGAAGCAAGCTCATACCGCTAAAGTGACGCATAGCTTTATCTTCGTTGGGAATTTGATGAGATAATCTTATCTATGACTCGTCATGTATGGAGAAGGTCTGTGCCGACGCGCATGAGTAATCACTCTAATATGGCAAACTATGGAGAAACAAAGTCGGGGAAATACTAGGATTGCGGCTGAAAAAAAGAAGAAGTAAATCCGCCTCTGACTGATCCGCGATGGAGACGTAGTATCGCATATTCGGTGTCACGAATTTTTCGGTCAAGGTGGGGGGTTAGTTTCTCACTCCGATTCCGGAAAGTCAACGACGCCTTTTTGTCATCAAGAAGGCGCCTCGATGACTGACTTTGCCTGGCCTCAACAACCATCGCCAAAACTACTATACCTAATAACTACAGGTGCTTACCCGCCGCAGGTAATTGCAAGGGGACATAGAGTCGAAAGCAATGGGGTCCAGTGCACCGAGACGGCCGCCGTCGGATGACGTTGATGGCGATAGTAAGCAGATTTTCATCTCGGGTTTGAGATCCGCTAATGCGTAACCCGATAGTCTTGACCTTCTCGGAACTCGATTTTGCAAGACTTGGCCTTGTGAATAGGACTGCTGATGGTAGAAACGCGCCGACTCAGGACCAGGGAGCTCAGCAATCGTATTTTCCGCCGCACAATGATGAGTTTTCGTTTGGCCATGAGCACCTCGATTTCACGCATGATTTGCTCAACTCCATGATCCCACCAGAACAACAAAGCGAATTTTGGCTTGATCCTGCATTGAGCCTGAATTCATGGCAAACACCCGTTGCGGCACAGACACCAACTGGGGGAAACATCTCGCCGTTGGCAACATCGGGTAATCGAGCGGGAACTCCGACAACGACATCCCCATTTGGAGTGCCTGGATTCGGTCAATCGTTTAACGGTTCTCCGATAGCTGAAGGTTCCCAACGCGGACTTCCACGGAAACGGAGCCATTATTTCCGTCGGCAGCCTCATCGCACGGGAAGTGATCCAATCTCAATACCTCGTCATAACCATCAACGCGATAGCACCTTAGATCCTATGCAAAGATGGCAGGAATCGCCCCCGGAAGCTGAAGCGGCGTCACTATCTGCCATTGCTGATGCGCTACAAAAAACACCATTGAGAACTCGCTCGTCCGCCGGGAGCCTGGGACGAAGCCGTGTCGGGAGTCGCGCAGGGTCAACGCATAGTCTTGGAAGTGCGACGAGCTGTTCTTCTGCGTCAGTGGGATCACCACAGTCCGCAACTCGAAAAGGTTCGCTGAAAGGTCGAGTCACCAAGTCAAAACGTTCTTCTACCGCCAAAGGCAAGGAAGCCCAGAACAGACGGTTTCCTTGTACGTTTTGCTGCGATAAGTTCAAGAGTAAGTATGACTGGGCCCGGCACGAAAAGTCCCTTCACCTCGACCTTGCAGGCTGGCGATGTGCGCCATTTGGAGGCGTAGTGGCATCCCCAGAAACAGGACGAAACCACTGTGCATATTGCAGTCAACTCGACCCAACGGCAGAACATCTCGAAACTCACAACCACGCTGGTTGTCAGAATGACGACAAACCTCCTGTCTTCAGCCGAAAGGATCATCTTACCCAGCACCTTCGACTCGTGCACCACGTGAAAACAGTCCCGGTTATAGATTCGTGGAAGGTCGAGGGCCCGCCTGTGAAATCGAGATGTGGAATCTGCGGTCTGCGAATGGAGACGTGGAAAGAACGAGTCGAGCACCTGGCGAAGCATTTTCGCAAGGGTGATACTATGGCTGATTGGAAGGGCGACCATGACTTTGAACCGCATATCAAAGCTCGAGTGACGAATGCGCTGTCACCTTATATGATCGAGGTCGAAGGGAAATGTCCCGTGCCCTTCTCAGCGACTGATCCAAGCTGTCGAGATCATCTTCTTCAGATTCGAGAGAACGTTGGAAGAACCACGGATTTTGTCGACGAGGGTCTGGGCAATCTGGACGCAGTGGAGGAAACTGTAGCGCGACCGCAACGCTCAATGACACAGGACAGCAGCTCCATGGCCTTCCCTGAGTTCCTGGTGCATCACCTGGGCAGATATGCGCAGCGACAGATGAGTCTCGGGGTCATCCCGACAGATGAGATGTTTCAGACTGAAGCGAGAAGGATTGTATACGATACCTCGGATCCATGGGATCAGACGCTAGCAGATAACAAAGACTGGCTTTCGTGTTTCAAAGAACATCATGTTAATGGTTCTTTAGGTAATTGAAGGTCTCTGGAAGAGGACATTCCTTGGAACGTTTATAGGTAGATTGGAAAACTGGTGTTTGTAGCCCTAGACTGGGCCTTAGATTGCGTTATACTTAAAAATTAGATAGTAATAAATGGGATTGATAATGTAGTTATATATGAACTTGTCCATCTTTACGCCTTATGTTTACTAGGGGTGTTCAATGTCAATCATAGAAGGCGTAGGGCGTAGGGCGTGTTTTCTAGAGCGAGGTTCGGCTTCATCACGCGTATCGCGACCAATGAAGCATGGAAGAACAAATACCCGGACCTGGCTTCTAACATACATGGTGTTGAACTGAAATATGGAAGAGCTCACTGGAGATCGATATATACTAAAGGAAAGGATCCACGCTGCTGAGAACCGAGAGGTGAAAGATGCTATTTATAGTGTCTAACCTAAATCGACAAATTTCCATGCCATGCATTGCACCAGTACCATAGACACGTGGAGATAAGCTGAAAGGCACCGTGAGAGTGACATTGCTATCTCCATGATGTTGCATGCATATCTCAAAACAGACCTCAACGCGAACTGATAAACCCCCCAGGCAAACAATCCGAGAGTGGCAACTCCGCCAGCCCCATCGCCTTGAAAGAGGTAATCCGAAGCGCCTCCGTCTCCATAATAAAAATGTGATCACACCGACTGAAAAGATTGTGCGAAAACTAGAGAGATAAGCTTAAATACCGAGCATTTTATTTTCTTTAGCTATGATTCCGTAGGTTTTATTGCAAGGTTGAATTACGAAGATGAAGGTGCCGTTGTATGCGAGCGCTGGTGTCGCAACCTCTTGTGTCGCGTTCCTTTTTGGGTATGTTTTCGAATACTGAAAGTGATGGGATTGATTGTCTGATTCTGTTCTTTAGAATGGATACTGGGAGTATTGGTCCCATTACCACCATGACTGCCTTTAAGGAAACTTTTGGTGACTTCTCTGCAACTATCCACGGCGTTATCGTCTCGACGATTCTCATCCCTGGGGCTTTGACGGCACTTATCGCAGGTGCTCTAGCCCATCGCTTCGGACAAGTGAGACTCATCGCCATAGGATCCATCATATTCGGTATCGGTGCTGCGATCGAATGTGGCGCCCCTTATCTCGGTGTCTTTATATTGGGCCGGCTCATCAAAGGAATGGGCGAGGGTCTCTTTCTCAGCAATGTTTACGTTCAAGTCTCAGAGATGTCTCCGTCGAGAGTGAGAGGCATCATGACCGCGCTTCCGCAGTTTTCTATCACTACTGGTATTGTAACGGGTTACTTCACCTGCTACGGGACATCGCGGCTTGGCAGCTCGTCTGTTACATGGCGTCTGCCTCTCGCCATCGTTGCATTCCTCGGTCTTCTTCTGTCGATGGTGGCTTTCATCGTCCCACCATCACCACGGTGGCTTCTCTCCAAGGGACGAATAGATGAAGCTCGAACGGTTTGCCGACAACTTGGAATCGACGAAGTCGAAGAGAAGGAGCTTCTTGCTCAAGCATATGATACCCCTGGTGGTTTAGATGGCGAGACATCGCTGTGGCAAGACATTCAACATACTTTCCGAGATTTCAGATGTGCATTCTCAGCGCCATACCGCGGCAGAACAGCTTTTGCTTGCTTTCTCATGGGTATGCAGCAGTTCAGTGGCATCGATGGAGTACTATACTATGCGCCCATTCTATTCACGCAAGCAGGTCTCAGTGGCGAGAAAGCCTCGTTCCTGGCATCTGGAATTTCTGCTGTTGTGATTCTCGCAGCAACTCTTCCTGCGACAATCTTCGCTGAACAGTGGGGTCGGCGAATGCAGAGTATCCTGGGGGGAGTTTTGATCGTCGGCTTGATGGTTATCATGGGATCACTGTATGCGTCCGGACAAGTTCATCCTGAGTACGGCGCAGGGAGATGGGTTGTCATCGTCTGCATCTACCTCTTCGCTATTGCTTTCAGCTTCACCTGGGCCATTGGTTTCCGGACGTGGGTTGTTGAAAGCATGCCGAGACGGACGAGAAGCAGTGCTTCAAGTCTTGCGCAAAGTTCAAACTGGGTGAGTGAAGCTCCAAGAACGGTGTCGTGATATTTACTAACATATTTGCCAGGCTGCCAACTATATCGTCGCTCTTGTTACTCCGGTGCTGCTTGACAAGTCCTCGTTTGGCGCATACTACCTCTTCGCCGGATGCAGTCTCGTCACAACGATAATGGTTATTCTGTTCATGAGTGAGACGAAAGGATATAGCTTGGAAGAGATTGAGATGAGACATGGGGAAATCACGGAGAGAAGAATCCCATTTAATCTTTGAGATATGCCAAATGAGGATGGTTTTTTCTTTTATATAGACAACTAGGCTACGAGAAAGACGATACAGCATATTAGGCAGATAGAGGCCATATGTTCCCTCGTGCTACATTAAAAGTGCACAAGTTTCACATTAGCGCTTCCTATTATAATTTATGGCTATGTTGGACGACAGAGTGATATAAGGTGTAGAGCAGTATATTATTCAATATGTATAGAAATTTCTAAAAAGTTTTAAAGAAACTTAAGATTTAGGATAATATAATATACATGGAAACTAAATACATCTCAGAGATGCCCTCACTATTATCGCGTAGTGTTTGCGATTCCCTCACCGAAGGTGGGCTTCACGGACTGAGGTCCTTAAGTGGCTTGCTCTTCTAGATTGCAAAGTTTCGCACTTAGACATTCTGTATTTGTTGCAGTGAACATTAGGAGATAGAATGACTAGTATTTAATATACCGTCCCCAGTGACTAGGCCTGGTGATGAGATTTCGTGTTTGTTGGTCTCGGAAAATAATGACAGTTGAAGAATCAGGGTGAATTCCAGCGAGTGACCAAGGCAACTTTGACTGTGGCTCGGTGATTAAACAATGCCCGGTATTCTGGAATGTCATGGTAATTGGTACATGAATCCCAGGTAAGAGAGAATAATTAAAACTGACTCTGGTGTTCAGGTCCGCACTGATTCGAGGGATTTGGTAGAGTGTCAGGGCCGAGACTGCACTGAATATAGTCAAAGAGAGGAAATTTATAGCAGTTTGACTTATTATTAAAAGGAGTTTTAAGGTGTAAGAACTTTGCTTTTCTTTCGTTTTCTCCTTCGTAACAACAAGCGTTCTAAATACAACTTCGTCAAACCCCCATTCAAAAAGAAATAACACGATATCCGACCAAGTTACTAACTCCAGTGCGGCAAGTATCTCTCTTGTACTTCTGGGGCATTAGTCTAATCATATCAGGAACCGAAACAAGAGCAATGTGCCTGGGTTTGGTCATGCTGTGCCTGTTCAACGTCTCCAATACCAGCATCGACCGCCGAATGCACGAATTGCAATACAACGCGGTGTACAAACTGCAGCATAGATAGGACAGCAGTTTAGCTGCAACTCGCCCGAGATGAAGAAATGTTAAGTTTGGTTTCTGTCCGGGGGGACGTGACGATCGATGCTTTGGAAAAGGGTCAAACCGATTGATTACCAGGATAAAGACTAGGGAAAGACAGAATTTTCAAAACAATTCTAAACAATTCTAAACAATTCTAAACAATACAGTGGCATTATGGCGGGGCGCGATAAAAAAGAACTCATCTAAATTCAAGAAAACTTGCATGTAACTGGTAGCTGTTTCCATTTCCTGTCATCCTGAAGTAACTTCCTGTCCTCTCCCATCCCTCCCGCTCTTGCCTGCCGTGGTTTTACCGTGCGGAAGACCACCCTCTATCCTCGCTGTGTTTCTCTCTTGGAAACTTGACCATTCAACTCTCGTATCTTACACATTCCTCAAAAGCCATCGCGCAATCGAAGCCACTTCTCAAATGCGAGGCTGCAACATCTCCCGCCCGTTCGCTTCACAAGGAACAACCTGGTTTGCTCACCATCTTGATCGCCTTCTCCGCCGCCACCACGCGCATCCTCCCCTTCTCTCGAGTACTGGACTTGTTACGAAGCACCTGAAAGGAGCTCCCTGACCACCCTTGCGGGGGGTTCAAGAGGTATGTCACTCTTGGAGCGGCTCTCCTCCATTCATTCATTCAACGATCAGATTAACTAACTCTTGTATTTTCTAGCCTCTTCGAAAAGTCAGTCCAACCTGTAACCTCATGATCCCACGACGTTTCCACATACTAAGCTTCTTGTTCAGGACACTGGAGCCGCCGATGTCAGTGTCAGCTCAAGATGGTTTGAAGGAGACAAGGAGAGAAGGTCCCTCGCGGACCAGCTGCAGGTGAGTTGATTGCATACCCACAGTCTTGGTGTACATCAAACCATAGATCAATCACTAATATTTTTTTCAGGCGCTGGAAACCCAGATCCAGGTTAGTATTTCCCTTCTGTATGCAACCGAGGACACCCACTGACATTCTGCGTAGCGAGACATCGAGACCGCTGCCGTAAGTGTTTATTCTATTGACAAAAGATGTGGCTGACAGCGCTTCTGGGTCAGAAATGGCAGCTAAAGGCCGATGTAGGCAATTGCAGCTATATTCTATCGTGAGTCTACTAATATATTACAACAGGAACTTGTGGCCAAGCAGGTCGCGTCCTCCTCGATTGAGGTGAGTGAATCGTCCAATCTGCTGAAGAAAGCTATACTAACAATGTCTAGGATCGTTTCACCGAAGCCCTCGTAAGTTATGATTCTTGCAACCACTTGAAAACAGATTTAGCTAACAGACTTGTAGCGAAAAAAGAGGGAGGAAGAGGCCAAGCCTGAGAAGACCAATCCCGAGGAGACCAACCCCGAGGAGACCAACCCCGAGGAGACCAACCCCGAGGAGACCAACCCCGAGGAGACCAACCCCGAGGAGACCAACCCCGAGGAGACCAACCCCGAGGATGAAAAATGTGGGCAATTCGACCAAAGTCTGCGGCCTCGCAGGCGTGCTCGTATGCCTGAAAAGTAATAGAATCAACAATACACAGCAATGGCTCATGGGGGGAGGGTTGACAAAGCCCCGGAGGGATGCGAAGACCGAAATTTAGGATGAGAAGAAATAAAATTTTCAAAGTTTAGGATCTGTGCATACTAAAGTCTCCTAAAGTTGTCTAAGCTGATGCTGCTCTTACCTAAAGCTAGCCTAAGACTTGTGTAACCTACTGAAGGATCGAGGTGGGATAATTTGACAGGATCAAGCGTCAATCAAAGCTAAACTCCGCGCACCCTGCCCTGCCCTGCACTGCACGTCAATGGTGGCTGTTTCCATTTGGTGTCATCCATCTCAAGGTAGGTAGGTAGCTCTCTCGACTCCTGCCCTCGCCTGCCTTGGTTTTGCCGCGGAAGACCACCTTCTTCTGCCTGCTCTCGTATTGTTTTCCATTTCTTTCATCACTCAACTCCCACGTCTTACTCGTTCCCAACCTCGCCTTACAAACCATCGCGCAAGGAATGCAAGCCACTTCAAACTGGAAGCCCCCGATCACATCTGCGAGGTGAGTCCCCTTTGTTCCCCTTGTCCTTCATACTCCTATCGAGAGTGTTGACTGATCGTTGATCGCAGTCCACGTAAGTTTCTGATATCCCCTCCGTTCCTCGTCTTGTCGCTGACACGCAGTTCGCACAGCGCTCTCTAAATAAAGCCCAACGGTGTAAGTTCAACTTGTCCTCCGTCCCATTTTTGACACTTCTGACTGATATGTCTTCATCTAGTCCTTTAAAACTTTCAAACTTGTAAGTTTCCCCTGGCTTGGTCCACCCCCAATTCCAAGCACTCTCGACTGACCAGTCATGCAGCAAACACATCAATACAGTAAGATCAGCTTACCACCTGAGTAACGACATAGCTGTGCATAGGATTGCTGACAGTCCTTCTAGATACCCAACAAACGATCTGTAAGTGTGAACGTCCCTTCCCTCCCAGCAATCCATTCATGACATGTGACTGCGATCATCAATTCATGGACACGATTGCTGACTACTTTCGTAGACTGTCGAGTTCAGCAAAGTGCCTCTGACAGTAAGTCATGAACAGCCGATGATTACATGGATCAATAGCTAATGTTTGTCTAGCAGCGCGTCACCTTCGTGTCTTCGGACACAAGGGTAAGCACATATCCCTTGTCCTCTAGCACTGCGTTTCATTAAACATCCTCGTCGCATACGCTTATATTCTTCAATGTCGTACACATGCTGACAACCTTTCTACAGTTTAGAAACGCAGTACGTACCGCACCACTCCTTCATCGGCCGAACACATCAAGATCTTGGAGGGCATGGGTTTCTGACAGAGAGGTGATTAGTCTTCAAGTTCAACTGGCTCGGGGGCCTCCGCGGCCACCCTCGTAAGTATACTCTTCTTCTGTTTGGGTATTGAATTTGTTCTGATCATCGTGATAGGATAGCCTACCCTTACCTCCCCTGCGGGGGTTAAAAAAGTATGTCACTCTTAGTATGGGCTCTATTACATCTCAAACATCGTATGTACCACTCCTTCATCGACCAAACACATCAAGATCTTCCGAGGAATGAGTTTCTAATAGGAAGTGATTAGTCCAACTCCTCCGGTGCGTCGACGGCCGCGACCGCGGGCCAAAGTCTGCAAATCGCTGCGTTCAGGTTTACACGACAACTGCATATATGATTAGGGGGTCAATGTTCAAGGGCAAGGTGGAAATGGTACAGGCCAAGAAGACAACTGCGAGGATCAGCATTTGGGATAAAAGAATAAACTCGTCAAACTTTAGGGTTCTCTCATCCTAAACTCCTCAGAAGCTGGTCTAAACTGCTGCGGTTCTCCCCTAAGGCTGGTCTAAAGTCTGCGTAAAGTGGGGAGTAGAGTCTCGTGTTCTTGCATGCATCAAGGGTGACTACCTAGGTGGGAGGACCAAATGAACAGATAAACTTGTATATTCAGGCTTTGCCGTACCGCCCCCATCTTCGTAGATCTATATCCAATTACATTCTCTATTTATACACCCGACTCCCATGTATTGATCTCCAAACTGTAGACATGGGGAATTGAAACGCCGATCGACTGTAAAGCACAAAACTCCAGCACCAAAATAAAGGAACCGTCTACCAAGGCTTTCCGTTTTGCTTGATCAGATCGTCCTCGGAAGTCTTGAAAGCCTCCGACTCCTTGAGGAACTGCTTGTGGAAGGTCTCGAGGAGAACACCAGGGAAGACGGCTCCGACGGCCTGGACGAGACGATCCTCCTTGCCGATCCAAACGTGCTTGATGAACTTTCCGTCGCAGCCTGAGTTGCTCTCAGGGAAGCCGTTGGCCTCGGTACAAGGCAGGGACAGAATCTCATCTGGATACTCGTATCGGATGAACGTGCCGAAGCCGCCCTGGTCGGTCGGTTGCCAACCCTTTCGGTTGCGGAATTCGGTGCAGCCGGGGAACTTGCCGCCGTCGTTGGCACAGTCATCCCACTCCTTGAAGATCTCGTATGTCTTCTTCTTGTTCTGCATGATCATGAAACCAGTGTTCAGGAACAGGTTTCCTCGTCGGTCGCGGTTATGTTGGGTGTCAGGATCGTAGGGCAGGGCGAGGGAGTTGTTCTGGGGGGAAATGCTCCAGTAGTTCATGAGCCACTCGAGGGGGAGGTCGAGACGATTGAAGAGAGCGTCGGAGTCGATGAAGACACAGACGTCGTGCTTCTTGAGAACTTGTGAGAGGACGGAGGGCTTCTTCCATGAATCGCGACGGTCGGGGTAGCCGTTGATCTTGATGTGGTAGTACTGGTATCCGTGGATCTTGGCTATTGAGACATTAGTACATGGCGAGCGCTGGGGAGGGCAAGATAAGCGAAGGACGTACAGTAAACCCAGTGGTTCAGTGTTCCACCGGATGGGCCGTGGACTTCTCGGCTCTTGTTCCACGTCATTTCGTCGGACCAGAGCTGGCCAGGCTTATCGAAGCGACGACTCTCGAGGTCGATGATGCAGAGCTTCTTGCCGAGGGGCTTGGTCCAGATGGGCTTGTCGGAGGGAAGCTTGGAGGGCCAGTGGCCGTAGGGGTAGTATTCGGGGTCGTTGACCTTTACGGCGGGCTTGATCCATTGCTCGGGTGTGAAGGCGTCGAGGTTAGGACCGGTGGGGGCTTCGGGAATGGCGGGAGCTTCAGGTGTTTCCTCGACTTCGGTTTCGGGGATGAACTCTTCTTCACTCTCGGGGTCCTGGTCATGTTCATGTTCATGTTCGTGGTCGTGCGCTTCCTCATGCTCGTGCTCGTGGTCATGCTCCTGCGCCTTCTCCTGCTCAGCGGCGGGCGAAGCGGCGGGTGAAGCAGCGGGAGTAGGAGAGGCATTCGCAGCCTGCTCCTCAGCCTCAGCAATCTCCTCAGGATCGCTAGGCTCCTCCGCAGGATCAGCCTCAGGCTTATCAGGCGTAACAGCATGGTGATGCTCCTCAGGTTTCGGCGTCTCAGCTACGACCTCAACAGCGGGTGTCGCGCCAACCTCTTCATCTTCGCCGGGTACGAAAGTCGGGGCGGCAGCGGCGGCTTCTTTCTCGGGGACAAAAGGCGCGGGCTCGTCGCTGTTGGAAAATTGTCAGATAAAAGTTTATCGCTGCGAAAAAGAGGGGGAAATGCTTACACTCCGCTCTTTACGGCTGCTGTTGACTCGGAGGGAGTCTTGAGGTGGAAATGTGCGAGACCGAGAAATATGGTGACGAAAACGACGGCGGCCAAGAGCACGGCTCTGTTTGACCTTGGAACGGTCATTTTCTGGCGATCGGGACGACGACTGATTCGCTGTGTGATGGGATGATAAAAAAAAGAACGTAAGAAAAGAGTGTTGGGAAGCAAGCCAGAAGAAAAATAAAAAATAAAGCAAGACAAGAAGAGTGACAGACAGCTGAGCTGAGAGAGGGGGGAATAAAGGAACTGACAACAGACCCCTGACTCTCTTTTAACTGGAGCCCAGGGGGTTCTTATTCTAGATACAGTATCATTTTTTGCTCTCCCTACCGTAGCGTTGCTTGTCTCAGTACAGGTAGCGCTTCATAACGGTTGGTCAAGGCTTGACGCCTCGTTGATCCACTGTAATCAATCTGCGACGACGCCTGAGAAAAAGGGGACCATGAGGCCACGGTAGTTGAGAAACAACCTTGCTGTGTTGTTTCTGATGAAGGGTTATTCCGCCGACTAGATTCATGGAATAGAAGATTGTCTTCATAAGGTTATTATTAGAGTCGTGATTGATGGTGATACTGTACTGGGCACTGTAGGTTGCACGCGATGCGGGGGTGCTTACGCTTACTTTTTGGTGTTGGTGTTGGTCCCTTTAACGGATCCTGTTCCGCCAAGCAATTTCTTACCAAGATCTCGTCACTCTTCCAGTTTCTTTCTCGAAGCGCATCAGTTCTTTCAAGGGCTCTGCCATCAATTGCAGCGCCTGTTGGGCCTGAGAAGCCGGCAAGCTCGCACATTCTCACGTTATTGCCATCCATCCAGTGCTTGATCACGCTTCGCTCATCTAAACTTTGAACGTTGCAGGGCTGTAACTCTGTTTTTCTCCTCCCGAAACTGCCGTCGCTAGCATCAGACTCAACGGTCGGGCGCCACCAAACCAACCCAACCTCTGCCTCAACGACGCCCCTCCAATGTCCACTGCCGTCGCAAAATGAAGCTTCAATATTCAATCACTGAATAGGAGAAACATTCTCTTCTCTAGATTATTTTATCTCAATTCGAGCTGCAAAAGAGGGGCTCTTTGTTACTGCACGATTCCTCAGCTGAAGCTAAAGACGCCACTTCAAACGGGTTTTAATTGGATGGCTGCTGAGCTCCGCCCCCTTGCTTTGGCGATGATGCTTATGACCGGTTTTCATTCCGTACTGTGGGAATACTCCCTGCAGAGTACTCTGGGCCTTGCTTATTTCGGCATTGTGAACTCCCTATCTGTATGCTCCAGGCGTGAAGCAACTGCTGCTCTGCTTGTTCAGTGATCGCCCCGATAGGCTGCTCCGATAACCAAGTCCCGATAACCCCCTGGGCTAGCCCTGTCTCGCTTTGTCCTTCAGATTCTGACCCCTGTCACCTGGAAACCCGCTCTGTCAGTAGCGCTCTCAACCACCAATCAGCGTCCGTGAATCTGTTCCACACTAAGCTATCGATGTTTTGAGCCATGGTCTCTCCACGCTATCGATTTGTTTCAACTCCTTTTGTCACGCTATTGAAGCTATCGTCAGTTTTTGCGGCGTTGGCTCGGGGGCAATTAATTTTCGTACAAATCTTGTGGCTCGTTAGGTTCAGGTACTAGCACCTGTCAGGCGCCGATATCCGTAATGCCAGTGTCTCGGCTAGCCAGGTATAGGGTATGACAATTTCGGCACTTCATTTCTCACCAACTTTCTTCATCATGGTCAATACTCGTGCGAACCCAGCTGTGACTGAGTCACACATGTTCTACATAAACGTGGCTTACTCCCGAGTGTATTAACCATCACTTTCATGTTCATTATCCGGACTATTGAAGCAATTGCGTACGAAGACTCATCTTCAAGAACACACAAAGTCATTAGAAACCTATCCTACTCGTAAAAAAGTCATTGATGCTTGCCCATTTCAATAGATAATAAGCATCACTAAGATTTGATACCTAAAGAGTCTCGATTCTTCATATACGCATTTCCCATTCGTCGTTGGGAGAGATCATGATGGATGCACAAGAGTATAAACAGGTTCGTAATACGTCGGTGAAGCAAGCATCAAACATTTGGTCATGTGATAAGTTAGTAAAAGTTTAAACCCCTATTGCCAAAGATTTTGACCATAAATAATTAAGAAATTCTGAAAATATACTACAAAGCTACTTGCTTATGTGATTTATGCCATAGATCTTATAGTAAACCCTCATCATCAAGATGAGATGCTCAACCCGTTCGCAAGTCATCATGTAGAGGATCTGTGTCTCCTCTCGGGGCAATATTGACACTGGCCTGAGCCCATCTCCTTCACATAGGGCTTAAATGCTACCCTGCTTGCTAACTCAATTTCAGCCACTCGGCACCAGCGCCGGAGATACTTGAATGCCGGCGATGGGAGAGAGCTCACAGTCACAACGACCTTTCGGAAATAAAGAGCAAAACGTCTTCTGCCAAGTTTCCGAGGGAGCCGCATGAGAGAAAAGGTCTTCATAAGAGATCAGCAAACGGTACCATGTAGTAAGTCAGTGGCATGCTATTCACCGGGTCTGCCTCTTTTGCAAGATCGCAAGTTGCCCCAAGGCATTCTATTCTTACAGACTTGTCAGCACGAACTCGCGACGAGCGTGAGATAACTCTGCCCTGGGGCTTAACCACAAACCGGAGGCATTATCGCAACAACTCCAGTACGACGATCTCTGAAGTTGGGTTGAAGCCGATGTACTTGGTCATCAGAGATGGCTGAATTGGGTGTTGCAAGTCGTTGAGATGAAAGCATTGGTGCTGGTCGACTTGATCAGCAAGAAGGATGGGGTTCTTTTCCCCACCTTTCTTGTACAGGGACTACTCCGATATAAACGTGTATATACTCGAAGCAGAAACACTAATTGTCATCACTATGTTAGCGAAGATTCCATAGCGATATCAGGTATGGACAAATTTATACAGCGTCGAGGATAGTTGGATCTCTACGACTCCCTTTGCCAGTAACAGTCTCTAATCCCTATTCCAGGATATTGAGCTGAGTGACAGGAGAGCTCTATAAGGTCTCATGTAGTTGTGGAAGACTGTGAATGGGAGAAGCTAGAAACTCCTTTCTAACTTCGTCTCGATGCCCCGGGGAAAGAATTTCTGAAACCTAATGGAGCCAAGGGATACATGTCTACTCCTAGTAGGCCTCAAGGTCTATGACCAGGCGTCCATGCATCACCCATGGGTATGCTCTAGAGAGTAAGAGAACACGTTTTGCGCCTCGTCCTGAATGAAGGCATACCTCCCACACTTCTGATTCCTGAAACCGACGTCTATCTCCTCTTGACACTCTGTTGCAGAAATAATGGAATGAGCCTTCCAAGCTGTCCCAACACAGGAACATATAACAGAGATTGTTCCCCTGCTGACTCGGGCTTCTATGAAGCAGGCAGAGTACACGAGATCTTGTAGAATAACATTCACGATAAACCTAGCTCGACTTCTGTATTACCAATTTATGATGGTAGAGAGAAATCTACCTACCGGAATGTTTGACAGATGATAGGAAGCCTTAAAAAGGGGAAGGGGCAGAATGGGTAGGAGGGAAACAGGAACTAACAGACCTTATAATACTGCATGAGAGCGTCCCAGGATCCGAAATTCGGAAAGGTTAATACAGAATTATCGTTTCGAGTTAAATGCAAGTTAATCATTTATCTGGGACCTGGTCTGATGACTCTGATCCCTCGTAAAAATCCTACATAGTGATAGCCACTTTTGAACAGTCTGAAACAAGAGCTTTTTCAAGGCTGCGTTTCGCATTGCCATCCTCATTATTTAAAGCTCGTGTTTCCCATATAAACGAAACATGCTAGGGATCGTAACGCACCATTTACAAGTCCAAGCTTTGGTACGCCTGGCAAACTCAATAATTATCTGGCATATAAACTGGGATAGACGTCCAAAATGCCGTGGAAACTCCCCATACTCCGACGTAATTCACAATGATGTTCAAGGCGTCTTTATTGTCGGCAATATTGCCTTCAACGATAGCAGCTGCAACGACATGCAAGCTACCAAGAACCGATGCCCACTTTAGTGTTGGACATGGGTTTCAGGACGGCTGTATTTCTGGAACTGGTACGATCCAGGGTTACATGATCTTTGTCGATTTTTCCGATGCTCAGTCACCAGCCTCTAAATCCGTCAAAGAGCTTCGCGATCTTCCTGTACCGGACGCAGCAAAATGGTACCAGACAGCCAGCTACGGCCAGCTTGAACTCAATATTACAGCCGATACTACCAAGTTCTACCGCATGCCCAAATCAGCAGCATCCTACAAATGGGAAGAGGGTTTTAGCGCTGAACAGCATCTGTCTTATATCCAAGATGCTCTCGACGCGTATACAAACAACGGGGCGAGAGCACCACCCGCCGAGACGGACATCCTGTACATCGCGACAACACGCAACAGCGACAAGATGACCCGATCACTCGGATCCAGCTTCAGCGTGTCTACACGGAACGGGAAACTCGTCTCCAGAAGAGCTGTCACTTTCGGCGCCAATCCCTACATCTCGTGGGGCTATAAGGCGGTCAATCACGAGACGGGACACTCGATGTGTTTGCCCGACTACTACCCTAATACACCGGATCTGCCGACTGGCTACTACACTGGAGGATGGAGTATCATGGGAAATGTGGGAGGAGTAGCGCCTGATTTCTTTGCTTGGGATAAATGGAGACTTGGATGGTTGGCGGATGAAACTATCGACTGCGTTCTTGAACGTGGTACGACAAAGCATACGTTGACTCCTGTTGAGATTGAAGGCGGTGTCAAGGCTGTTGTCGTTGCGAAGAACGACACTTCTGCTTTGGTTGTCGAAGCTCGTGTTGCGAAGGGCGTTGATGGGGGTATTTGCGCACCGGGAGTTCTTTTGTATACCGTCGATACAACGCTAGCCACGTCGGAGGGTTCAATCAAGGTCTTGGATGCAACGCCCGGATCGAACGGCTGCGGGGATGACAATGGCGCGGAACCGTTGAACGACGGGACTTTGTCGATGGATGGGAAGAAGTCGTTTGAGGCCTCGGGATGGGGAGTCAAGGTCACGTTGATCGATGACAAAAATGACCAGTTCAATATCGAGGTTCAATATTCTTAGGCTCGTTTAGCTAGAGTTACATTGCATACGAGAATTTGGGGAGAAATACACATCATTTATTGGCTGTACTATCTTGACCTGCGGAATAGATGACATTCGTTACCCACGAGTCGTGAACACCGACGGGATTTACGATCATGACTGGCTATATTCATGACGAGGGTAGTATCGGCCAAGCCAAGTCTCCCCCCCTCGGCCAATTCCAGGTCCATGGTTCCATCACTAGTGGTCCAGCTGCCAATTACAGTCCGATCACAAGAACCTTAACGGCCCGTTTGTGGTTCCCCATCGATATATCCGGGGTTTCAAGTCTCCCGATGTTTTGCCATCAAAGGTCCCCGCATGCATTGTTTATTTGCGATTCCCCATGGGGAATACTCTTGCGTGCATCATTCGACTTGCGATTCAGACGAAAAGGGCGGACGGCAGTTGACCTCGGCAAGCGTGAATACTCGGAATTGTGGTCGAAATAGGGAATGGGCATGGTTGTAGCGTGGTATCCCTGGTTGATAATATACGTGATGCATTGAGAGGTTTTGATGGATTTTATGGGAATTGTTCCGCATGACGTTTCTGTTCTCCGCTTAATGGCACTCTAGCCGGAGCTTTGGTCAATAGGTTGACCAAGACCTTGATTTTGGCAAGACTGTCGGAATAATAAATAATGTCGAGTTCCACTAGCAAGATGGTTCTGAGACTCGAGAAGTGTCACGCCAAGCCTTCTTTTCACTATGCTTTCTCTCTTGAAACTGGCCACTGCGGTCGCCCTTCTCACTGAAGGCGTTCTTGGACGACAAGCACCTTCTGTGCGAGTCAAGAACGGTACTCTTCAGGGCAAATATGTCGCTGGATTAGATCAAGATCTCTTCCTCGGTGTTCCCTTTGCTCAACCTCCTGTCGGCCAACTTCGTCTTCAGAATCCTCAGCCTTTGAACGAGACGTTCAAGGTCAAGAAGGTTACCAAGTATGCTGATTCTTGTGTCGGCTATGGAGTGAGTCTCCCCTCTCATGATCGTATGAAATCTCTGACATTGTGTAGAATAGCGCTGATCAAGGTCCTGCGACCTTCAGCGAGGACTGTTTGACTCTTAACATCGTGAAGCCCGCTATGTCCAAGGGCAGTAAGAAGGAGAAACTCCCGGTTGGTGTCTTTATCCACGGTGGAGGCTGGACCATGGACTTTAGCGCCAACGGTGTTTACAACATGAGCTTCATGGTGGAGGAGTCTGTCAAGATGGGCAAGCCCTTCATCGGAGTTTCCGTCGACTGTAAGTGACTACCTTATACCAATTAGACCTGTGGCTAATGATCAGCAGACAGACTTTCTTTCTGGGGATTCATGGCTAGCAAGGACATCTTCGACGCCGGAGTCGCCAACCTTGGCTTGAAGGACCAGCGTATTGCTCTGCACTGGGTCAAGGAGAACATCGCTGCCTTCGGTGGGGACCCTTCAAAGGTTACCATCTTCGGTGAGAGTGCCGGTGGTGGTAACGTCGGCTACCAAGCCATGGCGTACGGAGGCGTTGACGAGGGGCTATTCCGTGGTATCATCGCCGAATCTGGAGCTGACGGCACTGACATGAAGAACTACACTGGACCACAGCAGCGCTACGACACTATTGTCAAGGCAGTCGGATGCGACAAGGAATCCGATAAGCTTGCCTGTCTCCGCGAAGTCCCCTTCGACAAGCTCAACGCCACGAGCACCAAGATCCAGGGCAGCTTCTACCCCGTTGTTGACGATGACTTTGTCCCCGACTATCCCTCCAAGCTTCTTGCCGATGGAAACTTCACCAAGGTGCCTCTCGTGGCTGGAACTAATGCTGATGAGGGTAGCTTCTTCGGCCTGCCTGGCGTTGACTCTACTGAAGAGGCTGTTTCTAAACTTCGAGCCACTGGACTTGATGCTGATACCATTGATACACTCTTGGCTTTGTATCCCAACATCGACGCTCTTGGAATTCCATCGGGTTACCGTTACAAGTCAAGCGATCCTGTCAAGAAGCAGTACAAGAGATGGGCTGCTTTGCAGGGCGACCAGCTCTTCATGTCGTGGAGACGTGCGCGAACTGATGCTTGGTATAAGCATAACGTGACTTCATATGCGTACCTGTTCGAGTCCCCTAATACCAACATGCGTGAGTATATCCCTCATACACTTGATATGATTCGTTTTTGCTGACATGGACTGCAGCCGACTACATCGGAACTCCTCACTTTGTTGAGGTCGCTTACGTCTTCTATAACTTACTCGGCCAAGGCTACAGCAAGGGTCAAGGCCCTCTTGTGAACGCATCAAAGGAGGTTCTCGACCTCGCTAAGCTTGTGAGCCATATGTGGATCAGCTTCATCACCGAGCTCAACCCCAACGAACACGGAAGTACGTTTTTCATGTTCCCTACGTGCACGGTATCAAACTAACCTCTGTAGTTTCCGGTGTTCCCGAGTGGCCTGTTTTCAACAATGGCGGTGGATACGGCGAGCATTTCTACTTCAACCCCAATGGATCGATGGCTCAGCCTGATACTCTGCGACTGGCTGGTACTACATTCATGAACTCGGTTTCTGCTGACCAGTATGGAAGATAAACTTGAAAGAACTCTCTTTTCCTTTCTTCACTTATATAGTTGTTTCGGGTACAAATCTTGACATAGTATCAATATCGGAATATTTTCACAAGCGCTATATCCGCAGTGACATTCCGCCGCGGCAAGATCTTAACGGCAAAGGCACGGTTCGAAGAGAGGTCGTTTTCCATTTATTTAAAGTTCAAGGCTGCATTAATGGATGTTACATTGAAGACTATTGAAAGCATGTCCAAAGCCAACCAACAAGATACCCTGGGCGTGCACTAACCAATGACGAATTGAGTTCATACCAGGGGCTCACCACGAGCTATTGCTACCTAGTCGCGGCGTGGCGCTGATTAAGACGATGAGATGCGGGAGGATCATCCTAGCCTGGAGCATAAATCGTACGACTCTGCATGGTCAAATGTAGTAATTGTGTGCGAATTGCGCAGTTTCTCGTGTTGGTCTATGGACATTTAGTTAGTCCATTTATACCGTGGCTTAAAACTACACGCGGCCACGAGAATTATTGTTGGTTAACAAAGGACGGCCTAAGTTTGTGCCAACAGGGTATTGATGCACGCTTTGACAAGATCCTTGCCATGACAACAAATCAAAGAACCTTCTCAAGATTGTTGGTCGAGACTCAAGGAAGTACGGTGTTTTTTCTCAAACGACGTTACATACGGAGTACATCTCGATTATACGCGCCGTGCCGGACCATGTGTTGGCATGCAGCTAGTTTACTTCAACAGATCCGGTCCAACCCTAGACCCCTGCATCACCTCTTCTCTGCAGTCAAGGCCCACCGTGGCATGAGGCTTGAAAAATGCTGTAGGATCGGTGGAATGTGTTCCGAGCTTGACTTGCGTATGTCGTCCACCGAGGCGAGACGGGACGGCGTTTGGTACGCATGATACACGTTGACATGAACATGTAATCACCTGATATTCATGTAGGGGTACGAGATGGGAGTGGATGTACCAATGCTGGAGCCTGGCACCAAAAAATAATTGGCAAAAGTGCAGAAGCGCTGACTGTGTACGGAGTACACAAATGTTAAAGGTTGATAACCTCAGTGCCGAGCCTGAGAATGTGAGAACTGAGCAGTGAGATTCGACTGAGGCCAGCCAGGCTGGACAACTGATAATAAATGATCGACAATATCATCAACTGACAGCAAAGCTTGGCAGCGCGGGATCGCCCAAGAGAATACAGGCATATACCGCGCACCAATGATATCCCTCAACAGAAGCATACACTTTGAACGTTAACTATCATCACCACGTCATGCATATACTGCCATTTTGCAAAAGGACCAACATGTACAGTTACCTAGGCCCCCATTCTGGCTTCCTCTTCTCCAAGAACGCCTTGACACCCTCTCGCTTATCCCCCGTCCCAAACGCAAAGTAATACAAACTCCTCTCAAACTCATGATCGGCCCCCAAACTATCAGCTATGATGAACACGTTAGTCAACGTGGCACACATACTACATGATGACCACTTACATCTACAAATAGCCTCCTTAGCCAAGCCCAGCGCCGTGGGGCTCAGGGCCGCAAGCGTCGATGCATGATCCTTCACAACGTGCTCGAGGACTTTGCCGCTCTCATACAGCTGCGCGACAAGGCCCACGGACCGGGCCTCTTCCGCTGATATGGGCTGGCCAAGGAGGATCATCTGCATGGCCTGTATCACGCATGTCAGCACAGGGTAACACGAGGCTTTGGGGGGGGGGGGAATACCTTGTACTTTCCCACGGCGTTGGTCAGACGCTGTGTACCGCCAGCGCCAGGGATGAGACCAATCTTGACTTCTGGAAGACCGAAGCGGCTTCCGTCCGCGGAAAAGATCAGGTCACACTGTGAGACGTCAGCAAACACACGGGTTCCGTCCATGGAAAGGAAGGGAAAAAAGCTCAACTCACCATGAGAGCAAGCTCAAAACCCCCTCCGAGCTGTCAATCCCCAGCAAAAGTATCGTCAGTCTAACCTCAACCAACACCTCGGGTAGGTAGTCAAAAGAACTAAACTCACCGCCATTCCCTCAACAGCAGCTATCAAGGGCTTGCGCACGGCCTGCATCCCCGAGCAAAGGTCCGCCAGATAGCGGCAGCCCCGCGCGTCTTCCGCATCGAGCCGCGAGATCTCCCCGATATCAGCTCCCGCTAAAAAGAATCATTGGTACGTCAGTTCCAGTTCAGCTTAGCCCTACCACTAACTTGGAGTGCGACAAGTGCCGGGGGCTCTATACCCCTGTGGCGTGTGGATTCGCCCATGGGTACGGAGTATGGGTATGGGTTGGACATGGTACAGTACCGCAAAAGAAAGAAGAGCTGCCAGTGATGACAATGACTCGCACGCCATCGTCCCTGGACGCCGTGTTCAGCTGTTCCAGAAACACGGTAATGAGCTCCTGCGAGAGGGCGTTTCGCTTGGAGGGTCTGTTTAACGCGAGGACGCGTACACCGTCTGCAGGCGTCGACGCAAGCACCAATTGCTCCTCCATGACCAGATCGATATCGAGGACAGAATCGTAAGAGAGAGAGAGAAGAAAAAGTGTAGCCGAAAGCACTGCACTTGGCAAGATTGACCGTCTTGTCGGGTTCGGGTTGCGTTGGATCAAATAGTTCGGGTACGTCAAAAACGCGAGGTTAGCCGCGTCGATCACTCAATCGATAGTGGGGGGTGTCTTTGATTCAACTGAGACATGGCTGGGGTCAACCCAGCAAGCAGCAAAAGCTGCTGCAGCCTGTACGGCGCTGCGCTGCAGAGAGTGAGACACTGCAGATTTTTGGTGTTGGCTGAGGCATTTTGAAAGGGCGGTGGTTGGGGACTAATTCCACGTCGGGAAGTATTGCTGAAAATCTCATAGTGTGCTGTTTCTCGTGTCGATCTTGGTGTCTGTCATTCCGTTGGCTTGGTCCGAGTGTCGAGCCGTTCGCATGCTTAGCTCTTAGACCCGATGATCGTTTTGTTGAGTAAGATTTGACTGATAGATATCGGTGAGTCTGCAAAAACCTGTTCAAATAACACAAATACTTGTTTTGCTTTATATTTTATACGATATGGGTGATGAGTAAGATATCCGTCATTTAGGCTTATATTGCATAACCTCATTCGAGAATTGCGGCACAGCTTACAGCCCAACTCCACCTCATATCATCTCGTCTCGGCTCATGTGAGATTTTGCAGATGCCGAACTCAGATCCTGCAGCTCCCGCAGAACCCGCGTGCTAAAGATGTCTTGGCCAACCCTTGTATCCACAGCCACGCAACAGAGCCATGACCATAGCCAGGGCAGATCCCTCTCTACATGCGGGCCTGCGGGCCTACGGTACGTAAGTAGGTATTTCTGCTGTACCTACCTACAGGGGTACGCACGCAGACCACATCACACGCCTCGTTGTTCTTTTCGGTCAAAGACCTCGATGAGTTCAGGTACATTACCAACTTACCCCGACTGGGACCAACGGACCCAGAGCAAAATCAGAGTCTTGCCCCATCTGTCATGTGCGTATACCTGTTGAGCTGTCCCTCTTTTTCGACGCTATCTGGGAACTACATGCCTTAGCTTGGCAGATGGTTTCTTGTTTACCAACAGATTTTTACCGTATTAGGTCGACTCCGGAGTTTCGAAAGGCGGATCCTTTCTTGTAACTCGATAGAGGAAAAAAAGACGCATCCTGGGGGCGGTGGGGGGGCGTACTCGCTCCGAGGTGCAACTTGAAAGGGCAGCTGACTGGTTGACGATCCATCGGTTGCTGGTGTTGGTTCTATCCTGCCAAGCATGACGAGAAGGCTGGGTAGGATTAGGAAAAAAGCGGGAGAAGGGCTTTGGCTCTATTTAAGAACAGACCTTCTTTTTGTGTGTGGAGAGATGTTTCTTATGCAACTCCTTAATTTCAAATCTTTGATGCACAATCTCCCGCCATCCCCTACTCAATCTATTTGAGTTTATTTTCTATTTGGAATTGTACGACGATCCTCATTTTATCTTGCACACGCCTCCAGATCTTAGCTGCCATGGCATCATCTGTGCTTGACGTCTCATCCCCGCGGGGAGCTGCCGTGCCAATCTCGTTTACACGAGGTACATGCAGTAGACCTAGCTTCTCAACTATCACAGAGGCATTCTTCCACTATGCCACCACACAGCCTTCGGCAACTGCGGCACGAGATCTCTCTGCCGAGCCAGCTGTTGAGATAAGCTATGGTGAGCTTGCTGAACGAAGCATCCGGTTGGCGCAACGGTTACGAAGTCTGGGCGTCATGCCGGGACATCGTGTGCCGCTTGTTGTCAAGCGTGGTGTTGGTATGTTGGTTGGTATACTTTCTATCTTGTCTTGTGGAGCTCAGTATGTTCCTCTTGATGGAGGCGTAGTGGCAGATGAGACCTTGCGGTTTGTGTTACGGCAGACCGGAGGAAGGATAGCTTTGTCTTCAAAGGCTACGGCACATCGTATCTCGAACACGGATGTAACAGATGTTGTCATTATTGAGGATGAAGGCATCAGTAATCAAAGCATCGAAGACTTTACTCCAGTGAGTAAGGCTGAGGATGGCTGCTACGTGATATATACATCAGGTAAGTTGATATATCTTCACTACACTTCATAGCCCTAACAAGTTATAGGCACAACAGGTACACCAAAAGGAGTCGACATCACTCACAACAATGTAACAAACTTGTTATGCCAAGCACCAGGCAACCTGGGTATTGGTCCAGGAACATGTGTTGGCCAAGTGTTGAACGTCAGCTTTGATATGGGTAAGTGAACAATCAGTTCAAAGACAAAACACCATGCTGACATACCATTTGAAGCTGCTTGGGAGACTCTTGGTTGTCTATCAAATGGTGGAACCTTGGTCATGCGGGGCTCTGACTGGTCAAAGGCCCTAAAACAAGTGAGTTTCCTATGTCCAAGTATTGAGCTAGTCACTAACTATTTTAGATTGACGTCCTTATCTGCACTCCAAGTATCCTGTCAAAGTACAACCCACAGGACTTCCCAAGATTGAAGACCGTTGCCACAGCAGGAGAACCTAGCTCTCAACAGTCAGTACCCTCCTTTCACTTCCAAATGAATTTCAACTAACCCCTCTAGACTCGCTGACTTATGGGCATCGCATGTCTCATACTTCAACTGCTATGGCCCAACAGAAACCACCATCGTCAACACCATGCACCAGCACCAAACAGGCCAGCCTCTCTCCATCGGTAGACCAACACCAGGAAATAACGTTTATATCCTAGACGAGTTTCTTGTTCCAGTGCCTGTTGGAGAAGTTGGTAATGTTTGGGCTGGTGGTGCAGGTGTGGCTCGTGGCTATGTCGACTTGCCAGACAAGACAACTGAGAGGTTCAGAGCTGACCCTTTCACTCAAGACGGGTAAGTTCTAAAATATGAGATCTTTGAAAAGGATACTGACCTTGAACTTAGATCAAATATGTACAACACTGGTGATCTTTGCCAATGGAACCCCGACGGCACCCTCCATATTCTTGGCCGGATAGACGACCAAGTCAAAGTCAAAGGTTTCCGCGTCGAACTCGACGGCGTAACAGCCTGCATAAAATCCTGCCCCTCCGTCCAATCCGCCACAGCCCTCCTCATCAACAATGAGATCCACGCCTTCATCACCCCCAACCACTGCCCCATCGCTGTTGTAGAAGCCCATCTCAAGACCCTTCAGCCCTACTACGCCATGCCAACACACTACCACCAACTAGACAATCTTCCCATGACTCCAAACGGAAAGATCGACAAGCGAGCTCTGAGGATGAAAGAGATGGTGGAGGTTGGGAAACCTCAGCCTGCTGTTCTGCATGCGCGTATGGATTCGAATGCCTCGAGTGCTACGCAGCTTAGTTCTTTCTCTGATTCGAGTGATACGACGCTTATTAATGAGCACCAGTATGATCTTGAGAAGGCTCTTCCTGAGAAGGATATACCTAAGCATGCCAGAGGACTGCGGCATAGGTTGCTCATTGTTTATCGTCGGCTGTTTTCACTCGTTGGACTCTTCAACATCGGTGCTGCTATTGCTCTCCTCCTGACTGGTATCACGAGAGAGTGGATGGGTATCATCACAGCCATCAACCTAGCCACAGCCGTCCTCGTTCGTCAAGAATTCGTTATCAACGTCCTCTACACTATCACATGCAGCGTCCCCAAGTCCTGGCCTCTCGCTATCAGGACCCGATGTGCCAAGATCTACCATCTCGGTGGAATTCACTCCGGCGCAGCTGTTAGCGCAGGAGCATGGCTTCTTGCAACAAACGTCGCCGACATCGCTTGTTCGTTCGGAAGCTGTGCCAACTGGGGAAGCTTATCCGTCGCTTCTCAAGTCATCTCTTGGATCTTGTCTGCCATGTTCGTTGGCATGATCGGGATGGCTTGGCCTTCAGTCCGCAAGCGGTATCACGATCTCTTCGAGAGAACTCACCGCTTTGCTGGGTGGACTATGCTCGCTCTCTTCTGGGTTCAAACTGTGCTTTCAGCCCACGACAATACCCCTTCTGGTACTACACTTGGAGAATCCTGCGTCAAGTCGCCTGCCTTTTGGTTACTGGCCGTAGCAACAGCCAGTGTTGCTTCTTCCTGGTGCTTCCTCCGAAAAGTCCCAGTTGAAGCTGAGAAACTCTCAGACCACGCTATAAGACTTCACTTTGACTACACCGTTCCCGTCAACGGTTCCTTCACCCGTCTTTCTCACAAACCTCTCAAGGAGTGGCATTCCTTCGCCACCATCCCGGCTCCCGCAGCCGTCAACGGTCGATCAAAGGGCTACTCCCTTGTCGTCTCTAACGCCGGCGACTGGACAAAGTCCACCATCCAAGACGGCCCCACTCATATCTGGACACGCGGTGTCCCAACCTGCGGCGTCATGCGTATCGCAACGCTCTTCAACCGCGTCGTCCTCATCGCAACAGGTTCCGGCATCGGTCCTGTTCTTGGACATATTCAAAACCCATCATGTCCAACACAACTTATCTGGTCAACCAAGAACCCTGAAGAAACTTTTGGGGAGGAAATCTGCCAGACTATCAGCGAGCGCATTCCCAATGCGGTCATCCACGATACTAAGAAGCTCGGGAGACCTGACTTGGTGAAGATGGGCTACAATCTGGTAAAGGCCTTTAAGGCTGAGGCAGTTATCATCATTGCGAATGAGAAGATTACGAAAAAGGTGGTTTATGGTTTGGAAACGCGTGGTGTTCCAGCTTATGGTGCCATTTGGGATAGTTAGGTTTATGATTTTGGAGTTTTGAGTTTGCATTCATGTCTCGGTACTTTTTGATTGGGACGAGTTTATGCCGGAAACGATTTTGATACGATGAATGATTACATGTTAATTACGATCTGAAACAATATTCGTCAAGATTCGCGCGTTGGAATGTAGTCGTGCTTGGCATCGGAGGCTGAGATTGAGTTTGGGGCTGGATTGACTTTGAGGTTGACCTGGGGCCCCCGTTACAATCCGATTGAGTTCTGAGATCGACGATGGCTGAAGCGAGGGAAAATGCACGGAGAGGGTGAAGATAATAGACTGTTCCATCGCTGCAGATCATGTTGCTGGGGATCCCAGTCCGGACCGTGTTTGGCTCAGTGACGCAGATCATTATGCTCGGTTATTTACAGAGAGTATCAGGAGCTCGTATTGCTGACTAGACAACATATGTGTAATATTTCAATGTAAGATACCGCTTCAAAGATATGGCTGTACGCGCCGCGAGGCACTTAAATGGTCTGAAATGGACGAAACGACATAAACCCCTCCCTTCGCTACACCTGATTGTACGGGGATCCAAAGGCCAACCAATCAGCCTCTGGGTCAGGGACTCCGTTGCTTCTGGTTGGTTCCCGCATCGGCTGCAACTGTAGTTGTGACTGGCTGCTTGAGGTTGCTGACACTCGAGGACAATTGAAGAACTCAAAGACGTCGATGCTATCAAGCTCGCTAAGAGACGTAGCTTGTGTTGATGTTGGCTCAAGGCCAGAGTGTCGGGCTGTCGATGTAAGGGTCACTAGGTCATATGCACTCCTGTGATCGTTAGTTGAGATGCTACATGTAGTACCTGGATGTTCGGACTTGCCTTCGCATAGCTGAAAAGTTCATGTCGCCTTGTCGAGCTCTCTGAACAACACGGTGCAGAATCTTGGAGTAATTATTCGCAACCTCCCAATGCTGTCCAACATCGCGCAACGTATCAATGAAGAAGTCAATCTGCGCGTCCACAGGACATCCAACCGTCGCAGCATGAACAAGAAGTAATCTCGCAGCAACCCAAAGCGAGAAGGCAAACGAGGGACCCAAAAGATTCAGACCATCTGCCTCAAGAACATCTTTGGTGATATCCCCCAGACTCTGCACAGCTGATAAACATCTCTGCATGGCGTAGTGCGACGGAACAAAGATGTGAGAACGAACTGTTGGATACGCCGCTGAGGAGTGCAGTCTCACAGCAGCCGTGACATACGCGCTGTGCAGCATAAACCAATTCGCCACGCGACTCGCAGGGTCAGAATGGCAAAGAGCAGAGATTTTGCTATATTCGCTCGGTAAGCTCTGCAGCCAACCATCCAGCGTCCTGTCCAGGTTACGATATGTATTGCGCCACTCAGCCATGTCGCTCGATGAAGTGACATCAACAGGCGTTTTGAGAAACTCGTGGATTCTGCTCACTATAACAAGAATCTCACAATGGTAAGCGAAACTGCCGAGGTTCTCGGGTTTGTTGACGAGATATGTCATTATCGGTGATTGCTTTTCGTTGTAAGGACTTAAAGAGCGCGTTTCGACTGGCACGTTCTTTGAGAAGAGGTCGTATGAGCAAGGGAGGAAGCGGTTGATCTTGGTGTCATTGAGGATAAAGTCAAAGGTCGGTGTTGCGATTGTTGCGTATCGATCTAGAACATAGATCATCCAATATAATCGTCTTCGTCCCTCGTCTTCGATCCAAGATTCGGGTTTGCCAGCGGTGACTCTGTGAGATGAAGCGGTGCGCGTGACTTCGGAAGCATCCGCGGATAGAAAGACGCTGCTTTCCTCGCTCAAACCAAGCTGCCTGACATTTTGCGCCAGTAAGGATAGTAGATTCCAGCCACGAGGGCCATTGGACGTCCCCAGCTCGTCCAGAGTGATTATGACAAGAGCTCTCATCGCAGGAATGGTGGTATGCTCCATAGCGTACAATTGGACTGTATGCTTGGCGACCTTGTGATAATAGGAACTCATCTCCGGTGATAATCTTGGATCCTTGAGGAAGCGCAATGTCGTAGCCACAATTGCATAGAGCAATATCCGATCCGCTTCCTCCATAGAAGTGGAGCCAAAGAAGGTCGCAAATATGGTCTTGCGCTCAAGGATAGGACACCATGTGTTGCAATGCTTGAAGTAGAGATCTACCAGGCTGTAGATGATGTCGTGAGGGGGGAGATCAATCGTGTACGACTGAAACGATGGATCTCGCCTTACGCCAGATAGATTCGGCGCAGTACTCGACTGACTTGGCGTTGGTGCACTGGCGCCTTGCTGAGCCTGCATCGGCGACTGTGTCGTGTTCTGGTTGTTTATAGGCTGCCATGGACTTGTGATGCCTGGTGATCTCGCCTGCGAGAATGAAGACTGTCTTGGAAGACTTGTGTTTGGCGTCGGTCTCCCATCCACTTGCTGAGGTCCATATCCGTTGTTTATTGACGGCGATACACCTGGCGAACCGACTGAAGAGTGATCTTGAACGATATGCTCCTCCACTCGCCTCCCCAACGCTTGAAGCAATGCATCAATCCTGTTGACCTTTGCCTCAAGCTCAATGCTAAATCCATTACGCGCAGCACCTGGTTTCTGCCTCTCAAGATAAACACAAGCTCTGTTATGTCTCGCGCACCACGAACACGCAGGTTCAGCGCGATCGCATTTCACCTTACGCGCCTTGCACATCTCACAGCTATCAGGCCATTCAGCTTCAATTCGCACAATATTACAGCGCGTACATACGATATCTTCTGATGCTTCTCCCTCCTGCGCTTCTTGTTAGGGCCGGCGCTGGTCATTCTGGACTCGTCGCCGCTGGACCCATCGTCGTTGCTCAGGGTGGAATTTGCCTCTTCCTCAGCGATTGAGGGTCCGCTCATTGACGTGGATGGCATGTCGATCTCTGTCACTCTCTCCGCAGTCTGGGGAAACAAACTACTGGGGAATGGAATAAGCAGAAACCTTGCACGGTCTGTTGTCGGGTTTTTAGTGGAGGTGAGAAACGTGTTGTTGGGTATGAGATCGGATGCGACAGACGGACTAAGGCCGAGCCGCGGGAAGGGGAAGAGAAAATCTGGAGGTGTGACAGAGTGGAGCACCCAAGTTAATTGACTAATACTGGGTCCAGTGAAGTCAATGGCCAAGCAGAGGCACTAAATCCATCCAGTAGCACGCAAGTAGCACTGAACACCAAGACAGTATCTGCATCACTCAATTGGAACCATTCAATTCAAGTGCCAATGCAGAAAAACAGTCGCGGTCCAGAGAAATGCATGTGGTCCAACGTTGCAGGCGCTATCCCTGCCTAGCCAAAAGCCAAGTACCTTACGTGCTGCTGTTGGTCGACAAGGAGCAATATCCATGTCGTGGTTTCAACAAAGACCTTCTATCTATGGTTAACCTTGCATTGCCGTTACGCATGTGACATGTGCATCTTCGGACCACAAACACCGGCATATGTAGACTAGACTGCACTATGAGGGAAATATCCTTTCTTTGCCGGATCACTCGGGAGTTTGACGACAAACATTCCGATCCTTGACTTTGTCGTGTCCTTGCCTGTGAAGGATGGCACACCAGCAGATGGTCTACAGATCCCCCCTCCCCGGAAATAACAATAAAAGTGCGGAGCCGCTCATGGTACGATCACGAAAGAGTCTAGTGGTTGTTCCAGAACAAGTCAAGTTCCATATTTATTTATCTACCTCGTGGCCACTACTGCACGTCGGGCTTATATCTGGCTACCTTCTTGGTGCGGGTTGGTTGGTGTTCCATCAGGCAGCAGTATTTCAGACCATCCATGTAAAACATGCTAGTACAGAATCAGACCTAATCAAGCTAATTAATGTAACTGCAGAGCTAACGAAAAAACAAAAAAGCAAGCAAATCAATCTATTCGTTGGCCCATCCCTTGGACATCTCAACCGCTTTGGTCCAACGACTAAACCGCTTCGTCGCTTCTTCCTCGGCGATCTGCGGTTTAAAGATGGTGCGACCCTGGGTATTCACCTCCTTCAACTCATCAAAGCTCTTCCAGATGCCGACGGCGAAGCCGGCCGCGATAGCTGCACCTAGTGCAGTTGTCTCACGCATGCCGGGTCTGTTGACAGGGATCCCAATAAGGTCAGACTGGGTCTGAGAAAAGTGTCAGCAACATCAAGAACAAGGGTAATTCCTTTACGTACCTGCATGATGAGATCCGAGTTGCACATGCCACCGTCGACGGCCAGCTCCGTCAGCGCGTGTCCGCTGTCCTTCTCCATCGAGTCGAGAATGGCCTTGGTCTGGAAACACGTCGCCTCCAGCGTCGCTCTCGCAACGTGCCCGCGCTGCGTGTACGCCGTGATACCAAAGATCGTACCTCGCGCATCGTCAATCCAGTACGGCGCAAACAGGCCGCTAAAGGCCGTTACAAAGGTGCACCCACCATTATCTTCCACCGTCTCCGCGAGCGCGCTGAGCTTGGCTGACGACTCGATGAAGCCAAAGTTGTCAACTAAGAACTTGACGCTTGACCCAGCGACGGCGATGCTGCCTTCGAGGGCGTACATGGTGTTGCCCTCGCCAAAGTCAAAGGCTACCGTTGTGAGAAGTCCGTGTGTTGAAATCACGGGCTTGGAACCAACGTTGTAGAGCAGAAAGCAGCCTGTGCCATATGTGTTCTTGGCGAGACCGGGGGTGAAGCCCTTTTGTCCAACAAGAGCTGCAGACTGGTCGCCCAGACATCCAGTGATCTTGACGCCCTTGAGCGAGGTCTTAGCAAGTGTGCCGTACGCCTTGCTATCAGACGACCGCACGATTCTTGGCAGCGTAATCTTCTTGTCATCGATTCTGAACCAGTCCAGAATATCCTCGTCATACTGCAAAGACTCGAGATTCATAAACATGGTCCTCGACGCATTTGACGGGTCAGAAACGTAGACATCTCGGTCCGTTCCGCCGTTGAGCTTATACGTAAGCCAAGTGTCTACCGTTCCAAAGGCAAGAACACCGCGCTCATAAGCATCTTTGACCTCGGGAATGTTCTCAAGAAGCCAGAGAAGTTTGCTGACGGAGGGATATGTTGAGAGAGGAATTCCGCATCGCGAAATCAACTCGCTCGCGCCAAGACGGCGCTTCAGACGACGGACGAGATCTTTCGATCGCGTGTCTGTCCAGACGATGGCGTTGTGCAGAGCATTGCCGGTGGTCTTGTCCCAGACAACAGTGGTCTCACGCTGGTTTGTGATACCAACGGCCTTGATCTGCTCACGAGAGTGACCTTGGCCTTCAAAGGCTTCTACAGCGCCATCAATACACTGCTCAACCGAGCTGATGAGCTCTTCAGGATCATGCTCATGCCATCTAAACCAAACATCAAAAACCATTCACGTATCATGTTGTAGACGAAACTTACCCAGGATGAGGATAGTATTGCTTGAATTCAAGCTGATGCGTAGCTACGACCTCGCCACTGGTGTCAAAGATCAGGAAGCGAGAACTTGTCGTACCCTGATCAATGGCACCAATAAAGGTAGGATTCGGTTTTCCGTTGAGCATAGGCATAGTGAGAGTTGCAGAGAAAATTGCGGGGAAAGGTGTCAGATCCGGGGAGAGCGAATGCAACAGTGACTAAGAGGTAGCAGCAGAAACGAAGCGGACGACAGCAAAATTGATTGGGGACTGCAGGATCAAAAGCGTATCATATTGGGGTGTTTAAGTATCTCCCATCTCGGGTTCACTGATCGCAACAAACACCGAGATTTCAGATGTAAAGTGCATCTCGGGGAAGTATTTCCCACCACCCTGGGCATGTAATCTGCGGGGTATTCCAATCCTTCTCAGCATTGGCGAAGTGTCTCACGCACACCCCTTGTAATACCAGCAACCAACGTCACTTTCCTGATGTAGCTTGTAAGTAAGCTAAGCCTCGGCTTGGTGATACCGAAATACAGAACCCATGTCACAAGACAGAACCATCGGGGATCTAACGAGCGAAGACAGCCAACAACACCTACCGATGGATGTACATCTGATAGAGAGGGGTTCGTTCATGTTACGTTTCCCCGCAGTCTTGTTCCAGAAGCTCGACTGGGCGCATACCCTAGCGGGTCGGGGTCAACACACCTTGACCATACCTTAATTCCTAGCCAAGCCAACCTCGGTCAAGCGGATGTGCAAATCCTTTTCTCTTTTCGCACGACGATCCGGGGTTTGGTTCGGACTGTGGAGTACAATATGCAAACACAAGTCTCGAACGTGTCCCCCCCTCTATTTCCCATCCCACCCGGCTTCGGTGTAAGCAACCTGATCAGAGCAGATTCTTCGGTGATGATATCCACGTCTGAACGCCCGTCTCTTTTCTTCTTGTCGCTCGGTGTGTGCCGCCGAGCGGCATTTCTGGTACTCTTGCACCGCCGCCGTCCAAGCTTTCGTATCGCGGCCGCACCATGGTTCGATTCATCGGTCGGGTGTAGTCGCTGCGTCTCCCCGTGTCCGCTCCTCTTTCCTAACGCAGTGGCGGATCGACATGCTTGCCAAAAGCCCACTTCGTTGGTGATGTCTGATAACCTCGCGGTCTTCGGTATGCTCTGCATGTAGAGGGTGGTGTTTGCAAATACCGAGGCCGAGAGCAAGAAAGAGGATCCCATCTCTTGGGGATGAGATGAGGGGCAAAAAGACATCCAGGCTTCGTGCGTTTGCTGACCATAAATTGTAACGTGATCCCCAGAGGTGCTTGATGACGCCAATCCTCTCAGTGTAACCTGTCTCTCTTGCATCCCGCCAACCTTTCTCCTCTTTCTGTCTCAAAGATCAAACTTCACAGGCTCACTCACTCTAGGATGCCTATCCCTACCATGAACGACTCCATCTCTGAATCTTCTGTGCACAAATCCTCAATCCCCACTAAAGTCGAGATGAGCCAGAATGAAAAGTACAGTGAGGCTCCGAGTGAACCGCCCACCATTCCTCCCCCGCCGGAGCAGTATGCCTGGAGCCGAGTGAGAGAGTACTGCCAAGATGCCTTTTCAGAATTCTTCGGTACTTTCATTCTTCTCCTCTTTGGCGACGGCGTCGTTGCTCAGGTTGTCCTTAGTCGAGGAACAAAGGGTGATTACCAGAGTATCTCGTGGGGATGGGGGTGAGTCCTTATTGCCGCGGCCAATTGAGCTCATACTGACGTGAATCAGTCTCGGTGTCATGCTTGGAGTTTACGTTGGCGGTAAATCAGGCGGTCACTTGAACCCAGCCGTGACTCTCGCCAACTGTATATTCAGAGGCCATCCGTGGCGGAAATTCCCTGTGTATGCCCTCGCCCAAGTTCTCGGGGCCATGTGTGCTGCTGCCGTCGTGTACGGCAACTACAAGTCTGCCTTTGATGCTTATGAAGGCGGACCAGGAATTCGAACAGTGATTGGCGAGAATGCAACCGCTGGTGTATTCTGCACGTACCCAGCTGAATTCATGACACGCACTGGCATGTTCTTCTCTGAATTCATCGCCAGTACGATTCTGCAGTTTGTCATTTTCGCTATGGCTGATAGCGCTAACATCGGTGCTGGTCCTTTGATGCCGCTTGGCTTGTTCTTCCTGATCTTTGGAATTGGTGCTTGCTTCGGTTGGGAGACTGGTTATGCCATCAACTTGGCTCGTGATTTTGGACCTCGTTTGGTTTCGTACATGATCGGATATGGAAGTGAGGTTTGGTCAGCTGGCGGGTACTACTTCTGGGTGAGTCCAACAACAATACCTCGACTCTCAATATCAACTAACTGTGAATTCCAGATCCCAATGGTGGCGCCTTTTATGGGATGTGCTTTCGGCGGCCTTCTGTATGATGTCTTTATCTATACAGGACCCAGTCCGATCAACACGCCAGGCATGGGTCTTCCACGTCTCTTGAGCCCTCGTCGCTCAACGTGGTCCAACACTTACAGTGCTTCCTCTCCCGTATAGTGGTGCTCGATCCTTGAGGATCAGAGTGCTTTCGTGGTGAGGGCGAGACCGTAGACGATGGTTGAAATTCGTGTCGTGAGATGCAGAGACATGGCCTAAACAGTGGCGCTAAAATGGCAGATTCTTCGTTCGGGGAGCAGCGAGCCTAGCATACGAGAATGGCGTTCGTGTTCATCTTTTTTTTTGCTCGTTGCTTGTTTGCGGCGGCGGCGGTGTTGAGTGTTCGTTGATAGCGTAGATAGGAAGCTCATGCTATGACTCAAAATTCTGAAATTATCGTGATCGGTGGACGGTGATGACATAATGCAACGCGTTTGCCTGAATCTATAAGATGTTAGCAATCTGGGATAGAAAAAGCAATTTTCTTTGTTTGAAGAGGGGTGTCTGTGATGGATCGGTATTGCATCGTTTGTGTTGGAAGCTCAGGTCACGTACCTTGCAAGAGGTCGGGGTGCAGGAAGCGCATGACCTCGACCGCAGATATTAAAATATCGTATCGATCATGGAAGCGCATCGTAGTTGGAGTGACCATTGAGCGAAATGTTCGTGCCTTGATCAGAGGTTGTCGGTCTCTGCAATCCGCCCGCGGACGCCGTTTCGGTTGTGTCGCTGATGATGGTATGAATGAGGTACTCACCAATGGTTGTCACCGCTAACGGTCAGCCACCAACCCTAGACCTTCAGCACTTTCAACTCCTCGCTCCATCTGCATCGGCACAACAGCACTGTGAACCTCGTGATAAGCACAAAAATGCATCGTCAATTTCTAGCACTCATAAGTACAGAAGTTGCACACAAACATATGTATGTTTGCAATAATACTCGAGCTAGACATGTTGTCAGTTGTATGTCTTTCAGCCCTTAAGCCGTCAAAGCACAACATCCACCAGTCACATCACAGTATGACTGTCTTTCGCCTTCTGATTAGTGGAACAAATTGGCGTACACAAAACAACACATACAGTACAGAGCAGACATATGCAGTTCAAGCAAATGAATAGGCATAGTTTATTTCCCGCATCGTGTTTAGCCAGAAAAGTAATGGCCTCTTGAACCTTTTGACTCTCACCCCAAAGTCTAGAACCTCGGGCTTCCCCTCCCCGACAGTGGGGGCAGCACATGTAACTCTCCGCACATCGGCACGGCTCATTATTGTTCCAGGTCACATTCGGGCTTAGGCTTCGGGGTTTCCATACCGAGCTGCATAAGACCAGGGGTAGAATCCTCATGACGACGTCAGCTCTTCGGTGTTTCCGCCCCGAGGTGCATTAATGGGCTTGAGGCTCAGGACCTCCCGGAATTCCTCTTTGAGCCATGCGACCCAGCCCGCGACGTCTATTGCACCGTTTTTGCGTTCATTTGCATCTCGCTTGCGGGTCAGATGAGATGCTTTGAGTAATTTGGGCTCGAGCAGAGACAGATGATGCATTGCATAGCCTAATTCTGGGTCTGAACCCCCAAACTTCTCTTCTCATGTGCTCCCGACGCCCTCGTAAAAAACTTGTTAAAACTCAAGCAGTCCATGATATCAGAATCAACCATCGCAGACCCATTTCCAACTCCGCTAATTTATGGAAACTCTCATTCGCATTCTCCACGATCATCGCGCTTCGATTTACTTCTTATAAACCCCAAAGCCTAACTTGACTCTCTTTCTTTGTTCTATCTGTATCTTTATTCCCCAGACCCAGATTCTCCATCTTTCTCCCCCAAGCTTTTTCACACACAGAAAAAGCTTCCCGCGCAAATAATCACTCCAGGCGCAACAGCACCCCCAACACCACACACATACACACAAAATGCAGCAAAGATTACGGTCGCTCAAGCGCCCTCTGCTCCTCGCAGCAGCAGCCACAACAACAGTCACCCTCGGCGGAGCATACTACGCCTCCCGCAACAAGACACACATCGTCGACAAGCCCCTCGTTCCCCTCAAGCGCGATGAAAAGAACCGCATCGTCCCTCCTACATTCAGCGCCACAAAGACCCGCGCATCACAACTCGCTGAACTTCGTCGCAGCGGCGAAGACACAGAATACGACCTCCTCATCATCGGTGGCGGCGCTACAGGAACAGGTATCGCTGTTGACGCCATCACCCGCGGCCTCAAAGTCGCTCTTGTAGAGCGCGATGACTTTTCCTCTGGCACAAGCTCAAAGAGCACGAAGCTCGTCCACGGTGGCGTGCGATATCTAGAAAAGGCTGTTTGGAACCTTGACTATGGTCAATTGCAGCTTGTTATGGAAGCTCTTCGTGAGCGCAAGACGTTCCTCAACATTGCGCCTCACTTGTCCAGCTCATTGCCCATTCTACTACCCCTCCAGAAATGGTGGGAAGCGCCCTACTTCTGGGCTGGTACAAAGGCGTACGATCTCCTCGCTGGCTCGCAGGGCCTTGAGAGCTCATACTACATGAGCAAGAACAAGGCCCTCGAGGCATTCCCCCTCTTGCGACGGGAGAACATGGTTGGCGCGCTGGTGTACTACGATGGTCAGCACAATGACTCTCGAATGAACGTCGCTCTCGCTCTGACTGCTTCTCACTACGGCGCTACTGTTCTCAACCACGTTGAAGTAACTGGCCTTGAGAAGGATGCCAACGGCAAGATCATGGGCGCTCAAGTCCGCGATGTTCTCGCCTCCAAGGACGGCGATGCCGCTGCCGCCCAGCCCTTCAAGGTCCGCGCCAAGGGCGTCGTCAACGCAACCGGTCCCTTCACTGATGCCATTCACCAAATGGACGATCCCTCTCGCAAGCCCATTGTCGCCCCCGCCTCAGGTGTGCACATCATGCTTCCCAGGGAGATCTGTCCCAACGGTCTTGGTCTTCTCGATGCTGCTACCTCAGACGGTCGTGTCATCTTTGTTCTTCCCTGGCAGGGCTACACTCTCGCTGGTACCACCGACAACCCATGCGAAGTTGAGGCTGCGCCTGTTGCGCAACAGCAGGATGTTGACTTTATCCTCAAGGAAGTCAGCAAGCTTCTAACACCCGAGTCTGTTCTTTCGCGCAAGGATGTCCTCGCTGCTTGGTCTGGTAAGTCGCATCATCTCAACTGACCTGCTCCGAACTCTTCTAACAATCACAGGCATCCGACCTCTTGTCAAGAACCCCAACGCCAAGAACACCGAGTCCCTCGTCCGAAGCCATCTCATCACCACCTCCCCCTCCGGTCTCCTCACCTGCGCCGGTGGCAAGTGGACGACCTACCGTGAAATGGCCGAGGACACCGTCAACGAGGCCATCAAGCTCTTCGACCTCAAGCCCCAGGCCGTGGCCCTTCCCGACATCAGCGGCGCCGGCGCTTCCGGCTTCACCACCCGCGGCGTCTGCTGCACGCGCAACGTTCCTCTCATCGGCGCCCACGGATACTCCACATCTCTCGCCTCTCAATTGATGGAAGTTTACAACATCGACGCTGATATCGCTGATCATCTCGCTCACAACTACGGTGATCGCGCGTGGACTCTTCTCTCCATCTCCCCCTCTCTCAACACCCGTCTCGTCTCCTCTCTTCCTTTCATCGAGGCTGAGGTCTCTCACGGCATTCGCTCCGAAGCCGCCTGCACAATCCCCGACATCATCGCCCGCCGAACCCGTCTCTCATTCCTCGACTCCCACAAGGCTCTCGAGGCTCTTCCCCGCGTCCTCGACATCGCTTCCACAGAACTCCAATGGAGCGCTGCCCGCAAGGAGCAGGAGAAGGCTGATGCCATCAAGTTTCTCGCCTCTATGGGTCTTGAGCAGCAGACCGATGCGCCCGTGCAGGCTTCACAGGAGGAGAAGATGCCCGCGCGCAGCATTGAGCACGCACCCCGACCTACCCGCGTTGGTGGTCTTGACGTCGACCTGAACGGTCTTGGCGGTACCGGCTCTTACAGCAAGTCGCGCGACGACTAGATGAGCATTTCATTTTTAGAAATAGCATGTAGCATATAGAGATTCCCGGCATTGGTTGTGTTATACTTATACTAAAAGCACGGCGCATAGATGCAGGATTATTGGGCTGGGACTGGACAAGGCGTCACGGATTTCCTTGATAACTATATATATTTTAATGAACTCTCATGATCATCATCTGCCCAAGTTAAATGCCTCTGGTGTTGAAGTCTACTCATCCTCGTGCTGACCACATCTACCTTCGAATTAATCCCTCCATGTCCGCTGATCAACTGAAGCCTATCCCCGCAGTCAAATCCTGTTTCGAAAGTCCCCATCGGATCGTCGATGATTTCCTGCATCTCCATAAAATGAGGCTCCATTACATCAAGACCCATCTGGAGCCCCAGACTAAATATGCATCGTGACCTGGAGATGAATGACGTAGCAGTTCCGTTACCATGGGTCTTGTACGTAGCGACCTGAATCCTACGAGTGTCTGTATTATTTCCAACTCCACAATGTCGACGATGCTGAATATGACTGTGGAGATGACGTCGCTGAAAATGGAGAAAACGAGGAAAGCCAGGCAAGGGGAAGCAAGAGAACCCAGGCCCTTGACCCTAAGCGATAAAAATATTGAGGTAAATCTAGCCTAAACTCAGAGGACTCTTTGCTAAGTTTATTTTAACCTGATCTCAATGTCCGATGTTCTCTTGATCTCTGAGGCTAGCCGAGAGTGTATTAAATAGCAGCAACAGGAAGAGGCGTTACAAGGAGCTGAAACGTCCTAACCATCTTTTGACTGCCTGGGCAGTGCCAGCCAAGCGAGACATCAATGGCACTGTTTGGAAGCGCGCTATGGACAAGCCCGGAGCGTTTGAGACGTTGGTGTCCGCTGCGCTATCCCTGTTGGCCGTCACCAGTTTGCAAAACAGTCGTGATGCACAGTTCACACGAGTCTGATGCATTGTTGGTATACGCTATGGCACTGTATGTCCAAGACCTGATAGTCGTTCTGTTTATCCACCTCGACAGGCACTCCTTCGATCGCTTTCGTGTGTAGTTGACTCTTGTTGCTGCTGAAAGGTTAGCTTATCGGAGGTTGCAAGAGAATTCGTCAAGACTCACCACTGGCGTGCCCAGCCTTGAAAAGTCCAACAGTAGCACCAAGTAATGGTGTACTTGCTGTTGTGATACAGGTTGTGTTGTCAACCGCCCGAGATTCGTCTGCGATCACGAGCACTGGCCAGAGTTTCCCGGTCCGAGATGCTAAATGGAGGCGCAGGCCTGTTCCAAGGCTCTTGCCGTCCACTGAGGGCCTGCGGCTTATGCATAAATTCGTCAGGGAGTTGCTATTCGCGTTGTTGTTCTGGAACAGCGCTGGCGGAGCCGATGCATCACCCATCCGCGCAAGGCATTTGCTCTGGACAGCCGAAAGCTTCACCATAACGGCCAGTAGTAGCTCTCGGGTTCAATGACAGGGCCAAGAATGGAGCGTGTAGCTTTCTGGGTCGACGCCACGAGGAAATCTTCAAAATGGTCTTAAGCTATCCTGTCACACAGGATTCTGACGCCAGGGCTCAATCCCCTGTCAATCGCGAGGTGATATCGAGCAGCACAGCGTCTTTGATCTTGGCGACAGACTCATCGCTAACTTGTCCCTCTTGAATGAAAGAAAGTTGATGATCTAATTGACTTATATCCTCACGTAGCTCTGCCAGTTCATTGCCAACGCTCTCCTCAAATTCTTGTGTATTCTTCTCGACCGTTGTCTCGAGGGCTCCGAAGCTATGATGTATATCTTGCTGTGACTTGTCGAAGGCTTGGTATCGTTCTTGGAGCTTGGCTACGGTTTCCCGCAGTTCCTGATTCTCCTTCTCCAAGAATGCAATGCGCTTCCCGTCCGAGTCTTTCGCTTGCTTGAGCATCTGGAGCTCAGCCCAAATGAGCGCGATTTCTTCAGCACGTTCGGTCACAGTATCTTGTCGTGGACGCTTTCTGTCGGGCTTGGGGTCGATCGGAGGCGGCGGCGGTGGGCATTCGGTCTCTTCGTATGACGGCGGTGCAAGCGTGCTATCTGCACCGAACTGGATAATCTTTGCTCCAAGACCGGCATACATGCTAGCTAGTTGAAAGCGGCTGCTGCAAGAAGTCTTGAAAAGACCTTGGCTGATTGCATCGCTGACTGACTGGAGCTTCGGAGATGCATTGCGCGCCTCGATGTAGACGGTGAAAATAGTTGCCCGAGAAAATTCGCGAATGGCATCGAGCACAACACCTGACCGTGCTCGACCCCCTGGACGTATGGGCTCGAGAGCAGGAGTCGGGGCAATGATGTCGAGGTGGCGGCTCAGCTGGAAACGAAGGCCAAGAGCTGGGGACTTGAACTCTTGCTCAACCTCGCTAGAGATGGTCGAGTTTTTAACGAGGTCAAGCGAGACGATGGAGGAAGCACAGGCTCGAAGTGTAATATCGGATGTGCTGTCAAGGCCTTTGAGCTTGAGGGGGATGTGTATGTCGAAGAGAGAGCCTTTCGAATCGAATCGGGTCGTCAGCGTGATAGAGCTGACTTTTGGATCGGGTTTGGCCAGAATACGTGTCGTGGGATCGGACTACCAAACGTGTTATTGGGGATGCTCGGGCTGAGCAGATGCTGAGCCTTACCTCATTATCCGACTGCCACTCGATCACAGCACGGGTGGTGAAATGGACGTCAAGGCATGGCGAAGTCGACATTCCTGCAACCAGTCAGTTCTACAACGTGATGGAACTTGCCTGCGTAATCTCCGCACAGCGTCGTGCCAAAACGCGCGCGGCCAGAGGAGGGTGAGCTTCGCTGCACAGGCAATCTCTGAATCTCCAGCGCGCTGCGAGACCAGAAATCCCTTCTACAGACCCCGGTTGTTCCAGCAAAGGAGGTGCAGAACGCACTCGTTTGAAGGGTACAAGTCGGAATTTTATGACGGTCTGTAGTGCGATTTACCGCCTCTTCTTGGACGCGGCGAGATGGCAGGGCGTAGTTGGAGCGAGTTGGATGATGGGAGAAGAAAACATTGCGACGCTGCTGGGCTGAACATGCGTGCGTGATGGAGCGAGCGTGAATGAACAGTTGACTGTGGATGCTGTCGGTGAATGGATATGAAGTGGGGCTGTTCGGTATGGAGAAATGGTTTGTCCGTTGAGCCGACGAATAGCGACCACTGCCATGTAATTGCACCAACTCCTCGATCAAGAACACTGCTCATGCGATAAATGCTCCACAGATTCATCACTTGCCAGTGGAGGTCACTGACCCTCGCTCTACCCTAAAGTTGAATGGATGGTTGTGGGTGAAAATATCGCCTTTGAGCCATGTAACGCTGGCAAAACTGTAGTGCCCTGACTGAAGTGCGACTGTTAGATGGCACATTTGACAACAGCTTCTGCGAAAACTGCTCAAGCTCGAACGTTAGCCTATGAAGGTTTCTAACATCTTCCACGAATCTCATAGTGGAAGTACCTATATGGGTAATTTGGATCCAGATATGTCTTTTGCAGCGCATCACGATGGAGACGTTCTCGTCAAATGGCGAACGGAGCAACAAAAAAGCAGCAGGCCATGCTGGAAAGAGATAAACTACAGAAACATTGCACGTATCTCAAAAAATAAAAAATAAAAATAAAATAGCTACCAACTAAAAGTTTATCCAATTTTGTTTGCGTCAGCTATCCGATAATGTTCCAAGATACCCATACTTCTTGCACGAGAATATTGACTTTCGGACCGTACTTTGGGTTAGATGTTCGTGCTGGTTCAAAAGCCGTGCAGCCAGGTCAATAGAGTCAAGGCCTCAATGCTGATACTGCCTAGGTAGTTGATTCAGGCCTGACAGGCCTGACAGTGTTGTAGAGAGCAATGCCATCGAGCACGGGGCGATAATTAGGTATTTTTAAAGACCCAAGAATGAATACTGTACTTACAAAGTATAAGAAATCCTATGAGGTAACCAGTGAGGAGTAAAAAATGTAAAGAGGTGGATCATATTGGCAATGGCTCCGTGTTGTGGAAGTTCTCACGACGGAGTACTGGCCTGAGGAGGACGTATGACGTTGAGCGTTGTTGTAACCTTAATGTGACCCATGACGCCCAGTGAGATGAATATTTCTGGCAGCACCCATAAAACTAAGATGCAGTTGAGTTGACAAGCGGCTATGGGGTTCTTTGTAAGAAATCCTTCTCCATCGTTGTCAATCTGCAATATGGCCATGATCCGCGGCCGAAACGCCTCCTCCATTTCATCCTCGCGATGTTCGAGTTCAAAACGAACATCGAGGATATGACTGTTGGTTCGGTTTTCGATCTTGTTAGGCGACATATTGAGGGCTTGGGTTTGAGGGAGCATGTGGCTATCATCTCTACCTAGGCCGTCGCTGGTGCTTCGGCATTGAGAGAACTTCATCTGGTTTCTTGCAAACTTGTCTTTGATATCGCCGGAATCAGAGACATCTGAATTAGCGCCCGGCGTCCCTGAGGTTGCGTTGCCATGAATCGGTGCCCGCGTCTGTCACCAGGAACTGTTCGATAGAGTTGTTCGGGCGCAGGCAGCCGAAAATGAGACACACCAATCGTAAAGGATTGCGTATCGCCGCTGATTAGCTCTTCGACCTCGCTCATTGGACTTGAACCTCTGTCGCGTCCTCTATCCTAATGTCGATCTTTGCGATCCTTGTCACTACGATCTCTGTCCTTTTTCCGGTGAGCAAATACAGGTCTGGGATGTCCTTAGGTATTCTTGATCGCACGCGCGTGACACTGACGGAGCCAGCGAGTATTCCTTGCCCGAAAGGTCCGGATAATCTTGTTAAACTCTGTCGTTCTTGGGATAGAGCATTATTTGCGATCCTTATATTTCTAGCAGTTGATAATCTTTTCAGTTGACTTGTGGGTTTCGAAAGCTTTCGAGTTTTGGCTCGGCTTACTACACCTTGGAGCGAAGTTTGACGCCCAAAATTTTCGATCTTGATAGGCGATAGTGCTTGGGTATGAGTAAACATGTGGTTGTCATCTCTACCTAGGGCATCGGCGGTGCATTAGCATTGAGAGCGCTTCATATAGCTCTTGTGAACTTACTTTGGATATCACTGGAGCCAGAGACCTCGAAGTTGGCGCCCATACTAATTGCGGGAGAATGCTGGCCTTTGAATGTTTCCCCCTTCCTTCCTTCGTAAGTCTTTGAGCTGGAGCTGAAGGTGGGCTGATGGGTCCGTCAAAAGAGTCAAGGCCTCGATCGTGATACTACCAAGCAGATGCCTGGAAAGCCTGCCAGTGGTCATGACGTCGATGCGATTGGAGAACGGGGCCTGTAGGGCGCATATAAGGATTCCTTGAGATCTAGGGATGGGGATGGAAGTAACAGTGTCTGAGAGAGTTGGCGACGTGACAAAGGAAGGGTAGAGAACCGTAAGAGAAGGTTCCCATCGGTAACGACAGCCGTGGTTGACGAGAAAGGTGGCAGCGAGATAGGTTAGCAGACTTATGCCAGAGAATCTAAAAGTCGCCGGAAAATTGTTCCAGGACTGGCAATAAGATGCGTCTCGATGAAATCAGTAAGTAAATGGAGTGGCACAGCTCTGAGGGTGGGCATCTGCATCCAGCCGTCAATTGCCACTTGCCATTCATCCTAAGTCCAGGCTGCCTGATCTTTAGGCAGTACCTTGGGTACCGAATTACCAGGGTCCTCTGCTACTGTCAATGCCAATCACCAGAGCCCGTCAAGAGGTGGGGACCTTCTGTATCTGTTGTAATTCTTGCTGCTCATAGAACATCCATGGACCCATTGCTGTTGATCAGAAATAGTGGGTAACCACACCCACTGCCAACGTCGTTACTTCAAGAAGAGTAGAAGCGCCACGGGTCAACATCTCATTCGATTGGCATGCCAGGCTCAGGATTCAGTGGATTACGCAGTGTTTCATATTGAGGCGTTTGGTGGGCCTGAGACGGGTATCAGCATATGTGAGATGAGTATATTTTCGCGCCTGCTGACGAGGGATCTGACCATTAAAGATGGCAAAGAGATAAGGGAGTGCTTTATTACTATGCCAGAGCATCTAGAACTATAGGAAAAAGAGTGGAATATTGAGCAATAAGACGCATCGAGACGATTCCTGCCATGCTGGGCAGGAGCAACGGGCTGCCTGTGGGGGCATCTGCATCTAGCCATCAGTTGTCACTGAGGTGATGGTAATTTAGTATAACCTAGCTAAAGAATCTAGTTAAGTTTAGAGTAATTTATTATTACTTAGCTAAATTGATATAAATATATATAAAATAAATAAAATATATAAAATAGTTAAACCTAGAAATCAATTTTATTTTATATTTTATCTATCTTATTTAAAAATTTATAAGTTTATGAAATTCTTAGACTAGGTATTCATCCTAACTCCCGTCCAGGCTGCCTTAGGTACCGAAGTACCAAGGTCCCGCCTGCCCTTCCCATTGCATCTCATCTCACTTCCACAGCCTCGCGAGCCTCGACGCGTCCAACCTACCTACTTACCCTACCTTACCTAGTCAAGCAATCGCCCACTATCCGATCACAGTTGGCTCACACAACAATGAGTTACAAAGCACCGCCTGTGCCTCCGCCGCATAACGAGCACGCCAAACGCACCAACGAGCTCTTTGTGGTCTTTTACGAAGAAATCGGCAAATGGCCCTGGCAAGTCATCGACTTCGGCCCGCGAAAATGGGGCCAGAATCTCGTCTCGGGCTTCACGAGACTTTTGAGCGTCGACCTTCCTAAGACCGAAGGCGTGTCACGCAAGGAACTTATCGAATACCTGCGTCACCACTCTGCGGAGCACCCGAAGATCCAGTATCAATACCAGCTGAGCATGATGCTCATCGCAAAAGCCACCAAGTGGTTGGCAGAGAAGCGTGAGCTCGCTGACGACTCTGGTTCCGAATCGGAGAAGTCCATCTTGAATGAGCCTCGGACTATCACTCGGAACAGAAAGCAGGCCCGGGCTCTCCGTGCTGTTAACAGATCCTCGCGCCGTAAGTTTGTTTCCGGGAGAAAGAATGTCATTAGGCTAACAAGACTAGCAATTCGATCCGCTCGCAAACGCCCAATCAACTACAGCGACCGTCACCATTTCCAACTCCATAACGCTGACGACCCTGAAGATGACGGCACTGACGATGACGCCGACGCCCACGGGGGTGGAGGAAACGACCAGGAAGAGGTTGAGCTCGAGTCAGGCGAGCCTCCAGCCAAGCGAAGGCTGATGGTTTTCTTCAACTTCTCACCCGAGAACACCCAGGAACTATCTAAACTCATGGGAGACTCCATCACGGTAGATACCTGATACCCATTCATTACCTTTGCAAGATATTTAACGAGTCAAAATAGGAACCTGGCAGCAGCAACGGCGAGGCCTTACGACATTCGATTCCACAGCGGAATGCCGCAAGAAGAAACCGCCTTCTCGATACTCCTGTAAGTTCATGTTATGAGCGGCATTGGCGTGTCTAACTGAAGCGTACAGAATCAATATCTGAATGAAGCTCAACTTGCCTATGCCGACCATCTCAAGCGCGAGATCGCCAAGGTGGAAGAGAACATCACGCGCACCGAAGCTAATATAAACAATTCATCCCGACGCCGTGAAGGCTATCTCGAAACCGTCCGCAACAGCGCCAAGGATCTTGAGAAAGCCACGGAAGAAGCCACCGAGGCTTCACAAGCGGTCCAGCACGCAAGAGCACTCTGCGAAGCCGACGCCCAGGTCGTCGAGGAATTGCGCCGCATAAGCACCGATAACCCGAGAATCCTCACCGAAGAGAACTTCCAGCACTTCAAAGATAACACCCCTGCACAGAAAGAGAAGAGAGATGCCGAGAATACGCTGCGTACCAAAGAAAAACGTCTGAATGACGTCAAGATCAAGCTTCAGATTGCAGAGGCCAACATGGACCCTCTGAACAGCAAAATCAGCGAATTACATGACGTACTGAACGCGAAGAAGAATGTCCGTCGAAGCCTGGTTGCGATGCATCGGTTTGTGGCAATGGGTGGGGAGGAAATGGAGGAGACTTTGGGGGAGAATGGTCTTGAGGAGTGGTTGAGAGAACTGTGAGAAAGAAAACCATATGGGAAATTGTAATGTGAGCGTTGGGTTAGATTTGTATGTGAGATCAGGCCTTGTTTGGGAGCCTAAGATAGTGTATAATCTTTTGGCCTTGATAGTCAGATCAATTGGACGGCATTTCAGACAGCCTAAAGTTAGGATATTATCCTAAAGTTGAGATAATAAAAACCTAAGGTTTCATGATTTTATAAAGATTATGTAAGGATTAACCAAATTTATAAAATTTATAAAATTTTATAAATCTTAGGTTCCTTATTTCTTCCCTTAGGTACGTTCTGTGACATTAAAACCAGGGAAAATGGATTGGTCAGTCATTATGGTATAATGTCTATGTTGTTATAGATGTGTTATTTGCAGTTGAGGCTCGTGGCTGAGAGCTTAAATCAGCAGACAGAACTTAGTGCCTCAAAATGCGCCATCACCTTCACTCCACCTTCTCCTCTCAAGTGAGGAAATGGAAGAGATTTTGGGAGAGAATGGTCCTGAGGAGTTGCTGAAGGAACAGCAGCAGTGACCTACTCGAAATCGGAGTTCCTTTCACAGCGCCCTCCAGTAATTCTATCATAACGACCGTGGTCTCAGTAGTCAGGGGTTAACTCGTCCTCCATATCCGTGCTGGACAGTGTTTGGGCGTGCGAAGCGATGTGAGCCATCACCTGTGGGATCTTTCTGGACAGTATTTACTTAGTGGGCAGTGTATGTTCCTTAACGTCTGGGAGTGGTCAAGTTCTAGGACGTGAAGACAAAATCATGTTTCAACGAGGTCAAAGGATCTGGGAACGCTTTTACACTTATCTGGCCAACAAATTGAAACACGCTTCTCATTGGGAACGAGACAGATACCATCTTCGTTCTGTCGCCATCTCGGATCTGAGAAGAAGAGGATTGGGAGCATCTGTCTTACCGGGAAGTCCAGCCACCGCCCCTCGCACCGGGATGGAGACTACAACCACGACCGGCGTCAGGAAAAGGACAGAGATCATAGTGATAAGGATTGTAAAGAAAAGGATCGCAAAGATCGATATCGGGATAGGGATCGACGCGATTGCGACTGTGACTGAGATAGAGAACGGGACCGCGACCGGGACCGCAACCAAGGTTCGAGATATAGTAGCAGACGCGAGTCGATTGATACTAGAGACGCTAAGCCTATCTCTAGTTCTCGCGGTCACAACATGAAAGTGACAATGAGGAGTGGTGGTCTCGTCTGTGGTCAGAATATGTTCGAACGTGAGGTGCGTGATGTAAGCATCAGCTGTGCGGTCTCTCAACTCAAAATAACACTCTTACCAAATCCGTTCGGAATGGCTTGTTCTTATTTCATCATTGCCTTCATGACCTGCGACTTCTTGGTGGTTCAATATTCGCCACGCAACGAGACCGTCGTGATCACCATGTCCTGTAAGGCATACATCTACGGTTTTAGTGCTGTAGAATGATAGGGCGCTCAATGGAACCCGATAAGACGCAATAGAATTCTGAAATCAGGATTGAAAGCAAACTTGCTATATACAATCAAGCTTTGCCCCGAAAGCGATGGGTATCTCAAAACGCGCCATCACCTTTACTCCAGCACCTCTTCTCAAGTTCAATCTCCTTTGCATAACCACCAAATGGGCGGAAAACTTCAACTAAAGCCCTAGTCCAGCGCTCATCCCATCTGAATCCCTCAAACTGAGCCTTTGTACAGTCCCAGTACTCAGGGTAAAACCCACTGTTTTCCCAATCTACAATCCCCGAGACCGCCCAACCCCTTGTCCCATCTGCTCTTGTGACTTTGTCTACGAGAATGTTTCGCAGATTCAAGTCAGCATGGGTAAATACAATTTGATGACCTCTCCGGGCGGGATCATCTGGGTGGCGAAGATATTGACTGAAAGAAGCTTCATCTTCGAAGGGGCCAATGGGATTGCCATCTCGAATTCTCGGGTCGCTACATGCTTGACCCAAAGTATTACATATGTGATTCTTGGGACCGACAGAGGGAATCGCACGAATTTAGGAAATGAAGCTTTGCATTTGGTCGACGAGCTCGTGGCAGTCTCGATCGGAGAGCATATCCATTGCTCTGGAGAGGGGATAGCCGCGAAGACCGGTCGTCAAGAGATACGTGTTTCGTGAGTCTGCTGCCAAATCCAGCACACAAGGGACTGGCACAGAAGTGTACTTGCGAACGAGATCGAGCGCATTGCGTTCATTGAAAGCCCCCTCGTTAGTGGCCTTCAAGTAAAGACCGAAAGGCAAACGGCTGACTGCCAAGGAACTGGTACCTCCATAAAGATGGTGTCCGATCTTTCGCAATACTTTGTACGTTGATAGTCGAATGAATTGGGGGGTGATGAGCCAAGCTCGCCAGAAGATTGTGCTGCACATCTGGAATACAGCTGATACCAAACCTGGTCTGGATGCTGACGGTTGTGTCCCCGCCTGAGCTATCACTATTTCGTTTTCCGCGATTTGCTTCCCGACCTCAAGCCATCCAATGCTCGATGACAAGCGGGCATGGGTCCCTATGAATCGCGCGTCTACCGTGCGTATTCCCGATCGCGAGTGGTCTCCAAGAAGAGGATATGGGCCGTCGACATCGAGTGCTGGTTCTACTGTTCCAATTGGACACCAGCCAATTTTGTACTGAAATGAATTAGTATGAGAGAGCCTGAACCTGATACCGCTCACCTCAATCATTGATGGTTGTAGCCGATGCAATTTCACCACCCCTTTCCTGTAAGCCTCTGCGGCTGACCTGCGCACAAGCCAATGGCCATCGATGGGATCTACCCGCTTCAGTCGTTCCGTGTAAGCTAACCACCAATCGAGGTAAGGGAGGCTGAAGAAGGCTCTAAGCATTTCATGGACTCTCGGCTGGTCAACGTGTTAGCCATAGCCGAGCTCGCTAGGAAGATCATCTCGTGTACCTCGGCCCCAAGCCAACGGGATGGCGCGAGAACAACAGGCATCACTACCAGGGGATCACCAAAACCTGTTGGCTTCCCTGTGATGCAACATCGGTTTCCATCTCTTTTGAGGATTTGAGCTTTGGTCCTGCTGTCGGGGGCAGGTGGTGTACTTCCGTATTTTGTCACTAAAAATACCTAGTTAGAGTCCAAGTGTTGCATGTTGATCAAACACACTTACTTGATTCCACGATAAACTTCCAATCTGAAATAAGGGCATAGAGGTCAGCCTTGCGCTGTTGGCCTGGACGACGGTGATTGAGGAGATGAGTTGCGGCGAGAGCAGGGTTCAACGCATTCGCAACGAAGGCACTGAGTAATTTGTCCAGAGGGTGTGGCAAGTCTTCGTTCTCAATGACAGAGAAAGCCTCCTGGCATTCTGGATCGTCGGTGGAATTCATGACGAATGGAGAGTTGCTCAGCGTTACACAATTGACAGCTGCGGGGGCACTCTTAAGCGCAGTGGATGTTTGCTGCCCGCAAGAAAGCGGAGATCTGTGACTGAGAGCTTATAATCACCGCGTAGAGCATAGATATCTAGATACTGCAAAGCGGCAGAGTAATCAATGAGTGGTTGTAAAGAATGATTGCGTATATCACCAAGAGATTGGTAATTGTTGGTTTGTCTTTAAGATGAGAGATGGAAAGATGCCTAACGAGGTCACGTGCAATTCCATGATTGTCTTCAGCAAACAATTCGGACATTTCTCACACACTGAAATACTGCTACTCAACCTGCTTCCACATCTTTTCCAAAACTCCAACCCTCGCCACAGCCGCCGGACCCGTAGCAGCAGCCCCGACCTGCTGCATCGAATGATCCGCCATCGCCGCCTGCAACAGCTGCTCATTCTGATACCCATGCCCAACTGTCGAGTTTCCAACCGTATGATCATAATAAAAGTTCGTTGCGTTCAGATTCCCTGCTGCGCTAAACGTTACTGCTGCAAGACCAAGTGTCTGTGCCTGACCGAGAGCGTGTTTGGCAGCTGCTAGCATCCGATTCATCTCGGGGACTGTCCGGAGATAGATCTGGCGGCGTTGAAGTGCAAACGATAGGAATGATGCTAGGTCTTGGGTTTTACAGGCGTTCTTGTAAAGTTGCCGCATGCGAGGGGAGTAGAGATCACAGAGTCGGGGCTCAGCGACTTGGTCTCCTTTCATGGTGAAGTGTTTCTCCAGCCTCGTACCCTTCGCCACGACGACGTAACATTCTTGACATATGTGGGCATTATCCCATCCCCACCATCGACGATTCTTCGACAATTCGAGATCAATCTTGGGACACCCTGGTGCGGTACTGAGATCCACTGCCAATTCGCTGAGTGGTCGCCAATCGTTGATATAAGCTGCCTCGGCGAACTTCTGTAAGAAGAGCACTCCGCGAGGATACCCAGGCAGGTTGAAGGAACATAGACGCGCCTCAGATGGTCCAACAGAATGCTTGAGTTTGAAGAAGTGAGTCATGTTCATCGAAGCTACAGTACCCGCCAGACACGTCGCGCAAACGTCGAATTCCGGAGGATCATTCGGAAGCGTGTACCAGCGAATTCCCCTAGCGCCCTGGGGATTACAAGGCGGGTGTTGTGAGAGGCTTTGCACAGTGCTCCAGAATCTGGGATAGTTGCCCTTATCGGCCGCCCGAATCATTGGGATGAGCATGTTGGCCTGTCCCATATCACACGATGCCTCCTGTGAGGGTCCAAGCCGAGCTGTGCGGAAAGACTGACTTTCGGTAGACTCGTGGAAGTAATCCCAATAGCAAGCTTCGCAGACTGAGAAGTTGGCTGGGCCGCGTGAAGACATGAACCAAGTCCTCTCTGGGCCTGCCACAGGTTGTGCTTTAGGACATGGCGGAAGCTGCAGCCTCTTGTAGAAGCCAGTGGTGAAAGCTGTCCAGTTGCTGTTGGGAGCATAAAGCTTGAGCATACGGCGGATGTACCAAAGATTATGATCGCAACTTGCAGCGCCCTGAGGCTTATGTGTACTGAACCTGTTGCCGAATGAGGTATGTCTGAAGTAGTCTTCATAGCAAGGCTTGCAAATAGCCATCTCTGGTCGATCGGGGGGGTAGTACCACTCCTGCCCCTCGACTGACTTATCCTCTGGACATCGACCCAGTGCAGGCCTCATGGCCATGAAGCTCATCATTTCATCGAAGCTCATTGACGAGAGAGCAGCTGGCCAAAGATAGTCTTTGACGCGGGGCGTTCCAAACAGACATTGTCGTTCCAATCTGTCATCGTGCCATACCGGTGTAAAAGTGTCTCGAAATGGTGAGTTGAGGATGCGGTCTGCGTAGCAACGACTGCAGATGACAAAGTCTGGGTATGAAATGTGTATAAACCAGTAGGTCGGTAGTGTGAATGGCATGTCGATACATTCAGTTACCGGCTGAATTCCTAATGGCATCGGAGTGCTGGGGCCTCTGTTGGAGGCATCCTGGCCGGTTGAAGTTGCAACACGTTGAGGCACTGGAACACTTCCGCTCGGTGGCAGCTGTTGGGGAGGTTGTTGAACTTGATAAGGATATTGTTGTTGTTGATACTGTACCTGCTGCGGAGGCGAGGCTACAGGCGAACCCTGGAGTTCCGCTTGGGGTTGCACTGGTGGAGGAGGGTAATTTTGATGATACTGCTGCTGCGGCTGCTGTTGGTATTGCGTCGGGTATCCGGGGGCGTTGCGATACTGCTGAGCCTGTTGTTGCTGCTGCTGCGGTGGTGGGTACCCAGCTGGCTGTTGCTGTTGCTGCAAATCTTTCCCAGCCTGCCTAACCGCTTTCTCCGCGTCGGAGAGAAATTTTGTTAGTCGGCCCATGTCGACACGGATTTCAGCAATATTAGACGAGAAAATCCCACTGTGAGTCAAATATCTCAGCTGGGCACTTATACTTGGACCATGCTGCCCCACTGATGTCGTTCCGTGCCGACATTGCCGGTGAGTATGCCTCGTTTTCCCAGTTAGGCTGGACTAACTTAATTGGATTGACAGCTAGGTTAGATTGAAGCTCATTGGACTCGGAGCAATTGCAAACCCGGTATGAGACATGCTGACTTCGTCTGTGTTTACGCCCTGCTGCTGCGTGATTTATCCCCGTTGAAGGTAACATGACTCGCCGATAGAGAGAAATCAGACTGCTTGATCCTCTTCGCAAAGGTCAAATTAAGCTTCAAATTGACTGTAGTCTAGTATATCTACTCTAATTCTTATGTTACTTGCAGTTTCCCTTTGTCGGGTCGCGTTCTCTTAAGCGCAGACTTGGAGCTATCCCCATTGACAGCGATGCAAAAACAAGCTACCAAAAACGCGAACAGCAGACCGACATGTATAACAATCCCATTCCGAACCACAACACCACGGCTTCGATCCTTGCTTAGACTAGCCCCTGGGAAAGTAAATCACTTAGAAGACGCCTGGGATGAAGCGCGCGGTAACCCGACTCCATGCAACCCATTTCTCTCCAAATGTCTCTTTCAGCATTTTCTCCTCATCTTTCACTCTCAACATGAGCCTTCGCAAGATTCCAAACACGAGAACCAAGCAAAAGATCAGGCCCCAGCCGCTAACTATCGATCGGAAGCCACGAGGAGTCCAGCAACTAAATGCGCCGTCCCATCGCAAGAACAGGGCGAGGTTGACGACCAAGACCACAATTTGTCCTGTGTATCCGGGATGCTGAATATACCGATAAATACCACCCGTCATCAAAGTATCAGGCGGTCCAAGTTGAAAAGTGAAGTTCTTTCCAAGTTGAGCAAAGGCCGTGAGTCGAAGAGGTCCACCGACGAGAATGATCATCAAGAGACAAGCCAGTGTGTATGAATTCCAGCTGAACAGCTCTGAGTTCAAATTCTCAGGATGAGGACATAGTGGGCTGGAATCACCGTAGCCTATGGAAATGAGGGCGTGGAAAACACCAATGCTGAGAGCAAGAATTTGTCGGATTCGTGCTGCTGTTGGGCTGGCGTAGGTTCCGAGACTGTCTTGCTTCCAGCCGTCGCGTGGAACCTCGTTGGGAGGTTTGAAGCAGGACATAGTGACGAGGCTGGACAGGAGCACTGCCCCTGCGAAAGAGACTTCGTTGAATACTGTCATCTTTTGATAATTGCCGGAATGTAGATTTAGCTGAAGATAAAATTCTATGAGATTACTGACTTCAGATGATGGGTGGCTGCTGAATGCTGCTGTCTTTTTAAATGGCCTCAGCATCGGCGGTCGGCGGTTATAGCCTCCGACTTGCTTGGGTCCAAGCTGGGTGTGTGACGCCCTATCCCCCCCGCGCATATTTCCTCAGTCCTGTTACTGTTGCCGGTAAACTTACAACCGATGTGCCGTCTTGAAGGTCGTATGATCGATTATGCTGTCCTTTCGATTAATAATCCAGACAACAAGCACAACGATCCAGCTTCGGAGCTTTACATAATGCTGACCTCAAAGGCTAGACATTTGACGTGCCAGAGAATCAAAAGATTACTAGTTGCGTCTACACGTTTCTAACTATCCTCTGTGGCCCATGTTCCTCCATCTCTTCAGACCCAGACCAGTAAAACAAGACTAAATGCTAAAATGTAAAATGAAGCTATTCAGTGAGCTACTGTCCAGTAGATTGGTACCAACTTACTAGCGATAACACCAAAGGCTCTAAACTAGCCGGATACCTCAGGCATCTTGCCCCACCCTCTCCTCCCTGTCGCGATAACGGCTAGTCAGTATCTCTGGCAATTGAACCAGCTGCGAAGTCGCACTTGAGAATGGAGTGATTGGATACCGATGTTTTGCTGCTTTTCAGAATGAACTCCTCATATCGGCCAACTTACACCAAATCTCGTCATGGCTGTTCAAGATGTAAAGAGAAGAGAGTCTGTAGAGCTCGCTGAAGATCCTGTTGACAACGCTGACCTTTGTGCCAGGTGAAATGCGACCAGAGGAGGCCAGGGTGTAAACGATGTGAGGATTCAGGCTCGTCATGCCCTGGCTACGCCTTGCATCTGCGATGGTCTGCTAAGAATCAACTTCAACAAAAGTCTGTCAGCGCTGGCCAAAAGCCTCGGCCAAAAAGAGTCAATCCGTCATGCTCAAGTTCAAACAGCCATATGAATGAGGGAGAAACCATTGATATCACAACGCCAACATTGGATCCCTTGCTCTTATTCCCTCACTTTGGAGATCCCGGCCCAATGCCATTCCCAGCACTGAATGCCTCCGACATCCTCGGCTTCGGGGAGGATCCTTCAGTTTCACAGTGGCCTTTTCCAAATTTGAACCCCTCGGAAACTATCAATATACTAAACGATACGGTTCTTACAGATTGTTCACTGAGTTTGAATGAGAATGGGCAGTGGAAAGATCAGGGAACGGAGGTGGATCATTCCATTGATTTGAGCTGGCTATGCGATGAAAGTCAACGATCTCAGGCTGATCTGAACACAACAACTCTACTTGCAGAGGCTTCCAACACCAGGACCACTGATCACCCCACATTACTGACAATACCACAACAACTGAGCAATCTCCCAACAGCTCTTTCTGACTTCTTTATACGAGAAGTCATACCGCTTTACTGCGCATGGGATAGTCAATCGAATCTGATGCGAGTAGTAGCAGAAAGCTCATGGCAATCATCGAAGGTTTTATATCACACGATGCAAAGCATGTCAGCCGCTTGTCTAACAAGTGTCTTTCCCGAATTATCTACCACTGCAATTCAAGAACGCTTGATTGCACTTCAATGCTTAGATGAGGGCGAGCCAAATACTACAGAGTATGTCGAAGCAAGACTACTGGCAACGGTTCTGCTCTGCCACACTGCAAGCTGGCATGATCCTGGCAATTTGGCTAAAGAGAGATATCATTTGACTCAAAGACGAGTTCTGGAGTGGAGCTCGGCTTCTGGAACGCAGTCAAAATCCATGGTCAAATTCTTCCAGACTGCGGTGGACTACTGGGGAATGCTTCTGTCGTTCTTCACAGATGTGTCGGGCAACCCCGATTATGATACTCTGATCGGCCCCTCAGAACCAAGTAATGAACCTATGCTGCATCCGTTTGTTGGTATGGCGGGAGAAACAGTCAAAACACTCACTGACGTTGGAAACCTTGTATCTCAATACCGTTCTCGAGCCTCATCTATCAGATTCATCACAGAAGACGACATGAACTTCTTCAAGAGCAAAATACGACAAGCTCGATGTCTAGAAAAAAGACTTCTTGCTTATATGCCTGCTGACACGTCCAAGATCCAGGATACAGGCGATCCAAGAACAACGTTAGCTCACCTGGCCAAGGTCGACGAAGCATACCGATGTGTCGGTCTGCTCCAAGTCTACCGTGTATTCTCTGACCTTCTCGCGGAACGATACAGCCCCTGGGATACAAATCACATTTATTCAGCCAAACCGCCGTCTAAGGTCCCAAGCAAAGCTGAGAAAGACTACTGGTTGAAAAGTCTAGCGCTGTACACCCTTGAGCTTCTTCGAGATATACCATTCGAATCGAGAAGCCGGTGTATCCAGCCACTGATTCTCGTTGCTATCTCAAGCGAACTGCGTCGCATGCCGCAGGATGTCACATCGTTAGGCGCTGCGGATGAAGAGTCACGGTATATGGGACAGAGCATTATTGAACTTGCTCAAGCACGGAACTTTGTGAAGAGTCGATTGTCAGCATACGCTGATGTCCTGCCTTTGAGAAAGGTGAGCAACATACTTGAGCTGGTAACGAGTATTTGGAGTGCTCTGGACGAAGGGGAGCCTGATGTTTATTGGTTGGATATTTGCACTAGGAAACAGCTCAGCACATTGATCGGGTAATTAGCTACGTATCTACTGCGTTTATGCATGTAAATGTCTTATGTACATCTTTTTATCATTTACCAATCGCCAATCTTAGCTATCGACACCCACTTCGCAACAGACTTTTCAACCGTGATATCTCGCTCAAGCCTCTGGTCTGTGAGAAGAAACGCTCTGGGTAACCATTCAGGAATTCCCTTGCCCGTAATCATACTGGCAATTGCTTCACCAGTCATCCAAGCCTTATCCATCCCGTAGCCACTGTATCCCCCAGCAATCCACTCACCATCACCGTCTCTCCCAGAGACACTCTTCGGTAGTTTACCTACCAATGGAAGTCCATCCGATGTATGCCCCTGTAGCCCAGTCCATACTCCTTTCAGCTCCGGTCGTTCATCCTCTGGCCATCCCTTGACAAAGTACTTGGGCAAGAACTTCAGCAGAGCCTCGACCGAGTGACCCGGCACAGCAGTGTCGTCAGACGTGAGAACGTCAAAGACATTGGAGTAGTCAGTGCCGACCCATATATCGCCAGTCGTGACGTGCTGTTGGAGATAGTACAGGCCTCCATTGAACCTCTCTGATACAGGATCGAGAGTGGACTTGGTCAGATAGCTCCATGACCTACTGTTGCCCACGTTTACTAGACAAGGACCGGCCTTTTGTACAGACATGGTCCCTCTGTATGGGTAGAGCTTTCCTATCAACGGACGCAACAAGTGGGCAGCGTTGGCATTCGTACAGTGAATCACCTGTTTGGCTTGAATAGAACCCCGGGGAGTCTCAATGATGTATGGGTAGTCAGGCACACAAGAACCATCATTTGCGGCACCAGGTGAGTATTTTATCGCTGTTGCGGGGGTATTTGTCTCGATCGAAAGACGGTCGTGGTATTGGACGAGAAGGCGTTGGAAGATTCCTGTTATGAGGCGATATGGCCAGACGGCACCGGCAGCATGGCCAATCACACCATGGCCGTTCTTGATGTTGAAGACCTGCATTACTGAGAGTTAGTGTCGGAAATGTACCATATAAAACAAAGCCAGGCCGTTGTAATATAGAAGTCATACCTTTGCTAAGTTATCCTGCTCAGTAACACGATGGGTAGTTTGGTAGCTAGGAATTGCCTCCCGGAAGGAGTTCAGAGACTCCTTCGAAGCTTTCCAAGTCTCCTCATCGCCAGCAACCATGACCTTATGTACATGACGAATCTCACTGGAGTCCCGGAGCTCTGGATCTAGTTCGTTGAGCATACCCATGATCCGTTCAATGTTCATAAAGCTGAAGCGACATATCTCCTTGGCCGTCTCTTCGCCATGTCTCTTGCACATAGTATTGTAGAGATGTCCGACTGGAGAGACAAGCTGGCCTCCATTGCGGCCTGTTGCCCCGCTGGTAAGGGTACGAGCCTCGAGGACAACGATCCGGGTTGTCGATTCTAGACTGTCATCTTCGAGAAGAGCTTTGGTAACGCTGCATCCAGTTATCCCAGAGCCAATGACAACAATATCCGCGTATTGTGGAAGGGTAGGAGACTGAATGCTTGAGACAGTAGGGTGGGCAGGTTCTTGCCAGAGCGAGATGGAGGGGTTTGGTCTCGGCAACAATGGGCCTGACAGAATGGCAGTGCGAAGCTTTCTCATGAACTCTTCAGGTAAACCATAATTTGAGTCTGGATGCTGTAACGATCGGGCAATAGCTAGAAGCCGATCTGTGGCTTTGGGTGAATCATTCATCTTTGGTAGGGCTCGTTTGGTAGTTAGTGGTGATGGCCGAGATAGCAGTAGCAGAATGCTTTTCTCACTGATATACTCGAACTATTAACCCATGCCTCGTGGATCGGATAGCTTAGCAAGCCCCTGGTTTCTAGCCAGTCTTCTACGGGCAAGCATTCCATATCACCCCGTGGCTTAGGTTATCATCTGATTCATTTCAGCACAGTCTAAAGTTCCATCCATTTTGCCGTTTGGAGCATGACCTTGGATCAGAAATGTTTCCATGATAGGGAACTGATGTTCTGTAGAAAGATGAAGACACTAATCCGTATTTGGTTCAGTTGAACGACGAGATCTGATTGCTCACTTGTGCGTCTTCCCTGAGTTAGTGTCATGAATTGCCAATCAGGGTTCGTCAGTGGAGTCAGCCAAGTGCCGTTGAACTAACTGAATATCGTAACATTTCTATTAGCAACCCTAACGATGGTCTATCAGTGTCGAGTGACATTATCGGCGAACTATCAGCAGGACCGAGTCAGCGTTATCAAGCCAAGACTTGAGGTTACCGTATCCTGTTTAGTCGTTCCCAATTGCCAGGTTCCAGATTCCGGGGCCCCAGGATCGATTATCAGTGGAGCTGATAGTGCTGATAATGGCTGTTCACTGTATCATCGTCCTTCATAGCGGGTTGGGTCGAGGCCTCTCCTCTATAAGATCATCAAACCCCACAATGGACTGAGGACCATCCCATCCCGAACGTTCCAGCTTTTCCCACTGTTTATGACCTCTCAGCCCTTACATCTTCGTCCATTGTATCAAGCTTGATACCATGACTGCCTCGCTTGAGAAAGCAGATGGTGACGAAAACATTTCCACCACTGTCGCTGACCATGCTGTTGTCACTATACAACAGACCCGCAGAGGTCTATCACCTCGCCATGTTCAGCTCATGACCATTGCCGGGGGTATTGGTGTCGGCCTTTTCGTCGGCGTCGGCGGTGTCTTGTCCAAAGCTGGACCGTTGCCTCTTATCATCGGGTACCTAATCTACGGTCTCGGCTTCATTTGGCCTACTATGCTGAACGTTGCCGAGATGGTAGCTTGGCTTCCCATTCGCGGATCAATCTATGAATTGGCCTCCCGATTTGTCGATCCAGCTCTGGGATTTGCAATGGGATGGACATACTTCTATGCGGGAGCCATGTTGGTCTGTACTGAATACTCTGCTGTCGCAACTGTGATGCAGTACTGGAATACCGACATCAATCCGGCCGTCTGGATTGCCATAGCGTTGTGTGTATGCTACTTCATGAATATGGTTGCTGTCAGGTGAGTCTTTCTTTGGGCCTGAGAAATGGGATGCAAAGTCTAACAGCTTGTGCACAGATGGTACGGTGAAGCTGAGTTTGTCATGGGGTCCACAAAGATCCTCTTGATTCTCGGTCTTATCATGGCGACCTTCGTTACCATGGTTGGAGGCAACCCTCACCACGATGCCTACGGCTTCCGAAACTGGAAGAACGGAGATATGGCCCATGAATACTACGCTGAAGGAGCCACTGGCATCTTTCTCAGCATCTGCATCTGTGTACGATATGCCGTTTTTACGATCGGAGGCCCAGATATCATTTCCTTGTCTGCTGGCGAGATCCGAAACCCACGCAAGACGATTCCCAAGGTTGCCAAATTGATCGTCGGTCGCATTCTGTTCTTTTACGTTGTCGGAATCATTGCTGTCGGTATCATCTGCAACTCACGCGACCCCTGACTTCTGGGGGCGATCGAGAACGGTGAAGCTGGCGCAGCAGCATCTCCCTGGGTATTGGGACTCCTCCGTCTCGACATTAGAGGGTTTCTTCCAGGACTTATCAATTTTCTCATCTTGCTGTCTGGATGGTCTTGCGGAAACGCTTATTTGTATTCGTCCAGTCGAACTCTATACTCGTTAGCTCAAGACGGCCAGGCACCCAAGATCTTCTTGAGATGCACCAAGTCTGGCGTACCATGGGTATGTGTCACAGCAGTGACGGCCATATCTCTTCTTTCGTTCTTGGTAGCCTCCAACAGTGCGAGTGAGGTCTTCTCCTGGTTCTTGGACCTCACCACTGTCGCATTGGTTGTAAACTTCACGGCGATGACATGGGTGTTCATTGGATGGCGTCGAGCCCTCAAAGCTCAAGGAATCACTCGCCAAGGTGAAAACAACTTCGAGAGGTCACTCTTCAAAAGGAACTCAGATAAGCAACCTGCCCCCGGAATAGTGTTCCCCTTTACCGCCCCTTGTGCTTCTTGGACGCCGTACCTTTGCCTTTTCATTGGAGGCTCGACATCCATCTTTATCGGATTCGACATCTTCCAACCGTGGTCCTTGAAGGGCTTCATCACAAGTTACTTCGGTCTTGCTTGGTTCTTCTTTATGTTCATCTTTTGGAAGGTCTTCAAGCGAACCAAGTTTGTTACCCCTGCCACTGTCGACATCTTTGCCGAAGGCAAGAAACAGGCTGTGGATGAGGAGTGTCGCTTCTGGGAGGAAAGATTTGGCGATGAAGCTGAGAGGGATGCGTTGGCCAAGAAACACTTTGTTGTCAGGACTTGGGCTCGGTTCTGGAGTGGCTAACTGTCTCGCTGCTCGGGAGTACAGGTAACTCACCAGGTGCAGAAATTGACCTCTCTGCACTACTATGAGGTGCCTGGTTAAATAGTGTATTCTTTTCCACAATATTCCTTAAGCCAGTCCAGTTTTGTGATTCGTCATAGTCAATACGAGTCAGCGAAATTATTTCGCTTCCTAAAACTACACTCTTTGATCATAAATCCTGTCTTGTGATAGAACTGGCGGTTCTGATTCTTTTTACGAAGGGTTGAGTCTTGGAGTGGCTTATCACGCAAGATAACAGTATGCTCGCGGGAAAATTAGCTGCCCCCATAAATCTACCTCGACGAATGGATCTTTCGATAGGATATTCAAATTACACGCGGAGTAAACAGACTAAAGATTTCAAGTTCACTTAAGCCTCAATGATTGCCTTGATCGATCTCGCTGCGACGTTGATAGAGTTCACGTGAAATAGAACTTACAACGGGGATCGTGGCTGAGGGCGTTGAGCGTTGGGGCTTAAGCTTCTTTTGACCTGTCAATGTTATCACAAAGGGTTTGTATCACCACAAACAAATTGATTGATCTATAAGAAGTTTCCAACATTCAAATGAACTAACCGCCTACTCGTGTATGCCCGGATGCCTTCTTCTCCCAACTCACGGCCGATACCAGACTGCTTGACGCCTCCAAATGGTATACGGAAGTCCGAATCATTGCTACTGTTCATCCGCACCACTGTAAATGTCAGTAATGAATCCTAACTGAGCGGGTGTGTGACTTACTTCCTGCCTCGATCTTATTCGCGAGAAGATGTGCTCGAGTGATGTCTCGCGTGAAGATGGCTACACCCAGTCCATAAATCGTATCATTAGCCCGGCGCACTGCTTCATCTTCCGTTTTGAATGGGCTTATAATAGCCACAAGCCCAAAGATCTCCTCACGGTATATCTTCATATCATCCAGTGCATCGATGAAGATAGTAGGCTCGATAAAGAAACCCTTGCCATTAACTGTAGTTGGCTGACCCCCAAGAGCAACAGTAGCCCCGTCGGCTTTGCCACTCTCGATAAACGATAACACTCTTTCATATTGTGCCTTTGAGACCTGCGGCCCTTGGAAGGTACCGCTGTCGAAGGTATTGCCAATCTTGCAAGACTTGACTTTCTCCTTGAACAGTTCGATAAATTGTTGATGCACTTTTTCGTGTACCAAGATGCGACTTGTTGCAGTACATATCTGGCCTTGATTGGCCATGATACCATAGTGACTCCATTTCACAGCCTGATCCAAATCTGCATCTTGGAAAACGAGCAGTGGAAATTTTCCACCGGACTCAATCGTCATCTCTTTCAGATTGCTTGCTGCAAGCCTTGCTACCTCGCGCCCAGCTGCTGTAGATCCAGTGAAGGCAATCTTATCAACATCCATATGAGCTGCTAAAGCCGCGCCAGCCTTGCTCCCAAAGCCGTTGACGATGTTGATCACGCCGGGCGGAAATCCTGCTTCCTTGACGATATCTGCAAAGAATAAAATAGACAGAGGTGTCTGTTCAGCTGGCTTGGGTACCACACAGTTGCCGGCTGCAAGGGCTGGGGCGATCTTCCAGCCAGCCATTCCTAAGGGATAGTTCCAAGGAATGATTTGGCCGCAAACACCGATGGGTCCAACGTGGTATAAGCAAATCTTGTTTCCGTTGTGCTTATCACTGAAGTTGTTAGTCAAAGATTTACAATCTTCATTCTGTTTAGCTTCGAGGCTTACCTTGTCCGTACTGCTTCTCTGCAAATCCGGCGTAATACCGAAGCACGCCTGTCAGCTCACCAACGTCTCCTTGTGCAGATGAAAACCTCTTGCCGTTATTCCGGGTATCAATAGTGGCGAGTTCGCTTGTGGCAGCATCAACGAGGTCAGCGAGCTTGCGCATCATTTCCCCTCTTTCGGTTCCAGATAGATGCGACCAAGAACCTTTGAGTGCTGCCCGAGCGGCTTTGACTGCATCGTCAATGTCTTCATCGCCACCAGCGTGGACTTTGACAATCTCATTTTCATCACTGTAGTCTATCAGTAAACTGACCTCTGCAACTGCCTAACAACAAAACTTACATTGGACTAACAACCGATATAAATTCCTCTGCCTTTGATCAGCGCCATTCGTTGTTGATGAAGTGGCCCAAAGGTTGGTTGTAAGTGACTCCATTTGGAGCGGTTAGCTGCTGATAAAGCTCGCTGGTCATGATTGATCCCAAGGGTTTATATTTGACTACACTATTATCGGCAGCATCATTTAGTTAGATTATATCAAGATACGGTTCAGCTTCTAAGTCCTTCAGCACAGGCCAGCTTCATGCTTTCATTCTGGTGCTTTCCAGATCAGGCAAGTTTCTGGCGGTGGACCATGGATGTCTGCGCTAGTATTGAACAGGCAACTTTGAGACAGCTACCAGAAGCAGTAAAGATCGAGGAATGTGGTGCGATAAGCGTTGGTCCACCCTTATCACTCCAATGATAACACCAATGCGTAGAGTAGCATCAGGGACTCGGAGTCTTGTCCGACTGCATACAAACCATCCTAATAGTAATCTTACAGAGACGACCACTATTGTGTTATCTTGCATTGTCTTGGCATTCTTTTCATATCGCGCTGCTTTTTCTTCGGCATAATGTGCTCTGCTTCATTCCCCCCGCCCGAAGGGATGTCTTCTTTTTGGAGAACCGAACCGGGCAATCTTGATAATCATCGGTCAACTGCGGAGCTCCCAACCTCTGTCGACATAGCCATCGTTGGAGCCGGATACTCTGCAGCAGCAATACTCACGCATATCCTGACAACAACTTCATCTAACGATAGACCTTCGATTCTTGTTCTCGAAGCCCGGCAACTGTGTTCAGGTGCGACTGGACGAAATGGTGAGCCAAAAAGCCCATTAGATTCGTGTCTTAGCACTGACAATTGAAGGTGGTCACCTCAAGCCAGACTCATATAACGCGATTTCTACGTACGCTTCTGAATATGGGATGGAAGCTGCCGCAGAAGTTGCGTCGTTTGAAGCCGCAAATGTCAAAGCCGTTACTGAATACGTCCAACATAACAAAGTTGATTGTGACTTTGTACTTACGAGGGCGGTTGATGTTCAACTCTGCGCTGGTCATCAATGTCGAATTAAGGAAGGTTATGACAGGCTTATTGCTGCTGGACTTGAACCAACCAAGAATACATTCAGCGTTGAGGGGAAGGATGCCGAAATGGTAGGCGTTTAATATCTCTGCTTTTTCAATGCTAACCTGACGACTTCAGATGTCTGGTGTGAAGGGCGCAAAGGGTTGCTTCACATACACAGCAGGGCACCTTTGGCCATACAAACTTATTCATCATATGCTTACTGAAGCAATTGGTCAAGGAGTCAATCTGCAGACTAACACGCCAGTTCTTTCTGTTTCCGACACTCAAGATGTCACTGGTCATTGGACCTTGAGTACCAGCAGGGGCGAGGTCAAAGCGCGAAAGGTCGTATTCGCAACCGACGCCTACACAGGCTCTCTGGTTCCCGAATACAAAAGCAAGATCATTCCATATCGCGCTGTGTGCAGTCGGATCAAGACCCCAGGGCCACATCCTCTGCTCAATAATACCTACGCTCTTCGGTTCTCAGACTGGAACTTTGACTACTTAGTCCCTCGACTAGATGGGAGTATTATAGTCGGTGGAGCTCGGGATACGTATATCAGATCTGTTGACTCATGGTATGGGAATGTTGATGATACTCAAGTTATTGAAGAAGCGCGATCATACTTTGAGGGCTACATGCAGAGGTATTTCCATGGATGGGAGGACAGCGGGGCATATGTCGATGATATATGGACTGGAAGTAAGCCTTATCACCCGCTTCGCCTTGTTTCTGATCGCAGCTGACATATCACTAGTCATGGGATACTCTTCCGACCGGCTCCCTCGAGTAGGACCTATACCAAGTCGACCAGGAATGTTCATTATGGGAGGTTTCACTGGCCATGGTATGCCACAAATCTACTTGTGCGGACAAGCCATGGCAAAGTTTCTCCTCAAAGACGCTTCATTCAAGGAGACTAGCTTGCCCCGATTATTTGAAGAAACACAGGCTCGCTTGGAAGACCCAAGAGACAGAGTGGTGGAGTTGTACACTTCGGTTCTCAATCCTTCGAAACTATAATGACTGCGGCCAAAGGCTGGGATCAGGCCAAGTTTTCTCGTTAGAACTTTTCAGTTTCTCTTACATTACTATCAGTTGTTATCGTGAATAATTTTATCCATCATCTCCAGGTCGCAATAGCTATTGTTGTTAGCATGTTGTTTATGGTAGGCTGTGGGCATTAGCCACATTTGAATTCAGTAAAACTTGAGCAAGGACACACCCTGTAGCTATTATGAGCAATCACATATTTATAGCTTGTCAGCCTTGGAGCCTGACCTTTTGCATTGTGGTTGGTTGGCTGCCTGCTTACTCCCTGCTCATCATGTCACGTGTAGCTCGCCGCAGGTCGCCCTCAGGATAAGGCAGACTTCCCCTTTTTTTTCAGCCCTATTTTTCAATCCTCGTAATTGTTCTTTCTTTATTTTCTAATTTTTGTGCTGACTTGATAGCTGGATGTATCGTTGTCTCTTCACACGCTTGTTGCCTTGTCACCCCGCGTCGAGTAAAAGTATCCCGATTCCCCATTACTGTCTCGCTTCCAAAAACGAGCTTAGATGTCGACTGCCATTGGCAGACCGCAGCGTCCCGTCTCACGGGCCGATTTTCCGCTCGCCATTATCTGTGCCCTCTCCCTTGAAGCCGATGCGATAGAAGCACTATTTGATGAACATTGGGACTGTAATGTCTACAGCAAAGCCCCCGGCGACCCCAATTCCTACTCGACTGGGCGCATCGGCCATCATAATGTCGTACTCGCCTACATGCCGGAAGCAGGAAAGGCCAACGGAGCCGCTGTCGCGACCAACTGTCGTGTCAGCTTCCCGCATGTCAAATTGGCCATCGTCGTCGGGATCTGTGGAGTAATCCCTTTCACTCCGGGCCCTCGAGATGCACACCATGAGATCATATTGGGTGATGTCATTGTCAGCCAAAGCGTGGTCCAGTACGATTTGGGGCGGCAATATCCTGAAAGCTTTGAATGCAAAGACATCAATGAAGAAGCTCTCGGAAGACCCAACGTTGAGGTTCGCTCCCTGCTATCGAAGCTGAAGGGCCTCCGAGCACGAAGAGCATTTGAGTCCGATATGAGAAGTTTCCTCACACTCCTGCAGCAAGATCTAGAGCTAGCAGCGCATTACCCCGAACCCGGGACGGACCGCCTGTACGAGGCAACCTATCGTCATGTCGATCAAGACATGTCGTGTGTCAAGTGCGGTTGCAGCGGAAAGCTTGTGCCGCGGGAGCGGCTGAGACAGGAGGTACCAGAGCCTAAAGTACATTTTGGAAGGATTGCCTCCGGCGATACTGTCATGAAGTCTGGTGAGGATCGCGACGATATCGCAAGAAAGCTTGGTGTCATTGCGTTCGAAATGGAGAGTGCTGGCGTTTGGGACAGCCTACCATGTTTAGTTATCAAGGGCGCGTGTGATTATGCAGACAGCCATAAGGCTAAAGCTACCCAGAACTACGCTGCAGCGACTGCCGCTGCTTGTACTAAAGCTATACTGCGCCAGTGGGTGGTTCCAACCAGTCATGGTCGGTAACTCGTCTGCAGCTTACTTAACCATGCTGACCATGAAATAGATTCAGCTAGGAAGATAAACATATCTCGTTGTAGGTATTCATGCGCTTAATACATTATGATAATACAGCTAACATTAAATTCGATAGTCTTGGTCCCTTTCCCACCAAATAGAGACTTTGTTGGCCGACAGAACATTCTTGCGAGCCTCCGTCAAGAATTATGCTTCGAAAAGTCTTATGCGGTCGCAGCTTTATTTGGTTTAGGAGGGGCAGGGTAAGTCAACCTACATCATGTACGGAAGACAACAACTAAGCCTTCAGAAAAACACAGATCGCCCTGGCATATGCGCACGAGACACATGCTCAAAATCTAGATCTGTCAGTCTTTTGGGTTTATGCAAGTAATGAAGAGCGCATGAAGCAGTCATATGCCCTAATCATGCAACAATTCGAGATCCCTCGCGGTGGTGGCTTGAGTGATCTTGAATTGGTGAAGCAATGGCTAGAAGCCGAACATCACAGACCGTGGCTCATGATTGTCGACAATGCCGATGATATGAACCTTTTCTATGGTACTGGTGGTCTGAGTCAGTATCTCCCAACTTGCCCTCAAGGTAAGCTACTCGTCACAACAAGAAATCGGCAGGTAGCTCTCCGAGCTACTAAAGGCCGGTGCTTCATTGAGATTCCGCGCATGACCGAGAGCGAAGCACATGAACTCCTTAGTGGACATCTAGGGTTCTTGAGGCCCGATGTTGCTGATGTATCCATATTGGCGTCTAAGCTAGAATATCTCCCTTTGATACTTGTGCAAGCCGCTTCATTCATTAAAGAGAACGATATCTCTATAAGCGAGTACCTGAGCCTTCTAGAGACAGATAGGAACCTGATAGAACTTCTCGATGAGGACTTCGAGACAGATGGCAGGTATCCAGACTCACTTCGAACTGTTACGAAAACTTGGGCAATTTCATTTCGACAAATCAGACGCCAGAACAAATTAGCAAGCGACTTACTATCAGTCATGTCTATGTTCGATCATCAACATATACCTGAGGACTTCTTGGTCACTTATCTATCGCTCTTTTACGGCCAAGAAAAGACTTTGGAGCGTCTCAGGGCCATTGGGCTTCTCAAGGCCTTCTCCTTCGTGTCGAGTGGAGAAGACAACAGCATTTCTATGCATCGACTGATACAGCTCGTGATGCGGGAATGGCTCATCAGAGAAGACACAATAGAACACTTCCTGCGCATGGCCGTCCTTACAATAGACGGGTCATCTTTTCTTGAGACCAACGGCCACGCGTACACATCAACACGAGTTTCCAGTCATGCCTCTCACATGCTTATCCCCTTTCGCATATTTCAGAATGCTTTTGGTGCAAGTATGTGGAGTCGTACGAGTACCCTCGACATCTTCAAGTATGCTTTTCGTGCCATCTATCGGGATTTGATCTTTTGCCTCACATGTAATGATCTAGAAGAGAAGGCACTGGATAAAAGGCTAGATATCAAAAAGGAGAGGCCTAGTACAGTCGCTAGTGCTGCGATATTGGAAAGCGACTATCACGCATTATGGAAGAAACGAAGTCACCTTATACGACAATTGAAAATGGCTGGGGAGGAGGAACGAACTACCATTATACAAGTCTTGGAGACTGTTGTCCTTACATGGCGACTTTTGTCGCCTCCTGGTACAAGCAATACATGGGAGAAATGCGAAGCAGATCTTCGGGGTCGGTAGTCCCGGTGTGGTGGTTAGACATGTTAAGATTTGCGTGATGTGGTAGGGGAGCGATAAGGGAGTATAGAGCGTGTGTCATGGTCTGATGTGTCCACCGAGGATCGAGGTGATATGAAGCGTTTCTTCGTTCTTCTGTTTCGAAAAACGCGAGGAACTGCACAAATGACCGTCTCAATTTGTTCACGCCCTAGGGATAGATTACAAAGATGCGTCATGCCAAAGAAATTAGTGTATTCAACTTGGCCGATAACTAGGTAGCCAAGCAGGCTTGCGCGACTGCCAAGAATATGTGAAGCCGACGATCTACTGTATCCAGACTGATTGACTCAACTCTCAGTCTGTTAAAGATCCAGGTAAAAGATAACCGAAAGATAAGTGACGTGTAGGGTATCACCAAGTCCGCTCCGAACAAGGAACGCACTGACGATCCACGTGGGCGATGGATCTCAAAAATTCATCTGTTCCACCAGCGCTGTTACCCCGATCCACTCATGACTAACATAGCGCCGACGATCTGCCCCTACTGACTCTGAGGCTCTGCATTTTTTACCATCGTGTGCTACTATAGACAGGGCCACGCATTGAATTGAGTCATGTATTGGGATCTACCAGCAGATGGCCATCTCGATGGTAATACCTACTGCGAGATATAATGCCGACTTTATATCCGGTTTCTTGGAATGTTGAGAGAGGAGGAAATATTCCGAGTTACCTCGCTCGGTTGGACAGGCGCAAATTGGAGTTCGTCTCAGAATGTCTCCAGTTCGGCGGCCCATTTCATCCCAATAATCTTTTTTATTTCCGTGGCCCATATCAATTCAATGGAGATCATGCACATTCGGCCCGGAGCACGGAGCAGACCTAACGGCGGAATTTCTACGGTAGAATGTGTCAAGAAGAAGTCTGTCCCAACACTAAACAAGTGTCGGCAAACTTTGACAACGAATGAGCTCGTTCGATATTAACTTCATCCAACGTTTCAGCAAAGAACAACGGTTCATTCCGCCATCCAAAAGAACCCCAGGTGGCGTTGACAAAAGTGGAAGCCCAGCAACTTGGCACAACGGAACTTGATCTCAAAGGATTCCCAAGTGCCGAAATTTGATACGCTGCGCTCCTGTGGCGCTGATTCTAGTGGCGTCCCCCCTGAGTCAAGTGCCATTTTAGCGGGAGCGCAAAAAGTCTGTGATGACATTTCGTTGAGGTGTGAGAGGGGAAAACCGAGGCTTGGTGACATAACGGGAAATGTAGCCCGGAGCCATTGGTAACTCTCCCGTATTGGAAGCTCGGTAGCTCGGTTACAGAATTAAAGTGCGGAAATACAATGCGTGATGTTATGCTCATCCCTGTAGATCATGCGTACCCAGAGACGATCATACCATGCATCTGGGACCAGACACTCGGGTAATGGCAGGGATATTGCTTAAGCTATTCAACCCGCGCATTCTGCCATCAACTCAGGTAGTCCAATTGTCCACAAGAGCTCAATTGTCAAAGCGAAGGTCAAAGCGCAGATGCGATTCATCCAGAGACTTGGCTAGAGAATATCGTTTCGCCACGCCACGCCAGACCGTTCCTGGAGTCTCGTCCCGGCGGCACTAATATCTCCAGCTTCACGCTTACCTCCACCTCCCAAAACGTGGTTCTGGTAGTGTCTGCATGTACCTATAAACCCCCTGGATCCCCAGATTCAGTCCCTTTTCCCTCTCTTTTCCCCGGCCGATCCTTTATTCCTCTTTGCTTTTTTGTATCACTCCTTTTATACATCATGTCGGCGACTACGAGTGACATCAAGATCGCTTCCATTGCCATGGGGTTCACCCTTGGCTTTGGACTGCTTACTGTCTGGGAGGCGTGGAAGCAGACTCGACGGAACCGAAACCCGCTGCGAAGTACTTACATTTACATGCTTTGGGGAGAGATTCTGGCAAATATTATCATCGCTATCATCGGATGGATTTTCTTGGATGGGATCATCGGACCGACGTAAGACAGCCACTCAGCCAGTGTCGAAAGTGGCGTGCTAACAGTGCCTAGTGTACCGGTGTTGTTCTTTATTCTTTTCTTCTGGGTCTTTGAGGTCCAGCTTCTTATGCAAATTATCGTCAATCGAATCTCTATCATCGCCGAACACCGATCGACTATCTTCAAGCTGAAGTGGGGAACCGCCATTACCATCACTCTCATCAACATTGCCGTCTTCGTTATCTGGATTCCTGCTCATACTGTTCCTCCCGCTAGCCAAACGTAAGTCATTATAGAAGACTCAACTAGGCTCGTACTAACCAATGTAGATTTGTTCGCATCAATGAAGTCTGGGATCGTGTGTCCAAGGTTCTCATCCTCCTCGTCGATGCCGGTCTCAACTGGTACTTCCTTCGAACCGTCAAGAAGCGACTCGTCGAACAGCATCGCTTGAAGAAGTATGAGCCTCTTGTTGGCTTCAACGCGAAGCTCATGATCATTTCGATCCTCATGGACGTACGTATCTTGCCATTCTCTCCTGGACCACAACCCGTGCTAACTCCTGCCAGGGCATGCTCATCGGACTCATGTCACTTCCCAACCAGGTCGTCTACATCCAATTCCACCCCGTCGCATACATGGTCAAGCTCAACATCGAAATGTCTATGGCCAAGCTCATTACCCGCCTCGCAAAGGGCGAGAACGCCGACGAATACTACCCCTCCATGTCGCACTCTGGCCACCACCAGAGCAACAACCAGCGCACCAACGACGCACCATGGACTCAGGGCAATAACGTCCAGTTGACACATCGATCAAAGGTTGTCGCTGGCGATTCCGACGAGGACCTGTCTGGTACCATGGGTAGACATAACGGCGGACCTGGCATTCATCACCGAACAGAGTTTGAGGTTACTGTCGAGACGAAGCCTCAAAAGAATCCATTCAGAGAGGGAACAGAGTCGGGGGATGAGCTACCTTTGACTTCAAATACCGGACATCCTAAGCAGATGACTGTTGAGGAAGTTAGCCGTAACCCTTCTATGTCTAGCAGTAGACGGTCTTGAGATCTTGACATACATTCGTTAACTATATACCATATACATAATACATAATACCCCATCCTGCCAGCGATATCATAAGGTCCGATGGCGTGAAGCATTTATCGTTACAAGGCTGTCTAGACCTATCGTCAATGTGCTTTCGGTCCCGAGTAACATCATCTAGTGTAAAGTCTAGACTACCAGTACTATGCACATATTGCCTTCTAAGAGCTAAAGTCAAATGGGAGTCTTTAGTGTGTTGGCTTGATATGTCTCGTTGAGGCGTCATAAGCTTCAGGCATCAATCTAGACTGCCAGTCCAACACGTCTTTTCTGCCGATATTGAGTTCAATGTCCAAATAGCCTTTACACAGTACCCCCTTTCAGAGTTACTCTAATTCGTGGCAAAGTGAGTAATGTGTATAAATAAGAGCATTCATCTACCGGATCCCCCCCCCCCCACACGGAATAAACTCATTCTTCTACCTTGAATCGCAAGATCGAACAGTTCTACCCCACAAACACGCCTCGAGTCAGCACCTGATCCAGAAAGCGTGATCACAACCATCATGGATCCCTTCAGCAGAATTCCCGCCGAATTGCGTCTGCAGATATTCTCATACCTTCCATCCAAGGCCACTATTTCGAGCCTCATCCAAGCCTCTCCAATAATGCTCGAGCAATACCTTGGATACAAAAGCACAATAATACGACATTTACTCGAGCGCGACTTTGACGACCAGATGATTCAAGATGCTATGGCAATTATATTTTACCCATCTCTCCGAAAGGCCCGAAAGTCCAAGCGAGACTTCGCTACGCATCTAGTGCATTGGGTGTCATAAGCTTCCAAATCCTTTGGTGACCCACGATACCCTTTTCTTGGACCAGCTCGACAAACTACATAGCCTTCTGATGGTTTTCGTCGAAGACTACATCACAAAGGCGACTGCGGACTTCCAAGCTCGTGAATACATTTGTCTCCCTCAACCTACCCACAGCCAGAGTCATCTCGTGTTCAAAGGACAAAAAGTGGCAAGGAGATTTGACTCCTGTAACCTTTCGGAAGGTGAAAGACGACGCTTGTTGAGGGCATTCTTACGAGTTGAGCTGGGGTCTCTAGTTCAGAGGACTGCGAGCTTCGAGGGCGATAGTTTCACGAAACGCCGACTTATGAGTTATGTGGGTTTAAGAGTCAGCAGACGAGACGAGGAGGCGATCCGCTGTGTTTGGGTGTATACATCGTCACTGTATGGCGCCGTCTTTGCCCAATGCGCTGATGCCTGGCTACCAGTAGCCGATGCACCGCCAGAAACTGGGCTGCTATTCCCTGACAATGTCTTGGTGGATCCGATTGAGTATGGCAAGGACGTTGGCATCAAAGGAAAAGAAAAGCGGTCCACGATTGAGTCTATGGGCCAGTACGGTTTCTCTTTGATCTTCACGATCATTCGTTTTGCTACAGCAAAACCACAGTATACTTCAACTCTCAAAAGCTTTGTTGAAAAGCTGTGTAGCTTCAAAATGGACATAACTTCAGAATATTTATTTGGTAGAAGAATGCCATGGGGAAACTTTTACGGTCTGAGAGACTATGCTCATGATAGAAACTCGGGTACGGGTCTAGTTTCTGATGACCAATTATGGTGGAAATACCTTGGGCGAGAGCTACATTTCGATAATGGCGGCCCGATACAGTACAAGATATTCCAACAGCGGGCATGGCCAATCTTCGATGACGATCGCCATTACCCAGTCAACACTGCTGCGTTGCCAGTACTCCCTACCAACTATTTCTTGGAAAATATGGCAAGAGAAAGGATCGATGACTCGATGTCCTACTATGAGCATGCCCCCGTTTCACATGCTCAGTTAGAACGCAGAGTGAGCAAGCTTCGTCGAACCCAAAAGTGGCAGGACAAAATGAAGCAGATGCAAGGGAATAACTGGAGCACTGAGTTGTCTTGGCCTTGGATTTCTATCGGAAATCATGAGGTCTCACTGCCAGTCATTGAGGATCAGGAGCAGTTACTGACATGGAGTTCTCAAGGCGTTGTTCGATGGGATGAATCAAAGGAGGCTTATGTGCTTGTAAAGGAATGAGCATCAGGGACCCTGGGCCTAGGGCAGAAACGGTGTTGGGGTGCGTTTTATGTCGAACAAATTGTTTCAGAGTATGATTTTATGTATAAGTTGATTTTGTTTTCTTTTCCTAGTTTTTTTTACTTTTTGAGCAATAAATCGTAAGAACCTGACCTGCATCTGGACTAGGATCTTGGTTGTTGAATTAATGTTGCAAGGTTTATTGGCAGGGGTCTCCAGAGGCCACGTGAGATATACCATCAGATGAAACAGGATCACAAAAATCTCTCATATAGTTAGACCAAATAACGATAAAAATTTCAATTGAATTCATGACAGCAAACCAATAATAAATCCAGTACCAGCTTCTGCTCACCAGATACCCATCGCCATGGATCATGGGATAGTGAGGGTTGTCAATGGAGGATGGCTAGATGGGCTTACGCGAGATGCTGTGACGCGCCCTGACACGAGCACAATTCTTTGGGAAACTCTCTACGAACCGTGGGATCTCTTTACAAAGCTTGACAAAGGAGACGATGTGACTGCGGCTGAGCCAGTAACTTTGTTACGCGACGTTTGTTCCAGGCACGACTTTTCAGAAAAGAACTGTTCGGTAATATGCACCAGCCCAGAGGATTTATTCGCCTCTTGGAAGACTCTATGGCAATGTCTGTCTCTGTCATCGATGGTTCTCGCAAACTCCACATTCTCTACACTTGACCAACACCATGACGGGGTAGGAAACGGGACATCAAGGGAGCAGATCTCGAGCGCCTTGACGTCTTTTGGCATTACCGATGGGACCCATTTTGATGGAAAAGCGGTTCTAAATCTGACATATGAGTGTGCTGCTGCAAGTTGCCGCGATACTAGCATGGGAGAATGCTCTATTGGCCAGCTTGACCCTGGGTATTTTGAGAGCCAGACTATCCAGTGGATCAAGGTCTACGAGGCTCTTGCGCCGTTGTGCGATGGACTGGAGAGCGATATCAACATCGATATTGCTGGACCTGGAGTAAGCTTATGACTTCAGCGATGGTGATCCATGCTTATCACTCTGCAGGTACTAATAACATACATAACCCAAACAGCCATGGTGGTCTTTGCGTGGTTATTCTTCCTACTTCTGAAGGTTAACAAGTTCATCAACACTTCAACATCAATTTTCACTCACCTATTTCGGAAAAGAAACCCTGGACCCAATCTCTTAACCCATCGTGTATCAGGTCTTGAACGCCTTGAGCGCACGAATCTTGCTCACGCAACGAGCACCTTTCTCGCAGAGCTTCACGAAGCACAATGCTTCTTCGTCGTTGCAATTGAAATAGCCCTGATAAACGCCAGTTCCAGGTCAGCGATTTTCACCGGTGCAGAGAACTGGCAGAGTCTTCTTTGGAATCGTGATAGTGTTCAGTTCCTAGCAGGCATGGGCGCTTGGCCCATAATTCTGGGTCAGATCTCGCTCCGAAGAGCTGAGCTCGACTCAATGTACTATCTTCTCCTCTCGACACTTGCGTTGGTCCTTGCAGGTGTTGCAGCAGATACAGCTTCAAATCCAGACCCAGATCGGATATACAAGATGTTTCAAGGGCAGAATACACTCCAAGAATGCGGCGGTCATCCTTCCCTTCGAACGTTTTGTGTGGAAGAGCGAGAGGGTCTATACTGGTATGTCTTTCCAGCGGGAAGCATATATGCATTCCTCGGATTACTTGCTATTCTGTGGTGGGACAAGATCTGGAGTCTTTGCAACTCTCCAACATCGTTTCTCAAAAAGCATGAGTCCTTATCAAAACGACAAGTTGAAACATGGGAGTGGATCAAATGGACTTTTGTAAAGGCTTCTCTTCTTGCAATACATATTGCTGAAGCTGGTGCTCTTGCTTGTATTTGCTTCGGACTGGCAGTGATTCGGGCACCGTTGCTGAACTTATTGCTGAGAGGGGAGACCGGGACTTGGAGTGTTGGACAGTTGGTGGCTGTACTGATCTGGGCGCCAGTAATATCCAAATATGCCCATTTGGCAATTCGTAAGTTGTCATTCTACAAGGTATCTTGAATCAAGAAATACTAACCAAATATTTAGTCGGCGTTGAGAAGGGCTTCAGGCTTCGCTTGTCCAAAGCATTTGATATTGTGAAGAGGTCAGATACGAGGTCTGGAAGTGGTGGTGAGGCAATATCTCTGAACTGAGTGAGCATATAGCATCTAAATAACCGACTTTATCAATAAAATTATCTTTCACCAATCCTGGGCTAAGAACTTGCTTCGTTCTGATGGCATCCGAGGTGTCAGGTGACATGGGCATCTATTCTCTCGTTGGCCAGTCCCGACCTATCAGCCGTATACAGCGACATGATCACGCTGAAGAGCAACGCACAGACACAGTAAGCAGGGCGTGAACCTCTTGGACAGCCAACCCAATAACATCAGCCTAACCCCGCTCATGAATTTGTCGAGCTGACCCCGACGAGCTGAACTTTTGTTCAAGTCATCACCTTTTGTCATCCTTCAAGGGATTGAATAACAAGATGACTTCCTACAATTAGGACACGATGGACTCCTTAAACTGGACGCAGATTGTTGCTATTGGCTTAGTTTGGACACCGTCGGCATACTTTTTCAATTCATGGGTCAATAGCCAACCGCCTAGTACTTTTGTGACCATCGCCTGCGTAATCTTCTCAATCATCAGTCTCTTGGCAAGCTTCCACCTCATTGTTTTCGCGATTTCCGTTCTTCTATCGCCATTGTTTGCCCTTGCATTGATCTACCGATTCACGATAGCGCTCCCTTACCTATCCACCGGGTTTGGTCCTTGGTGTCTCTCATTGTTTTGCGCTCAAAGGGCGCCACTTTACGCATCGCGGTTGGAAATGCCACGGGGGAAAGAATGTAGACTTTGTGAAAGATGTAACAACCTAGCCGACCAGTCCTCCATCCTCCGGGGCACCCGCTGGAGATTGACACGTCCAAACTCCAGAGGAAGAATACGGCTTCTATACTAAAGATCAGCTGCAGCAGTCCTCCGAAACCTGCCATCTATGTAGCCTCCTCTGGCATTCTTCATTTGACCTCCGGACGACTCCAGTGCCTGGAACATCCTCAGGAGGGTATATCGGGCGGGAACCAGATGTCACTACGCCACTACTTTCCGCAGTCAACAGGTCATGCGATTTTTGTGACTGTGAACAAGGCATTGAAGCCAGGAACCTCTCACTCCAAATCTCAGCAACTAGGGAGTTTGGTTGCGAACAATTACTTCATATTCGTTTATACTAGAAAGGGTCTAGTCTATTCCCGTGGCCAAAAATCGAAGACGCCAGCTATGGTACGTTTGGCAGGTGACGTGCAGCAGTTCAATGACTTACTCAGTTCCCTAGTATCCAATGAACATAATTGCGGACAGTCCAATATGACTGGCTCCTGGTCCAGCTTTCTTTGGGCTCGAGAAATAATTGAGAAGTGCGAACGTGAGCACCACAATTGCCGGAACCACTTCATTCGATCTGCCAGTCAGCGGTATCTTCCCAAAAGACTGGTTGACGTCCAATCGAGGGATAAGGGAGTCATACATGTTGAGTGGCTGGATCTGACCAGAAAATATAGTCGAATATGTTGCGCCCAGTCACTGCTGGGGTGATCCTGTCAAGTCTGAGCTCAGGGAGAACAATGAAGAAACGATGGAGACGATTCTGATAGAGACTTTGGATCCTAACTTCCGAGACGCCGTCGATATAACTTACAAATTGGGGATCAAATATCTGTGGATCGACTCGCTCTGCATCATGCAACGAACTAAGTAATGGGAGAAGGAGTCTGACGATATGGGCCTCGTTTATGCCAGAGCCAAGGTTGTAATCTCTGCAACAGCATCCAAGAACTCAGAAGGCGGCTGCTACAAACCCAAGCATCTCTTTCCCTATGACTGCGTTCTATGCAGCAACTGGACCTCTTCACTCGTCGTTCACTCGCCAATCAAGTATGCCAACTTGGTCCAGCTCTTCGGGGAGAAGGTCGATCGTTCGTTCCTGGCTACGAAAGGCTGGACCTTTCAGGAAAGATTTCTGGCTAGTAGGATTCTGCACTTCTGCTCAGGTCTTGTGATGTTTGAGTGTAACACATTGACTACCTCTGAGTGTCATCGGGAGGAAGAGTATCTCCTGAATACCCAATTTAGCCAGAATGGGACGATAAACGCGCCGACAGTCCCTCGTCCAGGCCGTGAACCACCCAAACGGCTCTGCAATAGGACAATCATACGACGTGCTGGGTCTTCTACAAGACCTGTTACACGCCCAGCCAGGGACACAATTAGGAAAAGCTGGTACGCCAACCCTAAGCATAAGCTATGGGCTAATAAGAAACGACGTTATGACGTGCAAATGTCTTCTATAAGGACCAATGCCGCACGACTAAGCATTCGAGGGGCCTTCAGCTTCCTCTGGTCTTTCAGGGGACAAGATATGAGGGAGAAGGCAGAGTTTCACCTGCGGTGGTACGAGATGGTGACGAGCTACTCGGTTCGCAATCTTACAAACGAGAATGATAAGATAATGGCCATTGCTGGCGTGGCTTACTTCATCCAACAGAGTACGGGCTTCAGGTACGCTGCTGGCCTCTGGCAAGAGATTTTGCCCTTGAATCTCCTTTGGGTGGTGGATTCTGGGGTCAAAAGGCAACCGTCTTGCCGGTCCGTTCCCTCATGGTTTTGGGCATCCGTGGACGGTAAGATCTCGCACCGTCTAAAGAAAATCGGCCCAGCTTATTTCTCTGGCTCAAAGGTTAGCCTAACAGTCGATGGCAGTAGCGGTTCTGTCTCATGGGATTATATACAATCCTTAATATCAGGCATAGAGGTTCAAGCTACACACATGGTCAATGGCATGGCCCATAATGCTACGCTAAGACTATCCTGCCAGCTCCGAGCGTTTAGTCCTTCATTATTAGGCTACGTGTATGATACACTGGAGTACCATGAGAAGTGCGAGATAAGATGTTTACCTGTTCTCGAGTTCGGTAATCACGCATTTAGTCAGCCCACTGAAACATCGCAAATCCATGGAATACTGGTTCGAGCGGTGTCCAGCACGTCAAGCCAGGCAGAGGGTACACGGGCTCAATACATGAGAGTGGGATACTTCTGCACAGAAAAAACAAACATTAACTTCCAGGACATGGGCCGAGAGGGGCTACTGTCCATTGAGCTTACTTAGTAAATACACTTTGTCGGGAATGAGCCGAAGTGCGCCGAGTTGGTCTACGCCTCCAAGGCCGGCCAAAGAGTCATCATCTAGGTTTTCCTCTTATAAACTTTATGCTGTAGCAATTGATCAGTCATTTTGGTATAATGTCTAATTATCTGGATGTCTTATTTGCAATTGAGACTTGTGGCCAAGAGCTCATTCTGGCAGACAGAACTTAGCCTTTGGAAACGCACGGGACACGGCTAACGGAGCATTTTCAGGGGCCATATTGGACCGGGTTACGACTCTATGAAAGCTGCTGTCATGCGTATACTGAGTCCGCAGAGAAACTCAAATCCAGCGTTCACCCCAATCATGAACTGCGGAACTGAGTTTTCTCTGCTGATTTAAGCTCTTATCACAAGTCTCAACTACAGATCTCTAGCTCACAACTTAGACTACTTATCCACATATCGATCGATGTATACTACGTTCGCATACTTCGAGGCTTGATCTCTCACCGCAGTCAAGTGGTCGGTATTGTATAAGCATCTTAAAACACAAAACTTTAACTTTACACGAAAGCCTATTTACATAAACCTCCATGCCCTTGAATCATATAAATCTCTCCTTCGTCGGGATCCCTACCTTGTCTCCTCCTTTCTACTTAACCTTGACAACGAATCTATCTCATCACTTCCTCTATAAGACCTCCTCGCGCTCGTTACACCTCCGGGCTTCGCTCACTATTATGGCTACTACTTTTCACAAATCCGCTCTCCTTCCGCGAGAACTAAGGGACGAGATCTGGTATTTTGCCATTCGGTCAAACCACCGTGGAGTCCAAATCTTTCGGGTATATAAGTCCTCCTTATACGAGGATATTCAACCTACCTCGCTGAGGAATTATATCGTGAATACACATGGAAGAAGCATGAAGCCTTCCTTTTTCGACGTTTGTCTAAGCTCAGGGAAACACAACAGCCCCCTGGTATTTTGGCGCTCCCCTGAGAACCAAGTGTTACAAGGGCCTCGAGGGATCTCCAGACAATATTATCTCGACCTATATGACTGATTGCGGGCTGTGGACCGCTTGCGAGGAATCGAGGCGTGTTATTCGGAAGCACTTCGCTAGTCCCTTAAACAATCCCTGGGGACTAGCCGAACGCGGGAGAGTGAGCTATTGCTCAGGCAGCAACCCCTTCTACTTGTCTGTCTGGCCAGGCTCGGACCTTTTCATCCTAGATTTCGAAAGCTTCTTCGATACCAACTGAGGCCCTATTGAAAGGTTCCCCGGCACTCCAAAATCTTCACCCTGCCCCGTGGAGTCTTGCCGGGAAATTGGCATAGACTCTGAAAGCATCCGGGATAGTTACGTCCCCAGGGCTTGGCGCGATGTGACACTTGCCATCGACTTTCTGTGTTTATTCTCGCTGAAACGACGCCTGTGGTTGGTTGACACAAACCTGAAGCGGAAGAGAGGCGCCGCTTCTTCTCACGACAGCGACAGAATAGAATTCTACGCGAGTGATAGGAAGTTCGTTCCAGTTCCTCTGGAGAAAGGGGAAGATAACATGAATGACTGGGAGTATGAGAATTCAGTGGCAGGTGGGAATTTTGAAGCGTCATCTATTTACTATGCATGTCTCGCAAACGAAGTCGCAAACCATTTATGGACATCCCCTGGGTACACGGCAATCAATCATGGGCGCTGTCTTGAAGATCGAATCGGACTTCTTGGATGGGAGGATCTTGAAAATTCATGATGTTGGCTAAGACTTAGGCAAAGTTCCAATAGATATCGGCAGGTCAAAAATGAGTAAATTAACTGACGCAATCATCGCTGATCACCTTCTCATGTGAGCTGGTTAAGGTGGATGAACACTTTCAAAAGGCAGATTTAGGGCCCGAATCCATGTTTAAGGTAGTGTATGTACCGTGCAGGCCAAGAAAGTGTTTTGTGTTTGGTGGTCACTCATTTAACTCACGTGTGGTTGAAACCTTAGCTCTTTGTTCCTGGACCAAAATGTGTAAGTCATTGTCGAGATGTATTATTTGCAGTTGATACTTGTGGCTGAGAGCTTATTCCGGCAGACAGAACCTAGTGCATGAACATAAGCTCTGTTGTAAATGGTACTGTCCAATAAACCCATCTCGTGTGAGAACTTTATTTCATTTACAGTTCCGTACACTCCTCGCGTATGATGTATATCATTAGTGATGACTCAAACGGTGTACTTTCCGAAGGTTCAATCATTTGATGGCGTATACACAGACGACTTGTTGTCTCAACCTTTTCTATGACAACCTGTTCTTCTCTCGTTACATATAGGGAGTCTTCCACCTTCACAAAAGTACAGAACGCCTGTCCCACTCGCACTTCTCCAATATCCTATCAATACTCACACCGATAATTCTCAATCATGCCGACTGAGTTCCACCTTTTCTCTGCTCTCCCAGCTGAGCTTAGGCAAGAGATTTGGGACATAGCTATTGCTATTCGCCCAAAACGCCGAGGAGTTCGCGTCTTCCGAATATTCGACGCTTTGCAAGAACCTTCGATCCGCCTCAAGGACATCCCGGGTTTCCACTACGGCGCCAACTTCGCCCTGGGTTTACCGTTGCCGGAAGAAGACTTCGTCGGTGTCAATGGGGAGAGCATTAGTGATATATCAACACACGTTTACGATCCAGAGTTGTGGAATACCTGCTACGAATCGAGGTTGATGATGAAGAAGGCCTTTGTGCCACTCAAGGGATATGGCTATGGCTCGATGGGGTGCTATCTGTCTGGTAGTGCTCCTCTCTATGTCACGATTACGAAACGACATCATGACCTCTTCATCGTACGACCGGATAGCCTGGAATTGGCAGTAGACGACATTTACTATTCATTTAGTGACACTGATATATGCCTCGGTATTGAGTATCAGGAAGACTGGGCATCCCAACTTTATACCAAGGAACAAGGTAGGGAACTTTGTCAAGCGGCAGAGCTGCTTGAAGACATGGGCTGGACGCCGGAGATTCCAGGGGTATTCCTGGTAGATTACAATCTGAAGCTCAAGGCCGATGCTTCTAGTAGGCGCAAACGAGATCCTTCTTGGGACTACTACGCAAGGGATAGGAGGCTTGTCGAGGTGTTTTTCCACGAAGAAAAGGAGCGGGAAATGGGAGTACATCAACCAAATTCCAGACGGAGACTACCGCAAGTCATCCTTCTATTTTGCGAAGCGTATTTGGAAGGCCTCTGAGCAAGTGGGTATGGTAGTTGATGGAGAAACTTACACGCCTTGGATGGGCCTTCTGGGATGGGACTATCTCCGATATTTAGAAGCAGGACATTTCGTGTATGTCAGGAGAATACTTTTCGATAAACTGAGAAGTGCAATCACTAAGCCCCGATGGATTTCTGCTATCCCAACCGCATCACGTGTGCACTGTCGGTGACTTTATGTAACAAACTCTATCCGTCTAGTCCACGGCACAAGGTACTTGGATATAGCTCAGATCACTCCGGTTGACTCACGCGGTGTAGTGTTTGTAAAGTCTAATTATTTGTCAATATATACATCCCTTGTCTGGACCTTTCTCGCTGGCACCGTTTCTACTTCTTTTGCAACACAACTGAAGTCCTCCCTCCCTATTTCCCTGGCGCTTAACCAACCTATCGTCCTACATCCCGCACCCGAGCACAGTTAATCATGCCGACTGAATTCGCTCTCTTCTCTGCTCTTCCGACCGAGCTTAGGGAGGAGACCTGGAACCTGGCTATTCGTCCGAACAAGCCAGGAGTTCACATATTCCGAGTTTACGGTACTTTTCACGGCCATCGGACCTTGCCGCAAGACGTCGTCCACTTCTCGACTGATGGATACTTCTTTCGCGGCCGCAGTCGCGATGAACTGGGTCTGGCCTTGCCTCGGCCAGATAATGGCCTCACTTGTCCCAATAAACCAAGCGCTAATAGCATATCAACATATGTGATTGATACCGGACTATGGACTGCCTGCCATGAATCAAGGTCCGTGATAAAAAAGGCTTTCCTAGCAGTCACAGATGTTCCCCGGTGGGACAGAAAGTACGTCAACAAGTCTATGACGGGTTATCATCTCTTTGAAGGTGTACCGACTTACTTTGCCGTTCGGCCACAAATTGACCTGTTTCTCCTACGACCCGACAGTACAGACTTCACCATACACTGCATTGATGAGGCGCTTTGCCACGATTTTGCACATATTGGCTTTGAATACCAGTCTGAATGGGGGCGGCAACTTTATGAGGACGACCATAATCGGGGAGAATGTCTAGCATTTGACCAGATTGCATACCTAAGCTCAAATGCAAGTTGGCCATGCATATGGCTCGTCGATTACAACCTAAAGTGAAAGTCAAACGCTCCTCCTTACAAGAGGCAGAGCTTCTATGCAGGCGACAGGAGGCTTATGGAGGTGGACTTCCTGGATGAAGATTCTCGAAAGTACTGGGAGTATATTGAACCAGTTCCGGATGGAGAATACCGCAAGTCCTCACTCTACTTTGCAGAATCGTTACATAGTTATTACGAGCAGACGCGAGCAGAAGAGCCTGAAGCATTATTCAATCCTGGCATATATCTTCTTAGGTGGGATAAGTATTGAGGCTTAAGATAGACGCAGAAGGCAAAATAATGTTTTCAATAAATGACATACTTGAATTGCCAGAACTGGAGAGGGTCACTACATCTCTGGCGGTGCTCCCTTATATATCACAATCCGTTACCGTGAAGACCTAGTCATCCTACAGTTCGACAGCCTCGACTTTGAAGATTGGGATGCTGAGACAGAGGTCTGCTTGGATGACTTGCGAAACATCGGTATCGAGTACAGACCTGATTGGGGCATTGATCTTTACAAAGAAGAAGAAAGGATCATTGACGCCTCGGAAGACGATGCATTCGACAAGATCTATGAGTTCGGTCAGATTGTCGATCGAACGCGCGTTTGGATAATCGACCATAACCTTAGGCGAAAGGCAGATGCTCCTCCTTGCGATGAAAAGCGTGGTCGAGAATTATTTTCATGTGAGAATATTTCTTTTTATGCGGCAGACAGAAAGTTCTCTAGCACTGGTCTCGAGAAGGGGGGAGAGCGTCTGGCTCACTGGGAATACATCAACCCTGTTGCAGATGGAGAGTATCGCAACTCCTCGTTATACTTTGCAGACCGACTGCATGACTGCTATGATAAGCGATTGGACTCGACAGCGCGAGGTTCAGGAACGGTCTTGGAGCTTCTTGGATGGAATCGTCTTTGATGTTTGGATAGATGGTTGAATATTTGTCTTGGCGAGTGGAGGAGCTTGTAAAAGATGTATTTGGTTGCCAAATCAGGTGGTGCCACTTCCGTGCAGTCATCGATAAAGTCCATTAGGCAAACAATACACCCATATCCACTCAAGCACATTTGGACATTCACGAAAGTTTGAACGTTGCACAAATGCCAGAATAAGCAAGCCCATAACCTGAACAGATGGCAAGCTGTGATAAGGTTGAGGGGTCAAGAGAGACTTCAGACTCAACGCACAATGACAAAAAATAAACACAGTTAACACGAATACAGATGGCAAGTAGGTGCGTCAGTTTGCACAAACCATAACCCACCTCATCTGGCTCAGACGCTGAGTCACTCAGTACAAACTTTCTATTTGGTTCAAATGGAGATGACGTATATATTTCCACCATCCCCCCAATAGAATCCTCTTGACTTGTCAACATTTGCCCAACCTTTCTACCCAGCACTCCTTCTCTCGAACAGCATTGACAACCACTATTGAAGGTCATGGGGGAACTTACATTCCCGCTCTTCTCACAATTCCCTCTGGAGCTTCGGGAACAAATCTGGAAGATGGCGATACGCCCAGACAAGCCGGGCGTTCAAATCTTCCGAGTGTACCATCCGGAACTGGACAATCCTGGACATGCGGTAGACATTCATGGCTTCACACTCGAGCGTAATTTCCGTAGGGTCCTCCAGGGCTATCCAGTGCGCCGGAGTCGGATTGCACTTCCAGTGCGGAACAAATATCCAGACAGCACCGACGGCTCAAGCGACGATGACATATCTACATATCTGATTGATAGCTCACTATGGACGGTCTGCCAAGAGTCCAGATCTATGATGAAAAAGGTTTTCGGTTCAACCGATGCGTCCAGCCAGAGCCTCTCGGGATCAGCGACTGCCCATTACCTCTCTGGTAGTGTCCCGTCATACATCACAATTTACCCTAAGAATGACTTGATCGTCTTGCAATTCGATGACGTATTGAAATTCGATAACAGCTATCTACTTGGTCTGTTCCAGAAAAATATATGGGGCTCTGTTGGTGTTCTCAACCTGGGGATCGAGTACAACATAGATTGGGGCATCAGCGAGCATGGTAAACGTGCGCTCAGGAAATTGTGTTATCTCGCTTCCATCACGTTATTTGTCAACGTATGGATAATCGACCACAACCTGAAACGGCGAGAAGGAGCCCCTCCTCAGAAGGACAGCGTTAAACATGAATACAAAAATCCGGAACTCAACACCGCATTTTACGCCAATGACAAAAAGGTCCTCAAAGTCAACCTCGAGCTGAGAGATGGGTTCATGGATCATTGGAAATACTTAAAGGTAGTATCTGAAGACTGTGATGATTCTTCCATCGATTTTGTGAATCGACTTCGGGAAAAGGTCTGGCTTCACATCAACCCTTATTGCAATAGGCCTTGTTACGTGGGTTTACTTGGATGGGATGACGTTCGAGAATAAATGGACCATTTACTTTCACAAACTCTTGTTTCTACATGTATTTGATGAGAAAGTCAAGAGGATAGTTCTAAAGATCATTAAAAACTGACATTGATCTCATCTGCAGATAGCCGAAGAACTTCCGACTCGCGCAAGTTAACAAGCTAGTTATCTTCAACTCCCAAATACTCTTTGAGAAACTTGATCTGCCGAGCCACATTTCGCTCAAAGTTGTTTCCAGTGTAAGCGTCAAAATGCCCCCCTGGCAAGATTGAGAGCTGCTTCGGTTCCCGTGCCCGAGAGTAGGCTTCCAGCGCCAGGTCCGTCGGCGTCAAAACATCGTTCTCCGCGACCGTCATCAGCAGTGGCGTAGGCGAAATGCGGTAGATCCACGCTGATGGGTCGTGCGCACGAAAGAGCTCCAGTGACTTGAGTGTGACCTCATTCTTCCATGCTGACTTGGGAGCCCAGAGCTTCTGAAAGAAGTCGTAGCTATCAGGAGTGGGGAGCGCAGAGGGGGCTAGAGGGTTCTCGTCTACTACTTTGACAATGGCTGGGGCGTTTCCAGCTGCTCGGCCGAGTCGATCTAGAAAAGGAGACGTGGTTTAGCAAAGAGGAGCGTGTAGTTAACTGCTAGGGACATTGACCAACCTTTCTGGAATTCACCTTCCATGAACTCGGCGAAATCTGGCCGTACAAGTCGGTTGAAGTTGTCCCATCCATTCAAGCACGGGACCTGAGACAGAACTACCTTGACGCGTCTATCAACAGCACCAACGCGGAGGACATGCCCGCCACTGTATGAGCTTCCCCAGATGCCAATCCTCTCCGGATCGACCTCGCTCCGAGACTGGGCAAAGGTGATGGCATCGGATATATCGGCGACCTGGAGGTCAGGAATAATTTCCTGCCTGGGCTGACCTAGTCCGGTATCGCTGTCCCCGAGTCCTCGGTTGTCGTAAACTACACATGCCATCTTGAGCCGAGTGGTAAAGCGTTCAGCGAAAGCGTCAAGATCCATCTCTTTCAGTGCTGAGAAGCCATGGCAGAGGACCAGGCAGGGAAGCTTGGATGGATTTTCTGTTGGTGGGAGGTAAAGCCACCCTCGAAGGGTGACACCGTCGGATGTTGTAAACTCAATGTTGGAACGAGGCATATTTTACAACTGATGCATAAGTCTATGGGATGTGTGTTGATTGGAAGTCTCGATCAAGGCTGTTGTAAATCCTTTAAATGAGAATTGCTTTCTTAGACTTCCCTTGCTTCTGTCGGTGTTTTCAACGGCGCCCAGGCGCACATGTTGTGCGGCATCTTGTTCGATGCGGCGTCTTGATTTCCACGGCTTCTCAGCTTATAGGCCGTTTCTCGGCTTGCCCACATTCACTCATGTTAGCAATTTGTCACGTATGCTAAACCGATACAGCCCTGACTACTCTCGATTCTACTCGCAAATACTATTTTTATTACTCTCTGGTAGAAGACCATGCAGTTGTTGGGTAATAGGAGGTTCTGGATTATTCTGAGCATTGAGGACTCGCCAACTCCCACCAATATATCTCCAGCTGTGATTATGGTCTCGGATCTCTGGGATCTATTTGACCTGTTCCGCCTTCTTGGGAATATTTGCTACTTATAAGTCCCTGTAGATGAATCCATTTACGCAATGGATCCGTTATCTGGACCGGTAAGAATCCGAGGTGTCACGTTTTGTCCCATCTCAATTATAGAATTGGAGAGATTGTGGCGATGCATATAGCTTCACATAAGGACTGAGCAGATGTTTGTATCATTGCTTGGTTCATGAATATTTGAGCAGGTTCATGCCTCCATACACATCTATTTCTATTTCTAATCCGTGGTAATACTATCTGCTGAGGCCTTCCCAGGAGCCAGGTACTTGTAAATGTCCTTCACTGCATCTTTCTTCTTGCTAGTAAGGCTGGCAGGGCCCTGAGGCCCAGGGTCATCTAGAAGAGAAACCTTCCTCCATTCCGTCTCATGACAGACTTCCAACATGGTGCCTGGCTCAAACTCTTCAGTTTGAGTGAGTAGTGCAATCATAGCGTTGGCCACAGCATCTGGCGGCAAAAGATAATCTCGCTCCATGTCAAGGAATTTGGCTGCCTCGGGTTTCTCTGAGAATAGTGGTGTGGACACAGTTCTTGACAAGCAAACGTTAGCTGAGGCAAGATATGGTGGAAACAGAGGTATGTCTCACCCTGGAGCAACTCCCAAGACTCGAATGCCCGATGTTTGGGCGAGAGGTGCCATTCCCCGGACAAAGCTGCTCAGTGCATGCTTTGAAGCAGTGTATAGCGGAGTGATGATGCTTGATCTCTGCGCAGCAATGCTTGACAGATGGATGACAGTTCCAGGAAGTCCAGCTTCAACAAGCCTTCTCACAGCAATGCGTGTTGTCTTTATAGGGTGCACGAGGTTAATGTCGAGAACCTTGTATCTCGAGTCCTTGTCTCGGTCTTCCCAGAAGGAATTGCTTGAGGGTTCGTAGACGCCAGCTCCAGGGACTACGACGGTGGGCACGCCGTTGAAGACTGTCTCGCAGTGGTCAAACGCTGCCTCAAGCTGCGCCCAATCTGTGACGTCGAGTTTGAAGAACTTGACCCTGTCTGCATCGCTTGGCTGTAGTGAGTCAATCCATGTCGAGGCGGTGGGATGAAGGGCAAGGTCTGCGATCAGAACATGGTAACCGATCTCGTGGATCTTCTTGACGAAGGCGAGCGAGATACCTGAGCCGCCCCCAGTCACGAGGGCGATATAGCGCTTGGTGGAGTCAATCATGGCTTTGTGGTAAAGTTCTTCGTTCCAGGTATTCTCATCAGCACAACTCATTGGTTTCATTCATATATTTGGAGTGTCTTTGCTGGTCGCTAACAGCGAGGCACTACAAGCACGACTCTCGGCTTCTTAAGACACGGCTTCTTTGACATTCCGGGAATGGTCCTATTGGTGGCGGAGCGGTCCTACGCACTACTGTGGCCAAAGTCTAAACCCGGGGGCTAGATCGAGTCTAGGCGCGGGGAACGCGGGGTCTCGAGATCATACGCATTTGTAACTAGGCCGGGCATCATTATTAAGAAGCCGCGTTCGCAACAAGTCAGTCTCCCCTGTCTTCACTCTCCACCATGCCTGTCCGTACTGCCGTCGCATGTCGCCGATGCAATGTCCGCAAGATCAAGTGCTTAGCACCGAACGGTGTCCCCTGTCTCAATTGCGATTCTGCAGGGGCAGATTGTCAGCTCATTGAGTCTCGAAGGGGCAAGTACCCGCGCCAGAGACGGCCCAGGCCAGCCAAGTCCTCAGCGGTGGACCAGGCTCCCGAAGGTGATGAGACACTGCAGTCTTCGTCAAGTTCTTCACACCCACCACCGATACCTCTATCTCCCGAGCATGTAGTTCATCTACCGGCACTGGCATCGCCGTCGACTTCCCATCGTGACGCAGAGTTCAGCGCCACTGACGCCCACGAGATTATTGTGGCTGACTCGGGAGATGGCAACACCAACGCCGCCAATATCAACAGCACAGCTACCACACATGACACGCCTGAATCACCTGGTTTTCTTTACGCACGCATCGCCGAGAATAGCGCAAATAACAACTCTACATCAACCATCACCGATACCAACAGGACTGCCTTTCTCGGAGAGGCCTTTAGCCTCAGCTATGTCGTCCACAATGTGATTGGGCCCCTGTTTTCCAGCTCGTCGACTCATCCCCACAGACTGCACTTCCCATTGACGTGCCACAGTGATGGCGATCCCGGTTCACGCTCTCGAGTTGATACAGTGACTTGTCAGATCAGCCATCTAAGATCGCAGCGTCTCCTGTACTTCCCATGTCGCGAAACACTCAACCTTCTCCTTGATTGCTACTTTGAGGCTTTCCACCCAGCCTTTCCTATACTCGATGAGGCCTCATTTCGCAGAGCCACTGACGCTGGCGAGACTTCTCTGATAGTTCTCAGCGCCCTTCTCATGGTTGCCGTGAGTATCTGCACCACAGACGTTCTCCAGCAGAACGGATCCGTCAGCCGGTATGGTGCGCGGAGTATTTACTATCATCAAGCAAAGGCTCTGTACGACGCAGATCAGGAGCCCAGTAAGGTCGACATCATCGTGGGAACCTTTCTGATGAGCTTTTGGTGGGGAGGGCCCAATGATCCTAAGGACTCGTGGCATTGGCTGGGAATAACATCGAATCTTGCAACAAGCCTTGGTATGCATCGATCGTACGTTTTATTTCCCATCCCATCTATGTCTATGCCAAACTAAACGTATTGTCTTTGTCCTGGTAGAACTCAAAACTCGTCTGTGGACTCTAAAACTGCAACAAGGTGGAAGAGAATATGGTGGTCTATCTATGTATGCACCAAGCTATTTGGGCATGATTGAGTATCACTGACTGAGAATGATACAGATTCGGGAGAACCTTGTTAGCGGCTCGATCGGAAAGCCTCGTCACATATCTGATTCAGACTGGGATGTTGAGGCCCCCACAGGAGAGGATATCGAAAACGTCGTGAGCTCCGAGCGGCCTGAACGTGCCCAATATTTCATTCACATGGCCCATTTATCCAAGATATGTGCGTCGTTCTTCGAAAACTAAGGCTTTTCTTAGGCCGCATCGCTGACTAGCCTCGTATTGCCGCAGTTGGTGGTATCCTGTCCTCTAGATATGCCGCCTCCAAGCCTGTAGATTCGAGCAAAGGACCTGAAGAGCTTGAGCATGACCTTCAACAATTTCGTTCAAGTCTTCCAGAAGTCATGGTATACAGTGGCCTTGGTCCAGGTCACCAAGGCCTCTGGGCCGCTATGCTTGCAATGGCAACGGGGTGCGTATCACTACCTTTGAGATGCGATCCCGGACCTCGCACTAATACAGCACATCAGCTATGCTACCATTCTTCTTTGTCGCCCACAGAATAAGGATCAGATCGGTGAAAGCTGCCATTGGGGAAACCGTCGGAAAGCCTTTGACGCAGCGAATGAGATCACCCGCATAATAGAAGACATTTTGGCAGATTCAGCAGGGAGGCTATGCCAAATACATACGTGAGTAGTAACAGAGAGGGATTCAAGCCCCAGGACTACAGACTGACAGCTTCATTTGCAGAATACCAGCCCTTTTCAACGCTCTAGCCATGCATCTCCTCTCACTCTGTGAATCGAGAGAACTAGAAAACTTCCAAGTTCGGAAGGGCCTAGGCGAAGCCCGTTCAGACATTTGCATGCTCGGTCTCGAAGTCCTCCAGGAATCATGGCCCGTGGGAAGATGGGTGTACCGCCTTTTTGCCATGATCAGGAGCCGAATGCGGGAGTATGCACAACCTGAACCTTCGGGGATGGTGAACCACCCAGCGCCGTCTTATCCACCTATTCAAGAAGAGGCGGATCGAGAAGGAGCAGAGAGTCAAGATGGCATTCAAGAGGATATTCAAGGGTGGCAAGGTCATGATAATGCCGAGCAGGGTGTGGTCGCCTCTTGGTTACCTACACCTCTGTACTCGGCTGAGACTTTCTCGCCGCATCAGTTCTTGGATCTGACGGCGCAAAGTCTTTTACTTGAAGATTACATTCCTGATATATTCACGTTTAATTGATACAAAATAAACTACTAGTTTCATATCAAACAAATATTGAAAATGTGCTATCAATGTAAGACTAAATTCTCCCGCGATCAAGAAATCTTTTTGGGATAGGCACATGCTTTGCTCTTAGATACTCAGCCACATTCTTTCCCAGCACATCATAAGTAGAGCTCGCCGCCACTCCTCGGTCTAGGTGATCTTTTAGCAGAAAGTGGACAGCTAAGATTTACTTGTCAAATAAAACCAGCGAGGGGTGAACAAGATCAACTTACCTTGGATATTCGGCAGCTCAAATCTTTCGACGCGCCCTCCATTATAATCATTCTGTAAAATATCGATGATTCGATCCACAGTGAGCAGAGACTTCAGCCAGGTGTACTCATCCTCGTGACGGACAAAGAAGCCGATATTGCAATCTGAGCCCTTGTCTCCGGACCGGGCGTGCACGATGTAGCCTAGCGGTGCCATGATGCTCGGCCCAAACGAGAGCAGCGGTTGTGGTTCAGACACCGGTTGCACCTCTTGCTGATGCACATAAGGAACTGTATCGCCCGGTGGTTCGATATCGATCACGCGCTCACGCCAAGGAAGATGAGCTCTATGCTTGACAAGGGCTTGTGGCATTATTGTGACAAAGTACTCATTGTATGGCTTTGGAAATGCCTGACGGTCATCGACGGCGAAGGTTGCTCCGGGGTATGTTGACATGACGATATTCCAACACTTATTGCGGAAGTTGGACGGAGATAGAGCATCGGCGTGAGGTGATTGGGCAAAGACTCTCACATCGACAGTGGCGGCATCTTGGGATGCTGGATTGGGTGGGCAGGTCCCGCTGACCGTGAAAGTAAGCTTAGACATAGACTCGACATCGAGGTAGAATCGAAGCTGTTTGTCCAACAGCGCAGCCTTCTCCTCAGCGTCGAGTCCAACGATGAAGTAATGCACCTCAGCCTGGTAGCCTCCTGGGGCAGTCAAGCCGACCTTTGTCGTTGGCGGAGGCTTTTCGAAGCCAATGTTGTGTACAAATACACTGTCAGGACCGGCCTGTTCCATCTTGACCTGATCCACGATGGCGACCACGTCCGAGTTGTAGTATCGCTTGCCCTGCAGTTCATAGAGCAATTGAGATCGGCACGTGTTGACAGATACCACGCCGCCCCTATCCTTAGAGTGGTGGCACTCGATGAAGAAGGTACCATCAGACTGGATGCGGGCTATGGGCAGATTCAACAGGGGACTCTTACCCTGAGGGAGTGTCTTGAAGCCGGTGTAGTTGCCGCCGGTGACATAGTAAGAACACTCTATCAGATGGCCGGCGATCAAGGTGTGTGCGAGCTCCTGATACTCTGTGCTAGACCACCCATGCCAATATGCAGCAGCGCCCATGGTAGGAGCTGCATCGGCAACGCGACCGCAGAGGACGATGTCAGCCCCGTTCATGAAAGCCTGAGAGATGCCTCGTGAACCAAGGTAGCACTGCGCATATACCGGGCTATGTCCCCATTCCAGAAAAGACTGGCCGGTGGTGATATTTCGAAGTTTTGCTCCCTCAGAGACGTATTCCTGCACGACGTCGAGAACTTCATCTCCTTCAATCCAGGCAACTCGCAGGTCTGTTCCAGAGTCCTCAGCAATCTTCTGTATACGTTGATAAAGAAGTTCCGTGTCGCATGCCCCAGCGTTGACAGCCATCTTGATCTTTCGTGCGGCCAAGTCTGGCAAGGCGCTCTGGAAGGAGTCGACGAACTGCTGTTCGAATGCTGGAGCTGAGTCGAAGCCCGGGCTTTCAGATCGTTGGGCTTTGAGCATTCCACGGGCTGCCATGTTGTACTCTGACAACCAGTCTCCGACGATGAAGTCAACGTCAGCATTCTTGGCGAGCTCTGCCAGGTTCTCGACCATGTCTGTGATGGCTCCTGAAGCTGATGCCACACGGACAGGACGCCGGTTGATTTGAGACCCCATGTTCAAGGCTATGGTCTGATGGCAGTTCAAAAACTCAAAGCGCTTCAATGGCGAAAATAGTTGTGTTGCTGTTATTCTTACATCAACGTTCTATGACAGGATGAGAGATGATATTTCAACAGTAGCCGCAGTACCTGGAACAAGTCACCCTGCTGTGAATTGGACAGAAGTGGTAGAGGCTGAGGTAGCATTGCCGCGGCTTCTTCCTGAACGAACGGTTCGGTTAACCTGGATGCCGGTGAAGACGGCATCTTGGCCCAATCCCCGCGGCATCAAGGTGAGTAACAATGATACTCGAGCTAGCAATAGTGGTCATGGGATGTGCGTAATTCTCTCTCGGGGCAAACTATAATGGAAAAGCGGAAGCCGATGAACCAACTGTCTAAAATGTGGCTTCACAATGTAATTTGCAGTCGCAGTCTTGTTAGGCTGATATCGGTCACTTGACTTTAGATTCTGTACTTCGTATACATCTCTACCCTTGTGCTCGCTTTGGGTGATCATTTGCTATTCAATAGTGCATCATTTTGGCCTTTTACTAAGTCTAGCTATGAACTAATCCATTGGCAGACAGCTAAAAGATAGCTATGGCATTAGGGGGCGAGGCGCAGCCGCCAACCACCCTCAATGGAGCACTTGTCAAAAAGAACGACCACCTGTTATGTGCCTTGCACTCTTCAGCCAATGCCTCCAGATCCCAAAGCTCGCCAATAGGCGTTCCCCACTGCACAAGTAGCCATTCGTGTAAGCAGCAGTCTTCTGGATACGGCCATGCCTCAAAGCCCATGGTGTCGCCGGCCACTGCCGAAAAGTGCTTCGAGTACAACCATCTGACCGTCTCTTCATTATTCTCGACTCCAATCATGTAATGCTGCTTCTTGGTGCCCAAAGCTCGAATATCGGCCTTGGCGTTACTGTTAGAGGAAGGGCGTGTCAGACTTGTTGTCCTTCTGGGAGAGGAGTGTTAATACATACTTGTGCCATTGCACGAAACCGCTTCTCACGATGAGGATGTCTCCCTGTCTTGTTTCTGTCCCCTGGTAGGCAAGTGCGGCTTCGAGCTCCGAGACTGGGATTTTGTGACAGCTAATGGCTGACGGCGGTTCAATGCCTGGATTCTCGTGCTCCCACCAGCTCAGCTAATTCCCTCGAGTGGTTAGTAGGGTCAAGATATGTAGATCATAGATACGTACCCAGTCCACAAGAATCCCTCTACCCACGATGCCGCCTTTATCACACATCTCTAATGTTGAGGAAAGGTAAGTAGTAATTCAGAAGATTAATCTCGGGCAAGCAGCACGTACTGTGAACACCAAGATCATTTGAGCTCTTGAGTTGCTCATGCGTCCAGCCATTGTAGTAGACTCCTGTCTTCTGACTACCAAACTGCAGGGTTAAATAACTAATTAACCTTGTGCTAGAGGAAGACACATGTCCTTGTGAGAAGTGATTAAACCTACATGCTTCAAACTGTCCCACTGAGAGCTTGTCTGCGTGTTGAAAGATATAACATCGTCAAAGGCGACAAAGCCTTCCTCGGCAAGGTCCTTGACGGTGTGCTGTAGTGGAATTCGTCCAAATCCTGGGAACTGTATGTTATGAAGAGGCCAGTCGAGCTGCACGTGCGTTCCGGTTTGTATCTCGTCCTTCGCCTTCTGTACGACTTCCTTGGTGAGGAGTCGCAGGGCTGTATACAAAGTCAGCCTCTATTATTGGCCTTTCTTTTCGCCTTCCAGTGTAGTAGCTAAAGCTGCCATGTGACAAAACAGCACGGGATGTCTTGAACGTCAACAGGTCTTCCTGCTTTTCTGCTTTACTTACTTCCCAATTGGTCTTTCTGGCCATCAACGTTGAAAAAGCCCCAGAGGCATCCTTTTGGTTGGCCTTCAACAACTGGAAGGCCATCAAACTCAGGAAAAGAGAAGTTGCTCATGATTGTGCAGATGATATTGGCTGTCGTGTCGAGCACAAATTTCGCAGGTCCGTCGGCCAGACACCACCTTCGAGGGGTTTGAAGACATCATCCACTATTTGACAGCAGGTTCTCCCTGGAGAATGTGGATGTGGCTGAACTAAACCGCACTAATCTTGTGACTAAAATGCCGAGACGCCGCCTCACTCACTAAACTACCTATTTTGGTAGCGTGTTTGGTGAGCGGCTTCTTGAGATGCCGAAGAGGCCGTCCGTTTGTTTCCCTCTGATTTCGCGTCTTGTTCTCCTCGGACGACACCTTGCCCAAGGCCAAGCTGAGATATCCCTGGATCACTTCCCCACGATCTATTACCCCAGACGCGGAGAAGCGGCCCCCGCCCCCAGATCATCTGCATATATAGATGCGGTTGCCTTTCCCCCAGAAAGCGACCTGAAGCATCTCGACATTGCAACCCTAAGACAGGAACAAACAGCAAACGTCGCCAGGAGCAGCAGACGAAATGGCTGCAACCATGAACAACAAGTCGATTCCAGCGACGAGATACAATTTCGCACTTGTATTCTTTGTAGCTCTTGGCTCTTTCACCTATGGCTTCAACGCCTCCATCATGGGCACAGTTTTTGGCCTTGCTCCCTTCTTCTCCTATTTTAATCTCGAGCTCACCGGCCCCGGTGCAGACTACGCCAACTCAATGATCGGCGGTACGAAAGACTCGAACTAAACCTTCAGACATGTACTGACACAAGTTGTTCTAGCTACCAATGGCCTTTTCTCCGCTGGAGGCATCATCGGTTGTCTCCTTATGACGAAACTCGCCGATAGATTTGGACGAAAGAGAACTATCCAGGGGATCTGTGCGATTTGTGTTGTTTCAGTCATCTTTCAGGCTGCTGCTGTGCATATTGCTATGTTGCTTGTGGGGAGGTTCCTCAATGGTCTTGGGTAGGTTCGCAGTATCTCCACGCTACTCATGTATATAGCCCAGAGCTTAAGCTAATCAATCCTATCAGGTCCGGCATGATGAATGTGATCATCCCTCTATATCAGTCAGAAGTTGCTCCGCCACATGTCCGTGGCCGCATGGTCGGAGCTCACGGTTTCTGTCTCGTTCTCGGCTATGTCAGTTCCCTCTACGTCCCCGGCCTCTAACCCCTTATCATGACTAATACTATCCTCTACCTGCAGAACTTTGCCGCTTGGACTGGACTCGGCTGCTACTTTGCGACCAATCCTCAAATGCAGTGGCGGCTCTGCCTTGCACTTCCTGGTCAGTAACGAGCAATCTTTGCATTCCGACTATCACATCACTGACGCCATGGCCTATTCACAGCTGTTGCTCCCGGTATTCTTGGCCTAGGATCATCGCTCATCCCAGAGTCTCCTAGGTGGCTCGTAACGCAAGACCGTGGGACCGAGGCCCTCGATGTACTTACCAAACTTCACCATCAACCCGGAGACTCGGACAATGAAGCGGCCCAATCTGAGTGTCGCGCTATCAAGACCCAGTTGATGGTCGAATCTAGTGAGCCCAAGTCTTTCTTTGGCATCATGAGAAAGCCTTCCTATCGTAAGCGAATCCTCATCGGAATATTTGTTCAGTATGTCAACTTTAGCGCCACAGGCCACAGCATGTCTCAAACGTGAGCTGATCAAAATTCTAGATGCATCGCCCAATCTACTGGAGTGCTTGTGATCAATAACTACCAAGTTCTACTGTACAACGGTCTCGGCCTTACAGGTTACCTCCCCCTCCTCCTGTACGGAGTGTACACAGCATGGGCAGCCTTGCTCAACTGGGTGGGCGCTATGTTTGTCGACAAGTTTGGTAGAATTCTCATGCTTACTGTTGGACTGGTACGTGATACATCCTTAACCCTTCTTTCGGCATGAACTTACTGATCATGTCCAGGTCGGATGTGCACTGATGGTAGCTGGTGAGGCAGCCATCGTCGCTGTTGCGGCCGAGAACAAAAAAAACCACGCCATCAACGCGGCTGGTGTATTCTTTCTCTTCGTCTTTGTTACTTTCTACGCCACTTGCATCGATGCCATCAGCTACATATACTGCACAGAGATCTTTCCCACTTCTATCCGCGCTAAGGGCGTGAGCTATTCCGTCATTGGCCTGTTCATCATGACTCTGAGTAAGTGGCATTGCATCTTGATATTGACGAGCTGACTGACAAATGCAACTAGTCTATACGCAACCTGCGCCTATCGCCTTCGCTCAGGTCGGATGGAAGTACTATCTGGTCTTTGTCATCGTTCCCCTCCTTGGTGCTCCTGTTGTTTACTTTATGTTTCCTGAAACGAAAGGTCTTTCATTGGAAGAAATTGGTACTCTTTTCGATGATGGAAATGAGGGCTCAACTATTGAGGTTCGAGAGGATGTTGCCGAGAAGCTGGACTTTTGAGCTGTGGGACAATGCTAATTCAGGCCTTGTCTGTTTAGGGATCGGTTCAATTGAAGAACGGCATCAGACGTCCTATTAGCTAGTATTCCAATATTTAATTCTATCTCAAGCCTTCTCTCCCCTGTTTTCATCCAAGCTCTTGAACATCCACTCTCCGATCTTGTTTGATTCACAGTAAAGTTCCTGTCTTTGACAATAATTATGTGTCTGACGACAATCATAACAATCTTTACATTGTAAACTCCTACATGGCAATCTGCTCAAGTAGCTGACGCCTCAGTGCCGCTTTCAGGCTTCACTATGCTATGTTGTAAATTACTCCAGAAAGCCACATCTTCATATAATGTATTGACTGTCCTTGGTAGTTGTTTTAGAGTATCTAAGTTGCGCAACGTCCTTCAAACCTACACCAAAACCCAAACGCCTATACGTTGAAAGAAGCATAAAATTAAGCTCAACACAACGATCAATGCTCGCAAAAACTATACTGGATAGTAGACCACTTCTCCTCAGCATCTCGCTGATAGCGAGTCCTCTCGTCCATCAACTTCAGGCGATGCTCCTTCGCCTCTTCCAGCGACATTGGCATTGTCGAATCATCTGCCTCAGCCTCCACCATATTCACCAGTTCCGCCGGAAGAGGCTTGCCACTCTCTGCCGCAGCCTTCAACCCAGGATGATCTGGCTCCCCTTCAGCTACCAGCTTCGCAACGGCGTTTGGAATCTTAGTGGCGTCATCATCACTCAAGCCCCCAAACGCAGCCTCCATCCACCAGCTCTTCTGCTGAGGCGGTACGTTTCCCGTATTGATGATCCTTGTCCTCGGATCAACGAGCCAAAGCGCTATAAACCGTCGATGGCCCGGTTTACTCATATCATCCAACTCCACATGTGAAACTCTGTGGTGGAAAACATTGGGAAACGCCAGCAACCTACCCTGCTTCGTCTCAATCTTTCCATATCGCTGCAGACAATCGCCTCCGTTCAACCTCGTCCCGTAGACCTGCTCCATCCAGCCGTAGGCCTCTTGTCCTACGTTCCAGTCCTCTTGATAATAGTCGGTCTGCATACGGAATTGCAGATAGCTTGGCTTCACATTCTCAGAGTCGAGGTAGTAAAGAGCTGTGCCGACGATATGTTCGTTCATTTGGCCTTCAACGTGCCACCCTCCAGGAGGAAATACAGGCATGTCTGGGGTGAGCTCGATGGAGGCCATCTTGACGATGACTTGGAGATCCTTGAATCGTTCGCGAATTGACATTCCTGGTTTGACACCATAGTCCCATGCTTTGAACTCGGGTGCCTCAGGTTGAACGGGTTCTCTGATCTCTTCCCAAGCATTCTTCTTGCGGGTGTCATAAAGAAGATCGCCATCTGCATCTCTGATGACGTCTTCGTACTCAACTTCCCCTGCATCATCAGGCGTCCAGTCATCGATTCGGGGGGTCCAGTTCTCCTCGTTATCGTCACTGCAAATTATTGTGAGCTTCTGGCCAGTCCTATCCCAGTGCAATGTTGCTACTCACTCGGGGTTCTCAGGTCGAGGGAAGCGAGCCTCAGTCCGGCCAGCGGAGACAACGTTCCAGTCTCTTACAAATGACACACTATGATCCCAGGCGGGAAGGGCTCTTTCGATGAGTTTCTCAACCGTCTCATATATATCAGTATGCTTTGGATGTAGATTATTAATGTAGCTCGTCAATTTGACACTCCCATCTTCCATGAGCTTGACGGTGGACGGAAGCCACTGGTAAGTATCGGACCAAAACAATTCATGAGTTTTCCTGCCAGCAAATTCGTAGCGTTCATTGTATTCTTCTGGGACATCGGCAGGTTTCTTAGGTATGACTTCTCCTTTGCCACTCCATTTTTCGATCGCATCTTCGACACCGACAACCTCGTCGCGAAATACTCGAGAACGACCATAGACAAGGGGGTATAGAGACGGGTGCACAAGGTTCTGTACCATGTCGTAGCTGCGAGGATGCCAGTCTGGGTTGTCTTTCTGTTCTTTCTTTAGCTTCGCAAAAGCGTCCCGAAGACGCTCATCGAGGCTCTCATCGATGAACGTGTCCGATTTGATGACGGTTGCGTTTGCATCCAAAGCTGGTATGAGACCAGTTTTTTCAAAGAATTTAGCCTTAACACGAAGCTCTTTGATACACTGCAAGTGGTTAACATGGAGAAATTGGTGAACATTGATATTCTTACATATTCAAGACAGCCCCGATCTAGGATGTACTTGAGTCTATCGGGGCCATACTTGTGCCAATGTCTGGTTCCTGGGTTTTTGTTCTGTACGATCTCATCGTACAAAGGATCAACTGGAAGCGCAAGGGCTTCTTGAATCCATTTTTCGGCGACGGTCTCATCGAAAACCTTGAATCCAATAAGCTCCATACCAACCGATGTCACATGCAAGCATTCATACCTTTATGTGCCAGTCAGGCTTATCTGTCAATTGATTCATCACGATCATCATGGCAGCCTCCCGCACGAGCAACATATCGGACTCAGCCCCAACGGAGTTATAGTGAATTCCAATTGGATAAATTTCGCCTTTGTGGTCACAGTCATGATAGCGAAGATTCATGCCGAGGCCCGGGTAGCGGCCGACGGTTGGAGGGTCAGGCTTCTTGTTGGAGAACATGGCGACGCGATTGGGTTGAGATATTTGAAGTTTTCGGTGTAATTGATTAAGGGCAGACGCGCCGTACTTATTTATTCGCGATATCAGCATGCGTTTGGTGGCTGATATCCACATTCTTCCATGAATGGATGCGGAAGCTGTTCGTTTAGTCTAATCAATTCACGAAAACCAATCGCGAAATCACGTGTGGAGGTGGCAATTGGGGGGAAATTTAGGCAGCCCAGGCAGCCGTACTAGGATATCACAAGCTTCAAAGCACAGATACCTAAGCCAGGTTTAAGGTTTGATAACTACAGGAAAAACTTTTGATAATTAACGAGGCCAGAGCGCGGGTATCCTATGTTTTGTTGCAGACCACCTTGCTAGCACCCTTGCTCTTCTTTTGTCTATGCTCCATTTTCATTTTGTAGTTCCAAGTGAAAGCTTCTGATCAGAGCATCGCTCTCATCAAGCGTCATCACCTTGAGATCCGCCATGCTCTTGAGCTTGGCCGTACATTCCTTGACCTGGTCGTCGGTCATCTTGAGACCAAGTTGGTCAACACGACTCTTGATAGCGTTCCATCCGGTGAGTCGTGACGTGAAGTGCACGTATCTTGATAGACCGAAATCCTCGGGCTTGAGGATCTCATATGTGGAGGGGTCGTTTAGGATTGCCTTGGCGTGGATGCCGGCCTTGTGGGTGAATGCGCAGAAGCCGGTGATTGGGTTGTTGAATGGCACGTTGATCTCAACGCATTCTGCAACGAAATCTTCGATCTTCTTGAGTTCGTGCAGCTTGTACTTGGAGAGAATGTAGTCTCTGGAAGTGGGCATCATTCTAGCCATCTATAATTTCATTGAGTTAGATCATGTCCAGTTTCATAAATAGTGTAGGTTTAACGCACAAGAGCTCCAAGTGCGGTGATGCCATTTCGTTCTCCAATGCCGAGTACGGATGTGTCGACGTCTGTGACGCAACTAGTTAGCCTGATATCCGCAAGTGAAGACGCCGTTGACGATGTCCTTGGACACTGAATCCCAACTGAAGGATACATGTCCGACGCATCTTCTGGCTATTCATGAGGACGAAGTCCGTGTGGGTGAACTTACGTGTAGCGCCAGCTTCTAGGGCAGAAAAAGCGTTCTTGGAATGGTCAGTTTCTCGTCTCCGGTTAGATTTCAGAAAATTCAACGAACCGCAACGGCACTGCCTGTATCATCGTGAAACTGTCACATATTAGCAGGGTAATATGCAAACGGATTCACAGCAGCACATACGTGAACCTCGATATCGGTGGAAACACAACCTCGGAGAGTTCGGACAAGGTCCTGTGAATGGTTAGCATCATGTAGACTGAAGATGAGCATGATCACCTACGTAGACCTGTCTTGGTGAAGCACAGCCAACGGTATCTGCCACGCCTACTCTGTTGACGCCAACGTTGTTGACTGCGCGGTAGATTGAGAGCAAATCGACTAGATCAGATCTGCGTACATGTTAGCGAGGCTGCTGAGTTTGGTCGGCCAACCGCTCGAAGAACCGTCAAGACAGACGGGCGAAGCAGAGCCTCTGGAGAAAACGGATCACATGGAGTCTTTCTCTTGCCTCGTTGGGCGAAGCAAAGCAGAGGCTCTAGACCCGCAATTATGCGAGACAGAGCTCAATCTGCACGAATTATCCTGCGCTATCCTCCAGATCCCGCCCATCATGACTCTCCAAAGCCAAGGTCTGTTCGAGCAGGGTAATCGGTCGGTCGTCGATAGGACGGGCAACTGGGACGTAGGCGCAGCTTACCGGAAAGAATCTTCACTTGAGAAGCGGACTTCGCATCCTCGGCTAAGCAACTGTTAGCTACTGTCTTCAAACACTCGGTAGAGCGCATACCTCTTAATATACTCAATGACCTCAATGGCTTGCTTGGTAATAGCCGTCATATTCTTGCCGCCCAGGGAATGCTCTCGGAGGAATTCTGATTCATGTCAGTTGGTCCTCAAGTAAGCGGTACGTGTGTACTCACGGCTCGTTCCAATAACGACATCAACACCGTCAACCCCACAGTCACACGCAAGCTTAGCATCTTCCAAGGTACATCTTGTGTGTGTTAGAATCTTAGCTTTGAGGCCGAGCTTGCAGATAGCTTCGCAGTCGTCCCGGGATTGTGGGCTGGCAGCCGGGTTTGTGAGCTCTATATAGTCGACACCAAACTCATCGAGCATCTTGGCGATCTTGATCTTGGTCTCGGTTGAGAAGTACGAATTGGCGAATTGTTCACCCTCTCTCAGGGTCGACTCGATGATCTTGAAGTTGCGGACATTGCTGAGGTGGTCGTTGACGCTCGAATAGGGATTGGTCGCGTTATTGCTGGTGATAGACATATTGGGAAATGGGCTGCTCCAGCAATTGACGTCTAGAATTGATAAGATCTTAGTTCGATTGATTATAATTCGGATCGCAGGGGTTCGGCAGTTTTTTAAAGGTCCTCCGCAAAAGTTTTCTAGACTCATTGGGTCATTGGCATCCGACGGCCGGAAAAGTGACGCAGGCGGACCACAAGTTCCGTAATCCACTTACCACGATTGGGCGTCCCGCTAAACCTAAAAGGGTATTTTACACCAATGACGGTTTGCCCCGCCATCGACGCGTCCGACATCGCTACAAACCTACCTACGCAATGTTGCTGATCATGACTTTCAGCTTGGCTGCGTGACTCCCATCGCTGTCGCTTATCCCCACATCGGATTTTCCCCGGAGTCGCCTCTACGCGATCCTTCATGTCGGAGTCGACATCTGTCGCGTAGCTTGGTCGCGCGGCCACCTGATTCACGGCCTTTTTCCGGTTGAAGAATGCAGAATCTATGTCTGCCAAATGGCTGCCACTCAGGCCCTGAGACTCGAATTTTTTCACCATTCGGCGGTTCATGCGCTCTTTGATAGTGGCTGAGAGCCGACTGGAAGCTTTAGTTGTATAGACTGCTTGTGACAGGGGATTTTTCAGGAGGCTTTGCTAGAGTGTTAATCAATGCTCGGCTGTGACAACGATTGGCGATTGCAATCTCAAAGGCTGTTGGGAGGAGGGCGAGAACTCGTTATTCAGTATAACAAGGCCTGATGACAGTCACTTGCCATCTCAAAACTTTGGGACACGATCCCGGACAGCCTGGTAGTCATGAGATAGGTCCATCGCTTTCTCATAGCGATCTGCATCTCTGCCTCCAGAGCCGAAAGTCTACGATCCACTGGTTGGTATGCCAGTCCAGAGTTACCTGGTGGACATGTCCAAGACACTTGTTCAAACCAGAGAGCATAGGATTATTGCAAGTCTGAGCATCGCATATCTGGTCATCTGACATGGTGCCCGGCGTCATCTGGTGATCAATATGTCTTCGCAGCACCCAGGAAATCGAACAGGGTACACAACGGCTTGAGTCCAAGGGTCTTGACTGTCTCCTGTTTCGATGGTGTATCGTTCCTCAAGAATTTAAAGTGAAACGAGCCGTATCGAAGTCGATGACAGTATCGAAAGGACAGACAGGTGTCACAGAAATGCATGTGAGGATATCATCTCGTGTAAGAATTCCACACCAGAGGTAGCAACGCAGGGTATTGCATGGGAAGTCAGCCCGTGGCTCTTGACTCCTCGTTCGCCGAATCGTCACTTAGCAATCGCAGAAGAGCAAGTCTGATGATAAGAGCAGATGTAGACCGCTGCAATTGTATGTGATTCTCCCGAAATATGATGCCAGGCATCCTAGGCTGTTGCAAAGCGGTCCTCACAACAGGGACGTAGACAGGTAAACAGTAGGAGGTCGTGGAGCCGAGTATGTTCGTTCAGGTAGTGAAGGCTTTATCGTGCACTTCGTTTTCACACACGTATCGTACGCCCTCAGGAATAGCTTGAATGATTCCCAAGTCCAGATTTAGGTTCATAAGTCCTGTCGCATTCTTCTTGTTCACACAGGTATCGGAGCGTCATTGCGTAAATTTTGTCGAAGGGCGCATAGGTAAGTAGGACTTTTGCGCAGTACAGGGAGGGTAAAATCGGGTAGAAAAAGTAATATCCCAGAACAGAGACAACACTCAATCGTTGGTAGGAGGTGGAGAACTTTGCAGGTCACATGCCACATGACAACAAGGTGCAAGCCACTTTTAAGATAAACACGTATCAAAAGTGAAAATAAGAGAATATTGTGAGTTTATTCGAGAGTGTAGGTTAAAAGCTCTATCGATGACATCACTAATCGCTGTAACCATTAGGTCAATAATCGTGTTGGTTATCAAACAGCTTTCCGATCAGTTTATTACTTCATCTTCAGTCATTTCAGCGTTTTGGGTTTGTATGTTCTATCCGGCTCGTTGCACCAGCACGTGCCTTAACGGATAAATATGATAGAAATAGATGTATCCGAAGTCCCTCAAAAGTCTACAATAGATAAATGACATCAATGGATCATTGTCAAGTCTTGTTGATCTTTGAGGTAATTGGCAGTTGAGACTACCCTACAGCAGACAAAAACAGCAAAATCCGTGCTAGCGTGGTGAGAATTTTAGCGAACTCCCCGTGCACGACCAGAAAAGCTTGTCCATGTGCCAATGTTGATCACGCTTGTACCAAGCAAATTGTCGCCATTTTGAGTGACTAAAGGCTCGGCACATCCGACCCGTCGTATTGATTTGAATCATGTGTCGCGTGCTCAATTACCAAGAGAAAACAGTAGCTCGACTTTACGAGCTAAATGTGCCAGGTACACATTGATTTGGTCTGGTTTTTATTTTCTCGGTCGTCGACTCTCGGTCGGTTATGTAACGAGAAATTAGTGATCGTCAGATACGACAAGGGACAAGGTGTTTCATGGCTTGTTCCAGCGGCATGACAGTGGAGTGGAGAGCTGATCGTCTATCTCGTGTGCCGTGTACCGCCTCTTTCTCGGATCACGGAACACAAAGGAGGAGGCTATCGAAAGTCTATGAGATGGAGATGCTCGTATTGACGGAGATTGACGTTGGGGGAGCATGTTACATATGTTATGACCTTCACGGTTAGCAATGCCGAGCGTCTAGAGCATCTCGCCGTCTGGAGGTGATGACCGAAAAAGGAGAAGAGGGCCCCGCTTGTCAATGCAGCCTTTGCAGGTGAACTGCCGCCGTTGGAAAGGCTCTGATTCTTTTTTTATGACAGAAGCACGCTAGAAGGGGACCCGCTGCGAACTCTCTCAACTCCCAAACGAGTCAGCCCTGGGGGGGAAGGGATATACGACACGACCAGTTATATTGCCAGGGCCGTAAAATGGAGAGACGTCAAAGGATTCATCCATCGGTGAGCACGCGATGAAACTGTAGGCTGCAGCTTGTGAAAAGGAGGGAGGTATGCAATCGCAATTGTCGATCCCGCAGCCAGACGGGTACTGGCAATAGTATGTAATATGATGACGGATTATGAAGGGCTGAAGGATCTAGTTTATGCTTACTATGCCAAGCATTCCATGTTTTTAATCCTGTAGCCGCGGTAGACAGGATTGATAATCCAATGTAATCCATCAAAAAGACGATCCTAATCGAAGATCGAAACAGTCCGAGAGGCGCATTGCCAAATAATCAATCACCCCCGCTCAAAAGAACACCCCAAATCAAGGCAATGGTTGTAAACGACTGCTGCAGAGTGGTGGCGGTGCAATGCAGATTACATCGGCGGTTAGTTTCGCAGTGCGAAATACCCTTCAGCCCAGGTAACTCTACTCGTGCCACGCAGTAATTACCACAAACAGGCTGTCTACCCCACCCCGGAAGAGCATTGTTACGGCCCCGGCGGCCCATGACATGCACGCCATGGATGCTTGGGCGTTGCCGAGTGGCGTAGCATTGGAAACACAACAATACTCTTCTGAGTATTAAGCCCATCAGCGGCGACTGCATGGCGCATGCTGACCAAAAGAGATGCGCCATATTGTGTGATATCAGCCGGTCAATTTGTTCCGCCAACTGCAGTGCACGCCATGAGAATAGGCCAAGCTTTTTTTGCTCTACAGTACGTACCGACAGTATTAGCCACGTTGCGACCCTGGGATTCCCTAGAAAAACCCATTGGCGGGGCTGTACCCTGCTAAAACGAGCCCCTAATAATCTGGCGGCCGAGGAGCTAATGAGCTACTTTTGGAAGTGCCACTGACCCCTGAACACGCGACCCCTTTCTTATTTGGCCTCGAGCCCTTGGGTCTGACTCTGCAGGCATGTTTTTTTTTGATGGTGTCTACCCCACATTCTCCCGCTCATTGGAAAGGAAGGTGCATGCAAGAATCGCCCAAGTTCCAGACCAGCTTGTTCCCGTCTATTGCGACACACGACACACGCTCTACCTACAGTACACCTCGGCCCTGTCAGTCATTAGCTGTCGGTGCTAACTTAGACTCTTCTTTAGCTTGGGGGGAGACAGACGAGACTTCTTGGCTCTGTTTTATTTCCATCATTTTTTTATCTTTTCCCGATCCATTCACAAACCCTCTAATCAACATCGTCGTCCTTTTCGCTTTCGTGCGCGCCGCCCGCCCTCCCTCCTTTCAACGCGTCTGAGTCTCTTTTCAACGAACAGACCGCGCAACGAGCCCCGGCAACATGTGTTTCCTCTTCTCGGTATCCTATGT